>OW386289.2:61213822-61813822 GCA_936432065.2 Rutpela maculata
GCAAAAAAAATCAATTTATAACCTAATGACATACCAATATTTTCAATATTTTATCATTAGAAATAACACAGGCAACTAAAACAAAAATAATTTAATTTCGAAAAATGGAAATGGAACATCACGTCAAAGATATATGTTTCATGACTCAGTTTTACGCAAATTGACATTTCATCCTTAAATTTAGGGTTAAATGGCTATTAAATCTAATAGAACGGCACGCGTGAAATGAAACTTCTGAATCATTTAAAATGGCTCTAGCCTCATACTCTCAACGTTCCATCATACCAGGGACATGATGGTGGTATACTTTTTCCCCCAAAAAACTACTACTATCCTTTGTTCTGATTTTTCCATACTACGCTTGTGAGGGCTTGACAGAACGGTGTTACTATAGGGAATATTGATATATCGAGTATCTTTTGACCAATAGAAGTCAAACAACCTCTGTAGGAAACACTCCCTCCCTGAATGACAAAACATTCCGAAAATATTGCGGAAGAGCTGAAGAACAGTTTCTCTGCCCTTTTACTCTACCCATAGATTGAGAAAATCGATTCAAAAATTTCTCACGTGAAAACTATCAGCTTTCGAGAAAATATGCAAAATTCCGTTCCGTTTTTTACAAGCTGAAACTTTTTTCCCGAAAATGTCATATGTCTGCAGCATTCAGCTTATATAAAGGAGAATTTTCAAACACTTCTTGTTCTTTTCCTACTTTTTCGAAAGATTATAGTTTCCACGTGAAAAATTCGTGAATCGAAAGAAGGTTTGATTTTCCCAAGCTATGGGTAGCTTAGAAGGAGGGTAGAGGAGTGTAGAAATGTTCATGTTCGTCGCCCTCGAAAATGAGTGGAAACCATTCTTCAGCCCTTTCGCGGTATTTTCGGAATATTTTGTCATTCAGGGAGGAGGTGGCTCCAACTCCCGGTGGTTTTTTTGACGTCTCCTGGTCAAAAGATGTTCGATTTGTCAATATTCCCTGCAATGACCCTGGTCTGCCAAGCCCTCACAAGCGTAGTATGGAAAAATCAAAACAAGGAGTAGTAGTAGTTTTTTTGGGAGAAAAGTACACCACCATCATGTCCGTGGTAAGATAGAACATTAGGAGTATGTGACTAGAACAATTTTAAATGATTCAAAAGTTTAATTTCAACACGTGTCGTTCTATTAGATTTAGTAGTCATTTAACCCCCGAATTAATGTATGAAATATCAATTTGAGAAAAATTTAACCGTGAAACATATAATTTTGACGTGATATTTGGAATCAACGGCTCAAAAAACATTAGGATAAGTGCCTTTCACCTTTGGGAATTAAAATAATTTTTGTGTGTGTGTGCGTTATTATTTTGAATCAATAATATTTGAATACTGTTTATATTTATAAGAACACGTTCAGCAACCCTTAACAAGGTTGGTGTCAATACACAATGTAAACATAGACCTCGCGTGCACTTATAAAATGCTGAGGCACCATTTTTCTCAGGTATTTAAACAAGGATATAAGTGAGGATGTGCAGTTTCTACCATGGAACCAAAAATGCGACGCGACCTCATTGGGAGCATTTATAAGCGCCGTGGGTTTTTATATAGTAGTTTTATACTTCTTTTATTTTGAATACTTTGTGTTGAATAAGCGTTGTTATTTTGAATTTAATGTGTCATTTTCTTTCAAGTACTTTATTTATCAGCAAGTTTTAGGCGTAATGATATCTTGCAATGTGACTCTTATATCACATATTAGGATTTGTTTGGACATAAAGTAAGTGTATTATTTCATGGAAGATGTACCGCTTTTAATTACTTTACATCATCTGGTTGGGAGTATCGAAACAGTTTTACAATGTACCGACATCAGATAAAAAATAAGATTATGCCGGAACATGAATTCACATGAGTATAAAGAATACATAATGACATAATTGTGACAAATTTTAATCCACTTTAAAAGTAAGAATTTATTTTTTTCGATTCTTGGCTTGTCCTAAATCAACTTGATGATGTTTGTAAACGTCAAGTTAGCATTTGGTACTCCTTCTTACATCACCTGACGTAAATCCAATTGAGCATTTATATGTATGCTGCAGAGAAGGCTATTTGTAGATTTCTGCTTCCAATATATCTGCCTTGGGTAATAAGATTACAATTAACTCGGCGAGAGTGGCATTTTATTTCATAATATTTAGCGATCCTTTTTTTTAAGGTATTTCAATTCTTTGCAAAATTTTTTGCATTTTTTGCTCCAAGGGAAGACTGTTAAGCATTTAAATTTTGCTGCTGGTCCGGGTCTTCTTCCGCGCAGACTTGGTTGAGTGCTTGACGTTTCGACCATCTTGTCGTGTTTTTTTTTCTGAAGCGAAGTGAGCTCTGCTGGACTGAGCTTCTCTATTTATATACGTTATCAGGAGGCGTGTTGCGGATCATTGCTCATGCGGAACATTGACTTCCACGTTATTGGTAATTGTAGTCCGGTGTCACGATTATAGTTATTCGGATGTTTATTTGTTTCAATGACTTCTCTGTATTTTCTTGGCCAATAAGTTTTGGTGTTGGCTAATTTCTTTGTCTTATCGAATGTTATCAAATGGCCGGTTTCTTCTGAGTGTTCGGCAACTGTTGATTTTGTAGTCTTTTCCTTTTTTGTATTGCTAATGTGTTCCCTAAGTCTGGTGTTTATATGTCGTTTGGTCTCTCCGATGTAAACTTGTCCGCAGGAACATGGAATGCTATATACTCCTGATGTTTCCAGTTCTTCTGGACCTTGGTATTTGGGAAAATGTTGTGCCACCTTTTGTTTGTATTTCAGTTCTTCTTTCAGTTCTCCGGGTCATTATCTCTAAAAATAAGAAAGACTCCATAAAAGACAGTAAATGACTGTAGTTATAACTTTTCCTTCGAGTGCACAGAGATGGCGCTGCAGTGCTAAAATATTTTTCGACGGCTGCAATCTTGAAATATGATTCATACAATTAACGAATAAATTATAAACAAATTTGATTACAAAGAAAATTGTATAAGAATTAGCAGTTTTAGAGCTACATGATTTTTTTTTAAATTTTTTTGTCTATATAAATTTTGAAAACTCCCGTAACTATTTTGTTAATAATTTTAGAACATCGGTTATTTAGAACTTTTATCTTGTTAAATGCAATACTCCTTATATTATTACATATTTTGAAAATTCTTACTAATTTCAAGTTTTAGAGGTGAGTATTTGAAGAATTATTGAAAATTATAAAAATTTTCAAAACATGTAATAATATGGGAAGTATTTGGTTTACTAAGATAAAAGTTCTAAATAACCGGTGTTCTAAAATTATTAACAAAAAAGTTACAGAAGCTGTAAAAATTTACAGACACAAAAATTAAGAAAAAACCTTCTAGCTCCAAAACGGCCTTTTTTTTCAAAATTTTCTATATAATCATTATTATTTAAAATTTATTTCTCAATTATATGAATTATGTTTCAAGGTTCCAGCCAACGAAAAATAATTTAGCGCCGCAGCGCCATCTCTGTGTATTGCGAAAGAAAAATTATAACTATAGTTATTTACTGTCTTTTTTGATATCAATCATACTTCATTTACTAAATTCGAATATGTTTATTATTTTTCGAGGTAATAGCCCTGGGACTTTTAACCGAAACACCCTATATATTCATCTTTTTCCTCTTTTAGTTTTTTTCTTCTGTTTGGCGTTTGACTTAATGAATGATTATGCAATTCAATTCAATGTGTTACCTACTCAATTGTGTAATCTGCATGTCTCTGCATTTCAATTACTTGCTTATGAAGATTTATACCTATTTTGTACGTTTTTGAAATTATATTTTTATGTACATTTTAAATTAAATGTAAGAATGGTTGTAATAACTTAACTTCGTTTAATAAAAGACCATTTATTATTAGTGTTATTATTTTTTATTATAAACAATGTCTGTCATTTTGTATATGCCTTGGTCAAATAAACATCTATCATCTATCTATAGGTTTATATGCATTTTATTATATGCCTTGACTGATAGTATGAAATTTTAGAACACCACTGCTGGTTTCCTGTTTTAATTAGTTACCTAATCCCTATAAAAATAAAAGAATCATTAAATATCGCATACTTTAAAAACTGCAGGTATTACTTACATTGTTCTAAAAGATATTACAAACTTATATCTAATAGCCTTTGCGTTGCGGAAGCTGTAAAACTAAAAGAGTCTTAATTAAATTAATATTCCTTAATTACCTTCTTACATAGTGCTTCACTATTAAATAGTCATTTCGCAAAGTAATTTGATGCTTTAGCATGCCGAAGTCTTACTATCCATTTGTGAACATGAAATTAAAAAAGCTAATATTCTGCATCAAGTTTTAACTGCAATCAGTATATACCTCGGATGACATAAAATTGTATTTGGGGAATGAATTTGTCCTCAGCATATTAAAGAAAATTAATTTCTTCATTGTTTAGGTATTTAGCAGATAACTTTCATGCACCTAATATTTAATAGGAAAACAAGAACATCCCAGTTCTTTATACAGAGTGTTTGATTTATCGTTCTTATATCTTTTGAACTAATTGACATATAAAAAAGACGCAAGGAACATAGATAATTTTTATGCCTTTCTCAAAATTGTTTAAGCAATTTTAATAATATAATATTTGAAATCATCTACCCCAAAAACCCATAAAATAATATGCCATATCGGTAGTGGAGGTGTGGGTAGTGGTAGGGGGTGGTAGTGGAGGTGGAAGAAGTGAAAAAATTCTTGAGGCCTATGGTTCTTGTACAGACACTAAATCACAATTTTATTTTTTTCGCCCCCTTTAATAATGGGGTGGTAATGGGGTTAGCTAAATCCGAAAAATTTTTCAAGACTTTATCTTCTCTTATATATACTAAATACCAATTTCATGGACTCTTACTTGCTTGAGTTACATATTTTCCCCATATACCCCCATTTACCCCTCAACCTTTCAACGGAATAAGATCAAAATATAATCTAGTTCCAGATCTCGTTAAAATACGTACGTGTACCACATTTCAACTGAATATCTTCAACGTAATCGTGCGCACAAAAAAGTTACAGACAGACCGACAGACAGAATTTTTTTTACTCAAACCTAAAATCTCGACGTTTCATGACATTCTAAGTCTATTTGAACAGTAACAGATTTTTTAAATTTTTCTTGCGTTACTATACTTCCATTGGATGGGGAAGTAAAAAAATAAGCATCGTTATACGTTCCATAAATTGAAAATGCAGCATGTTCTGTCAAATATAAAGAATCTAAAATCAATAACAATAATGAGAATGATTGGATAAGTGATGTAATAATTCAAGAAAGGCTAGCACTTAGAAATCTACATAATAAATTGAAAGACGTCCAAAATCATAACAACTTTGTATTGATTATTATTGTTGTTGAAGTGTTATTTCGTTATTGGAGGTGGGGATAGTTTCAACCACCGGGGGTGGGTTAGGTCACCTGTGGTCAATCTTTACTTATTTTATTCGAGTTGATAAAAAAAAACGATCCGACAAGCCCTTGCAAGCCTTGCACCGGAAAATCGGAGAAGGGGAGGTTTTTCAGGTGGGTGAAGGATAGGATAGGTCGGGAAATATTGACACCATCGAATTCCCCGCCCTCGAGAACGGGAATATACCGCTTTCCAGCTGATTTTCGTTGTATTTGTGGCATTTCGTTATTGGGGGTAGGGGTAGTTTCAACCTCCGGGGGTGGGTTAGACCAACTGTAATCAATAATTACTTATTTTATTCGAATTAACCAGAAAAACCCGATCCGGTAAGCCCTTGCAAGGCTAGCACCGGAAAATCGGAAAAGGGGCTGGTTTTTCAGGTTTGGAGGTAGTGGGTGAAAGGTAGATCGAGAAATATTATCACCATTGCATTCCCCGTCCTCGAGAATGGGAGTATATCGCTTTCCAGCTGATTTTCGTTATTAGAGTGGCATTTCGTTATTGGAGTGGAGGTAGTTTTAACCCCCGGGGGTGGATTAGGTCACTTGTGGTCAATATTTACCTATTTTATTCGAATTGACCAAAAAAAAAAAAACGATCTGACGACAAACCCTCGCAAGCCTAGCACCGGAAAATCGGAAAAAGGTGGTTTTTCCGATTTGATTGTAGTGGTTGAAGGGTAGGTTGGAAAATATTGTCACCATCGTATTCCCCGCCCTCGATAACGGAGGGAAGATGTCTTGTGGTTCACTCACAGAACTTTTGGGCTTTTTGCCTTTTTCTGATTTACCTCAAGGGACTAAAAGCCATTATGGATATGTCAACCATTATTCTAGAGAAAATTAATTTTTATATTCCACGTTTATCTACCAGATAGAGTCATAGCTTTTATTTTCCGCAACCACACACAAATATCTTAAAGTTCTCTACTGTATATTAGTGGAAGTAAGGAGACGGGATTTCCTCCAAAAAGAGCAAAATCTTGCTAAAGATATGAAACCTATTCCCTCCCCCTTTTTCGAGGTGCTGAACATGAATAACAAGGTGTAAAAGTTTTTAGTCATGCCTGAAACGGCCAAAAACCACCCCTTTTTATTTATTTCTCATATGACAGCTTGCCATCGACTATTTTTGCAGAGATTCTTTGTATTTTCATGAGGATATAACAGATGGTGAAGGATGATGTCAAGTAGTAGACCGCAACCACCCTTGGGGGTGGATTCGTTTTCGGCGGACGCTGATCAAGAAAAAAATGGTTTTACGGTGGTTCGACCCGTCCTCCACCCTTAAACTCTCGGAAACCACCCATTTCATAATAATAGCAATGATAATAATAATAGATAGCGGCTTGGTTGATATTAGGGATTCGTACTATCATTTTATTTGTTTTTGCCTCCTTTACTGTTTTCTGGGTAAATCTTGTGTCCTCTAGGTATCCGTAGTCCTTCAATTTCAAATTTTCAGAAGATCAATTGGTTTCTGACTTCTTTTTTAAAGGACTGTAATTGTAAGGACGGATGTGTGAAACGATGCGGATGTATGTAGTATTTTTTGTGAGACTTGTTAAGGTAAATTGTGCGCCAGAGGATGAAGATGATGAACCAAGCAGAGAAACAAACGAATCCAATGATAATAATTAAGTTTATACCCGAAGCGTATATTTCAGATCATGAATCGGAAACGGACGATGCGTGTGATGAAGAAGGAGACAATAGCATTGAATGCGATGTTCATTTCGAGGAATATGAACCATGTAATTCTCTTTGTAAGCGCCCTAGGTTATATTAACGTCTTGTAAAGAGTATTATATTGTACTTAGAAATTTTTACCAACAATATTCTCTTCCATATATTCCGTTTTAAGGAACATGAATTTCAAATCCTTGCGAGGATAGGTTCATTTTTGATGAGGATGTAAAATGGACAAATGGTGACTTTGAAACCCTCCTACTCAATATACAAATTATAAAATGAAAAAAATCAAATTTTTCATCTCCTGGAGGGGGGGGGCAACCCTCTAAGGTTGTCACACTTCACTCTTACCGTTGTCCTTGATCAGCATCCTCGAAAACGGGGGTAAACGTCTTTAACAAAAGAAAGAAACGGTTTTACATCCCCTAACAGAGTAGATTCTACCTTTACGGGCGGTTATGGTCTACTACCTGATATAGCCTTTCACCATCTGTTATACTCCCCTGAAAAAACAAAGAATCCCTCCAAAAATAGTAGTTTTTGGCCATTTCAAGGGGTGCGCAAGGGGGGGGGGGCATTTTATAACTTTACCACGATTTTGCATACTTTCCGACTTCTTATTTCCACTATATAGAATGTACAACAATTACGACTAGATTTTTCATACTCTGATATGTTCACTTCCAATCTAAATGCATTTAAAGCTGCTATCAAACATTAACCTAATAAATACAACGATCTTTTATTCAGTGTAGGCAATAGTATATTGTGTATTTAGGTGTGAAAGCAATACATTCCCGGACGACGATGCAAATTGTTGGCCGAGGCGCTAGCCGAGGCCAACAAGCATCGAAGTCCGGAAATGTGCTTTCACACCGAAGTACACATACTATTTTTTCTGAAATCACAATCAATATTATTATAAATTAAGGAATTTGTATTAATGCATAACATTTCTTCATTTCAATCTAACTGCTTACTAATAAATGCAATTTTAATGTGAGTTGGTTTGTCTGCGTGTATTTATTTACTGTCTAAAATATACACAAAAAACCGTACGGTTTTGTTGATCGTTGCTTGGCAACGGATCTTTTCCGGTCTGTTTTCTGACAGTTTCTTAGCAACGGACTAAAATACTGGAATTGTGCATTTTTCGATCTGAAATCGCGCCGAAAATGTAGACATTGCCGATCGATTTCAGAAAAACCTATTTTACAAGCTTGTTTTTAAAATGTTTTTTTTTTACATTTAATTTTATTTTAATCCAAATGTTATTATTCATGTGGTATACTAGCTTGATTACGATTTTTTTTTATATTAGAATGTAACAAAAGACAGTATATTTTTACAATTAATTATTATTTTTTATTTATTTGCTTTCATCATGATTAGAGAACATTATTTAGGTATTAAGCAAATCACAACTTACACACTTTTTTATTTATTATGAAAACACCTACTTTCTGTATATTGTTGCCCTAATCTGGGCACGCTAATATACTAGTTAGGTAAATACTTTAAAACACTCATTATTGGAAAACCAATCAAAACAATTACTCTTCTAGCTAATACTGACGAAGTATTGAAATACATAACAGGATTCTTAGCATTTTAAAGAAAGAAAAGAATATATTGAAAATACCTAAATCATTTATTTAAATTCAGTCATTCACACATTTTTATTTAATATGAAATTATCTACTTTCTGTATATTGGTATCTTAATCTGGCAAAGCTAATATACTACTTAGGAAAACACTTTAATACACTCATTATTGGAAAACCAACCACAGCAACTACTCTTCTAGCTAATACTGACGAAGTATTGAATTACATGATAGGATTCCTGGCATTTTAAGGCAAAATAAGTATTGAAAATACTTAAATCATTTATTGAAAATAGTCTTTCCCAACAATTATTGAACCATACATTCTATTTCAACTCTAGAAAAGTTGTACAAGTTTTTTCGAACTCAATAATTCTCATTAGTAGAGTTAATTTAATAAATGATTTAAGTATTTTCAATATATTTTTTTCTTTCTTTAAAATACTAAGAATCCCATCATGTAATTCAATACTTCGTCAGTATTAGCTAGAAGAGTAGTTGTTTTGATTAATTTCTTGAGTTTTAGTTTTTTAACCCTCATTAAGTTCTAGCATAGATTTAAAATGAGGAAATTCAAAATCGGATTATATATAGTAAATGGATACAATTCAATATTTACCAGAATGTTTTCATCTAGCCTTAATCGAAGTCCTTAGAGAATCTTTCCCTTCTGCCTATCTTCCAATTCCATAACAAAATATTAGTATTATTAAAATTGCACCGTTCATTTATATCTTTCCATTACTATTGCATCATGTACTAATCCACCCTTAATCTAATCATTTCAAGTTAAGGATAGTCTTGTTTCCAATTACTCTAAGAGGCAGATATAGAATGTGCGGTGGGAGTGGTATATAATTAAGTAAATACCATTGAATGAAGTACGTCAAATGAAACCATATAATACCTAGGCAATGCCAGCTTCGTGATTGGTCACGCCACAGTATTTTCAGGATTCCTCAACAACTAGTAATTATAATTTGTAAAATAAATGGAAATAACACCAACTGGGAAATATGTTGTGTTTTATAAAGTTTAATTATCTATGTATCTTCGCTCTATTTATATTTTAAACGGTTACCACGTTTAAGAGACTGACACTAACAACGTTAGGAAAATAGGTCCTTAAAAGGAGGGTGAGTTAACATTCTTATTAAGTTTGACAGACATTGGCATTTGACATCAAAACGCTGAACACTATATTCAATATATCTTTGGGCAATCAAATTAGCATCATCTGGAGGTAATACATGGATTCAAAAACAATACAAAATTCAACATCATTGTTTCCTTAAAACTTTATGGTGTTAGGAAAAGGTTTGTATGGTCCACTAGTTGGTTTAAGTATTTAGTGGATAACGTAAAAAAATAATTTAAAAATAAATAAATTAATAAATTTTATGGACATCATCCTCTATTATGAGCATTTTTATGTAACTTGTTTGATTCTTATATTATTGGACAGTGAGTATTTTTTTTTTACATGGGGGAGGTAATACGCAGTTATTTCATATTCCTCAACTATAAATAGCCCAGAAGTTTTAGTCAGTATGTCGCTTCTAACCGGAATTAAATATTATAAAGCTGAAAATTTGCAGGATTGTAGTTTTGATCCAGGACAACATGTACCAAAAAGTCCCCTACTCTCCCCCGTCGGCTTCCCTGCTTTTGCGGAGCAACAAAAGCCTAAGTCACAGAAATTGCAGAACTGGCTATAAAGTGCAGCAGGAAGGTTGTAACTGGTCTGATTTGGGTCGAAATGATCATAAAATCTTCGAAGAACTATATTCGTTCGTATTTCGAATGTTCCATGCTTCTCTTGTCCATAATTTTCCGTTCTAGTGCTGTCAAAATTTAAAAAATTGAGAAAATTTCGAAATGGCGCCATTGCGAATAAAAGAAGACTCGGAGGGGAAACGTACCCCAATAAACATTTCTCTTCATACTTTGAGCTTTCCATTGCTCTGTAGCGTCACCCGTTATGGAGCTACGCCACTCCGAGTGTCGCCGCGCGATGGCACTCAGACAGTGCGTTTATTGTTGCGTCGATCATGTCTAGTCTAAACAATCAAGCAGGCGCACGGCGAGCTATGCCTTCTTAATTCACTAGCTGTGACAGTCCTCGTAGTGTGTATATCGGCTCATTGGTGCACAAGGAATGGAAGCTCCTGAAGCAGAGACCTGAGCTACAGAAATGCTACACGGTCTTCTCATATTCTGCATCTGGCAAGAGGACTGTGGTCGCCGCTGCCCTTTATAGAGGCAGTAAGCAGGAGAGCTTGGACCAGCTATGACTAGTCCGATACAACCAGATAGTAGCGAAACAGTCGGTGACAGCCTCCTTTGATTTGGCAAGCCTTCCGCCAACAACCGCCGCCTGTGAACAATATTCGTTCCGCGCATACTTCCAGGTGAGGGCGTTAGGAAGAATAGTGTGAGGATTTAATCTCTCGAAAAACTTGCAGCAGTAAACTAATGTGCACGTGCCTTTTTGCAGGTTATACGTCAACTTCAACCCGGAGGACTTGGGGTGGAAATTAGGCCAGGGCCTAGTTCCGGTTCCCATCACAAGGCAACCAGCTCCTGATAGCCTGCTACGGTCAATTTACTGTGCCTGCAAGGCAGACTGCGGTGCCTGGCGCAAGTGCAGGATCTCTGGCCTGCAGCATCATGTACAGGAGCTGTAGAGCATCCAGCTGCATCTAGCTGCACAAACAGTCAGTCAGTGGATATGGTGATGATGATCCTGCTTCCCAGTAAATCAATAAAGTCATATTTTGAGTCCGACAAGTTAAATTTAATTCAATAAATCCTATAAAACACCAATAATATATAAACAGGAATTCGCGGAATTCTCATCAGCGCAGGCAGTTCCACCGGACGCATGACGGACGCTACCGTCGCGCGGCGACACCCGGAATGGCGTGGCTCTGTAACAGGTGACGCTACAGAGAAGGTAGACATACCGATGGAAAGGCCAAAGTATGAAGAGAAATGTTTATTCGAGTACGTTTTCCCCTCCGAGTCTTCATTTATCTACAATGGCGCCATTACGGAATTTTTTCAATTTTTAAAATTTTGACAGTACTAGAACGGAAAATTATGAACAAAATATGCACGGAACATCTGAAATACGAACAGATCTGCTTCTCCGAAGCTGTTATGATCATTTCAACCCAAATAGGACTAGCAACAGCCTTTCTGCTGCACTTTATAGCCAGCACTGCAATTTCTGCGACTTCGGCCCTCGTTGAGTGAAATATATCAGGCTGGTCTTCAATAGACATAATATATGTACATGTTACCCCAGTCAAATTGGAACAAATTTCGTTGTTTGACGGAAAGAAACTGATAAAGTTTTGAAACTTGGCAGAGATATTCATTAAAATCCACTCAACTCTATCTCTTGCTTTCGCGCCACCATCTTGGGAAGATGGTTCTGCGTTTCAGTTTTTTACCTATATCTCTCTAACCTTTAGCGACATCGAAATTATGTTTATAAAAAACAAAGCTTATAAAATTCTCTACAAAAAATGTTATATGCATTTTTTTTCGATGTTGCTAATGATTAGAAAGATATAAGTAAAAAACTAAAACGAAGCGTCATTTTCTAAGATGGTGGCGGGAACCAAATATATAGAGTTGCAGACTTTTAGTAACATATGCCTTGATGAACTACTCTGCCAAGTGTCAAAACTTTATCAGGTTTTTTCCGCTAATTTTCCCTATTTGACCGGAGTAAAAGTACAAAGGTAAGAATTTCAGAACGTTCGTTCGTGGCAAGGGAAAATAGAAAATTTTATGATTACATGTTTCAAATGATGGAACATGAAAATTTAACATATTTAAGCTATTTGAGCATTCAGCCAGACTATGAATTAATTTGTGCAAAAACGAAACAGAACAAAGTTTCCTACGCTCGTGTAAGCTAAAAAAAAACGAATTTATTTAGAAACTGTCCATGTTCAAAGTCGATATTAGACAGTGACGCTGAATATTCTCTATACAATTACAATATTTATTATAGCCTGGAATCCAAATAAGGGAGGCATATTCAAGTCGGGATTTAACAAGGCAAATTCTATAATTTAACATAATCAAAACTATCTGAATTTATAGTCACAAAATCCAAACTTCTATGAGCGGACAAAGCAATACTTTCAATATGTTTGCTAAAAAAGAACCTAAGTCTTTAAACTCATCTGACCCATCAACGTTCACCTGATAATAATCAAAGAACAATGTGTGATTTTTTCCTGCTGAGAGATAAAACGATACATTTGGTGATGTTTAAGGGTAGATTATTTCGAATGCACCAATTATTTGCATTATTTATATTCTCCTGAAGTAGCACAAAATTCTCATCGGAATCAACACTATAAAACAAATTCGTATCATTAGCATATAATAGACAGTTGATAACAACACAGGAGACTATATTATTAATAAATAAAATAAATAATAAAGGCCCCAGTATTGAACCTTGGAGCATTCCAGATGTAGCTGGGAATTGATTAGACTTAAAGCCATGGTATTCTACGTATTTATTCTTTCAGTTAAAAAGAGGACAACATGAAAGTTAACAGTTCCAAAAAACGAATACCTTAAGCTTATGAAGAGAATACCATGGTCAAGCCCATCAAAGGCTTTAGAAAAATTGGTATACCGTGCGTGTAATTTCCCATTAGGCATGTACATTCACGTTGCGCGAGAGATTTGACAACACCGTCAGCCGTAAATTCGTCCGTCGATGGAGCATTCGAGCTCTGTTATTTCATTTCAGCCAGCTGGCACGCGCGATGTTGTAATTCTTCTCCCCATGCCTAGCCCGCGACTACACACACGGTATAAAACGTCAACTTGTCTGCCAACATCAATAGCCTCAGATACAGATTGAGTGATCGAAAATGAATATATAATAAAATATAATCGAAGTGTTGTGCTTCCGGGTATTTTCCCGCGTAGGCTTTAGAAGTCACGGTTGTCTAAACGACGTTTCGGCAGAATCCCATCTGCCATCTTCAGGTTCTAGCTGAAAGCTGTTTACTGCTGCTCCTCTTACTCAAACTGAACTAACGTTCTCAGCGTTGTGAGGCTCTTTATATATGCTGGGGCCTAGAGCGCGCATGCGCGACTGGCTATGTGTTATTGGCCTTCTACTGTCTCTGGGAGGCATAGCAGACGCCTGAGTAACCCGACAAGGAGCCTCGCTGAAACGACTTCTCGTTGATGGTCGCGCATCCTTGTGTCTAATCCTAATCCGAGGGTTGTCGTGTTTCTTTTTGATTGGTTAGCGTATGGCTCCGGCTCCTCGAGATAGGTCGTCTTGTGGCAGGTTGTGGTCTCTCTTCATGATTTGTCACTACTTGAACGTACCTCCTCGTTTATTAATATAATTATATAAATACATAATAATAATAATAATAATAATAATAATAATAATAATAATAATAATATCGTTTATTCCAGTAGACTATGTTACATAGTATAGGAAACGTCAGCAAAACTACAATAATTTTACAGGTGTATAAATAAAATTCCATGTCACGAAAATATAAAACAAATGATAAATTGACAAATAACATTAAATACAAAAAATACAAAACAATGAAAAGTAGACTTACTATAAATATACAGCAACAAATAATGATAAAATATGTTACATAAAAGGTATGGTATATCAGCAATTAAGAAATTCAGAAGTACTATAAAAAACATTATCTAGTAAAAATATTTGCAATTTTTTCTTAAATAACTTAATATTCACTATTTGCTTTAAATCTAATTTATTGAATAGTTTGAGACCTATATAACTAGGACTTTTTTCGTATAATGATAGGCTATGTCCCGGAATTGAAATTAAAGATCCTGATCTTGTTTCGTAGTTGTGAAAGTTACTGTTTAATGCAAACTCATTTAGATTACTTTTTTTCGTAATGAACATAGATGGCAGTGTAAGAAATTTTAACTTTTTAAAATAAGGTCTACATGATGTTCGCTGGGATATACCTGCCATAATTCTAAGTGCTCTCTTTTGTATTTTGAAAACTCTATTTAAATTACTAGATGAGCCCCAAAACAACAAGCCATAACGCAAACGTGATACGAATTGAGCATGATAAAATGACATCAAGGTTATCTAATTACTAATGTTTTTTTAGCCTTGTCAGTGCATAACAAAATGAAGAAAGTTTGCTACAAAGATTTTCAGTGTGTATATCCCAACTTAGCATGTTGTCTATGTGCAATCCAAGAAATTTCGTACTTTGAGCTTGAGCTATCGACTTACCTCCAATTCTTAGCAAATAACTTTCATTAATTGTAGATGTTCGGGATGTAAAATTTATGAATACCGTTTTAGAAGTATTGAGACACAATTTATTTTTGTTGAACCAATTTTTAAAACGAATAATCATTCTTTGCATCTCTGTAATTGCATCTGTAATTGATGATTTTGCACAAATAGGTGTTATCATCCGCGAACATTGTTAAATTTCTTTCACAGTTCTCTATATCAGGAAGATCATTCACGAATATTAAAAACATCAAAGGACCTAAAATAGATCCTTGAGGAACACCAATACTTACATTAACTTCTTTAGAGTAAACACCGTTTATGTCCACGATTTGCTTCCTGTTGTAGAAATAAGAAGTTAGCCAGTCACATACCTTTCCCCTGAGACCGTAGCTTTGAAGTTTTTCCTTAAGCAAAGCATGGTTGACGAGGTCAAATGTCTTGCTTAAGTCCTTAAATAAACCTATACATTTTTTACTTTCATCTAAGCATGCATATAGTTTTTCAATAAACCGTAATACAGCCGACTGCGTATTTTTGTTTTTTCTGAAACCATGTTGTGCGTTGTGTAATATCTTCTGGTCAGTTAAAAAATGAACTATTTGGTCAAACACTATTTTATCCAATACCTTAGAAAAACCGCTGCCCAAGGAATCACTACTTCCACATCCAGATTCTTTTCCAAGTCATTCACAACGAAAAAATTTTTGTATGTGGAAATAATTGTTTACGGAACTTTCATAATATAATATTTGAAATCCTCTACCCCAAAAACCCATAAAACGATACCCCACATCGGTAGCGGGGTGGGGGTGGTGATAAGGGGTGGTAGTGGAGGTATATGAAGTAAAAAAAACATTTTGAGGTTTCTGGTTCTTGTACACACACTAAATCACAATTTTTTTTCATCCCCTTTAATAATGGGGTGGGTGTGGTAAGGGGGGTGGCTAATGCCAAAATTTCTTTTGAGACCTTAGCTTCTCTTGTATATACTAAATACCAATTTTATGGACTCTTACCTGCTTGATTTACCTATTTTCCCAAATTTACCCCAATTTACCCCCCAACTCTTCGACGGAACAAGATGAAAATATAATCTAGTTCTAGATCTCGTTAAAGTACATATGTGTACCAAATTTCAAGTCAACATCTCAAACGGTTCCAGAGTAAACGTGCGCACAAAAAAAGTTACAGACAGACAGACCGACAGACAGAAATTTTTTTTTGCTCAAACTTAAAATCTCGACGTTTCGTGACATTCTAAGCCTATTTGAACAATACAAATTTTTAATTTTTTTTTTGTCGTTACTATACTTCCACTGGATGTGGAAGTAATAGAGCTAAGCAATGACATAGGACGATACTTTTCAATATTACCCTTATCTTCTTTTTTATGCAGAGGAATGATTCGTGCTATTTTAAATATTTCTGGAAAAATGCCCTTTTCTAGAGACCTATTAATAAGATAAGTTAAAGGATATGTAATATAGTTTACAGCGGCTTTTAAAAGGTTAGAAGAAATTAAGTCTGTTCCGGTCGAATTTGAACTTTTACTTCCACGTCCAGTGGAAGTATAGTAACGACAAAAAAAATTTTTAAAAATTTTTATTGTCCAAATAGGCTTAAAATGTCATGAAACTTCGAGATTTTAAGTTTGAGCGAAAAAAATTCTGTCTGTCTGTCGGTCTGTCTGTCTGTCGGTCTGTCTGTCTGTCTGTCTGTAACTTTTTTGTGCGCACGTTTACTCTGGAACCGTTTAAGATATTTACTTGAAATTTGGTACACATATGTACTTTAATGAGATCTAGAACTAGATTATATTTTCATCTTGTTCCGTCGAAGGGGGGTAAATTTGGGGTAAATGGGTAAACCAAGCAGGTAAGAGTCCATGAAATTGGTATTTAGTATATACAAGAGAAGCCAAGGTCTCAAAAAAATTTTTGGCATTAGCCACCCCCGAGGCCACCCCCATTACCACCTCCACCTCCTTATTAAGGGGGATGAAAAAAAAAATGTGATTTAGTGTATGTACAGGAACCAGAAACCTCAAAATATTTTTTTACTTCATCCACCCTTCACTACCACCCCCTATCACCACCCCCACCCCACTACCGAAGTGGGGTATCGTTTTATGGGTTTTTGGGTTAGAGTATTTCAAATATTATATTATTAAAGTTCCATAAACAATTATTTTCACATACAAAGTTTTTTCGTTGTGAGTGACTTGGATAAAGAATCTGGATGTGGAAGTAGTGATTCCTTGGGCAGCGGTTTTTAAATTCATTATTGCGTTATATACAGTGTTTTCAGATACTGGACATAAAAACAGTATTATTTGTCTGTATCAGCGGATAAGTTATGTTACTATTAATTTCATCCTGTTCTCTACCCACTTTGTATGGGATTTCGGCAAAATAATCTGCAAATGAGTTTGCTATAATTTCTTGATTTGTTATTGTGCAGTTATTTAAAATAATGTGTGATATTTCTGTGGAATTTTTATTTTCGTTTATGTTGTTTTTTATTATTCTCCAAACAGTTTTACTTTTGTTATTGGATTCCTGATATAGCCTATCATTATGTAATTTTTTAGCAGCCAGAATGACTTTTTTGTAGATGTTTTTATATTTTTTATAGTATTCTGTATCATACGGTCTTCTTGTTATACGCATTTTTTGGTGTAATTCTTTAAGCTTTTTTGATGAAATTTTAATGCCTCGCGTTAGCCACATCTTAGATTTAGATTGTTTTCGCTTAATTTTCATAACTGGGAACGATAGATATATCTACATAATATTTTATGATGTTTACAAAAGTTTCAAACCCGATGTTAACATCATCAGTCTGATAAATTTCGAGCCATGGCTCTCGGCTTAAGTGGTTTAGAAATGTAGTATAATTAGCTTCGCTGTAAATTCTTGAATAAGTGTTTCTGTATTTATTTTCCAGTTACAATTTAATTCTAAAGCTTGTGCAGAATGATCTGATATACCATTAAAAATATTTTTTTTTTTTTTTCTCCTCTTAGTTGGCTTTGAGCCATTAAAAATTACATTGTTAGAAAAATCTAAAACATCTTGATTGAAATTGGTGCAAATGTAATCTATTGCACTAGAAGAAATCGAGGTGCATCTTGTAGGGCTGTCGATACAATTATTAAAGCCGTAAGAGTGAATATCCTGAAGTTCGTTTTTGTGTGAAGAACTGGTTAGGCAATCAATATTTAAATCACCAGATAAAATAGTACATTGTTCTTTAATATTTTTTGCATTATTCTTTAAAAATGATGATAGTTCTTTTAGAAATAATTTTGTGTCCTCTGTTGGTGATCTATATATACAAAAAATATTTAAACAAAAGTTATTTTTTAACGTTATTTTAACACCACAAATTTCGAAAATTTTCTCTACTGATACATGATGTATTTCTTTTATGTCTTTAACATTTTCAGTTAAATTTTGTTTACAAAATATCGCTACACCGCCATTTTTACATGATTTTCTAGAAAAAATACTAACCAAATTGTAACCCTCAATTTTAATTAACTTGCTTTGATTTTCATAATAACATCAAAACTTTCAATCAATTTCTTTTTGCACACAGTTACTCTTATGTATCATAGCAACCTTGCCTACAATTTCGTCAATAATCTGAGTACACATATTAATGCTAATGCCTTTATTTGCTCTTTGCGGTATTCAACACACAGATGCCGTATTCATGATCAAATTTACTACAAATCAAGTTTTGTATCACTGAATCCTATACGTGGCTACAAGGATTTTCGACCATAGGCAGAATACACTACCGTGAATTTAATCAAGTTATTAAATCGATATATATGTAGCGCATCATATGTTTGTCTGATTGCTACATTGAGTGGAAGTAGATGCTTATTTTTATCTACGTTATTGATTTCGCACCCGGTTTTCGTTCACCGATCGAACGGACGACAATTGAAAACGCTGTTTAACGGCTACGTTATTGTCACATGTATGACAATCAAATCTAAATTGTTGGCACGGAAGTTAAAACATAAAAGAGTCTAAAGCTTCCGAAGTTTTCAATGCAATGTCAAATGAATGAATCACTTTGTCGATCAAATATTTTTAGCATGTAATTGATTACACGAGAGTTATATAAGAACTTCATAGATAATTCTTTACAAATATAGAATGAAAAAAAAACTACGTACGAAAGCGTAGAAGGGCCACAATAAATTTTAAATATTTTTTTCTTAAATTCCGACTTTCAACTCAGAATTTAACATTATTCCGAGTTTAAAGTCGGAATTTAAGAAGTTCACGTAACAGCGGTATACAGAGTGTTTGGTAAGGCGATGCCGACACTGAATAGAAAGGCACGATGAGTTATTTGGCATATATATGACCAGACATACTTGTACGAAAAATGCTACGCTTTTTTTATAATGCCCATTTTATACTTTTCTTAAAAATCACCATTTTTCACCATTTATGCGCAGGATAGAAGAACTTGTCTACAATGAGGATATTCAAAGCCGTGTTCCAATAATAGCAAAAATAAAGCAAGCTGCTCTACAATTACGAGCAGATTATTAAATATTTCGGAAATTACTGATGCTGATGTCATAAAGGCAATAGATAAACTAAAACAAAAAAAAACGATGGGGCATGATAGTGTACCTAGTTATGTCATAAAGGGTTGTAAGGAAGCATTTGTTAAGTCACTAGTAATCATATTTAATATAGCTCTTAGAAATAAAAAATATCCTGATAAGCTGAAAATAGCATGAATTACTCCTGTTTTTAAAAGCGGAGATCGAAGAGAAATTATAAATTATCGTCCTATTGCTATATTATCAAATTTATCTAAGATATTAGAGACCATTATTCATAACTACCTATATGAACATGCTAAAGAGAAAATTTCTAACTTACAATATGGGTTTCAAAAGAAAAGATCAGTAAATGGAAATCTAGTGGATTTTGTGGACGGATGCCTTGACAAACAATAAACAAATAGATGTGATCTATACCGACATTGCTAAGGCATTTGACAAAGTTGACCATGGAATATTGCTAAATAAGCTTAGAAAATTCTCCATCTCTAGTGATTTAATAACATTTATGTCTACTTACCTTATAAATCGACAGAAATATGTCATGATCAATAATTTTGAGTCGAATTACTACATATCAGATTCAGGAGTTCCGCAAGGCTCAAATCTAGGCCCACTTTTGTTTTTAATTTTCCTTAATGATATTGTAGATTCTGTTAAGCATTCATCAGTTAGCCTCTTCGCTGATGATATGAAAATATTTAAACAAATAGGTGATTATCAGGATTGTTTACTTTTACAAGATGACATAAGGGAAATATATAACTGGTCTGTTCAGAATCAGCTGCCCTTTAATATTAATAAATGCAAGGTAATGACTTTCACGTTATGCAAAAATATGCTTGATTATAATTACGAAACTGGAAACGAAAATTTGGAAAGAGTTTATACAAAAATTGATCTGGGTGTGATATTCGACTCGAAACTGACGTTTAATGCCCATGTGATAAATATTTCAAATAAGTGCTATAAAAATTTAGGTTTTATCTTATGCAATTGCAAATCATTTAAGTGCGAAAAAACTATTTTAATATTATATTCCTCCTTTGTAAGATCGAAACTAGATTACTGCTCCACGGCTTGGAGTCCTTTCTATACCAGGTACATACAAATGTTGGAAAATGTACAGAAAAAATTTATAAAACATATTAATTTCATTTTGCATAAGAGATATACTAGTAACTCTTCTTATTTAGATCAACTTACTAAATATAATTTAATGACACTAAATAGCAGAAGAACTTACTTTGACATTGATTATTTGTATAAACTTTTACATAATCTTTCGTATGACGTAACTACCTTAAATAAAATAATAATCAATGTGCCAGATGAAAGAACACGTTTTCAAAGTATTTTTTCATACATTATACCAACTAGGAACTACGAACTAAAGTCACCTCCTGTGAGAATGGCAAAGAGCTATAATTCATTACAACGATATCTAAATATATTCAGAGATACGTATGGAATGTTCACAAATAAATAAAAAAAATAGACTACTTAATATACAGAATGACATAGAAATTTTGTAAACATTTTATGTCATTAATTTATACTCTTGCTCATGGTATGTGTCTTATTTTAGGTATTTTAATTTAGTTTAAGTTAGGTTAGGTTAGGTTAAATATATATATGTACAGTCTTGCGAAAGCTGTAGACTTGTCATAATAATAATAATAATAAGAATGATGATAATAACAAAAAATACGACTAAAGACGACTGCGGTTGAAATAAGAAGTCGAACACGGAAATGTATTAGAAATAATGTTCTGTTTAATTACTTCAAAATTTCTTATATATCTAAGAATTATGTTGATACCAAAATTATTGACACTGGCGATATAATAAGAGGAGACTGGAGAACACGAATAACATTAGATCATTTAAAACGAGGATATGGACGTAATGTATCACATGATGCCAAAGAAAATAGGGAAAAGTATAAAAATTACTTCAATACAAGTGGAATAATTTCATGGCAAAAAAATCATTCAAACAGTAATAATACCTACTGTTTAAAAAAAATTGCAAAAATATAGATATATAAAAGAGTAGCTGTACAAAAATTTTATAAATGTATACATTATAAAAATGAACAAATAAAGTCATTAATATCAAAGAAAAACAAAGAAAGAAGATAAAAATACATACAATAAAATTATGTAAAAAAATCATCCTTCATAACAATTTTTTCCAGTAACAATTTTTTCAATTTGGCTTTGAGAATATGCCATCATAGAAAAAGTTAAAATATTTACAAAGCTGTCTCTTTAAATCCTGTATAGTGATCATGGTTAACTTAATTAGCAAGAAACTTATGCTTATTATTCTAAACATATACGTAAACTTCAAAAATATATGTTATTAGTTGGTTAAAATTATTAAATTTCTAAATATACTACGGCAACTCTGACGAAAGCCCAATCTTGCAATAATTCTTAAGGCATATTTTTGCAAAATGAATATGTGATTAATGTGTGAACTGTTTTCCCAGTTTATTATCAAAATGGCAGTGAAAATTTATATGGCAGAGACTTAAAAGAATCTCACTATTACAATGTGTAGACATAAACTTTAACACACAGCAGCTACTGCGCAATTTTTACACAGAGTATCTGTGTGACTTCCCCATTATAGATACCTATCAAAAGTTATTCTGAAGATTTTAACTGTTTCACAAATATATATTTCACTGTCAGAGAAACAGATGTCTATGTTTCTTTGCAAAGTAAATAATAACGTTTACCTACTCACTACTGTAAATAGTAAAAAAACACACTACCTGCCATCTATGTAAGTTGAATTTTACATATTGTAAACAAAACGCACTGTAAACAAATCGCACGGTAAACAAAACGCACGGGGCACGCAATTATAGGTGGCTTTTATCGCTGACGCGGGGTTTACTAGAACAAATGCGCCTACTTAATTTTCAAACGCTGTCAAAACTGACATAATATTTGTTGAATAATATTGTTGACAAGTAAACTAAATCCAGATTTTACTAAATAACTAAATAAATATGATCGTAGGTAAAGTATAGTACATAATTCGAGTTGTAAGGCAATTACGCATAATATGCTTCTTACATCACTCATTACGTAATATACTATTTTTATCTTTATTTAAGTAGAGGTTATTTCTTTCAGACCTTTTAATTATATTTGAGTACCTTAGTTCAGCAGTATTTTTAATCGTATTTAAATCACTGTCTATCATAAGATCATTCGTATTATCAGCATAACACGCAGTATAAACGTTTGGTATTCTACTTAGAAATGTTATCACATCATTGGAATATTGTTGAATAGCAGAAGACCTAAAACAGATCCTTGAGGAACACTCTGTGTTATATCACATGTATTACCCGTCACATCATGGTTTAATTTGACATATTCGGTTCTATTATTGAAGTATGAAGAGAATTTCGCCTAAGAAACCTAGTGGGCGAACTTCCTGTAGCCTGTTTCATACTGCCCTCCCTGGAAAGGGAACAGTGCTATTTGCCGGCCGGAGCGCGAAGCCTGTCTGAGGTCTTGCTAGCGTACGTACACATAGATGCTCGTGGAAAAAATTGAGTGCAATAGCTTTCTCTTGTCTCCTGCATTTTCAGTGACAGTCGCCCACTCTGGAATGAACACTTGTTATAGACACCCATGTTGGACCGTTAAAGTTGCTGCAACTGCGTTCTTAGGTATTTGACATCGAGTCTTTAAAGAAGCCCTTCTTTAGTAGCCTTAGTAGCACTGCTACCCACTGTCATTTACCGCAACCTTGGTAAAAACACTCTCACAGGTTATTGATCCCTTGACCTGGAAGGTAGTAACCCTTCAGGCCAATATTTGAACTAAATCATTCTATACAGACAGAAGAAGTTTTATTGAATAGCCACTTAACTCTTCAGATCAAACGCCACTGGAATTTTTTTTGCGGAGTTACCATACACTTGGTTGCTGTGTACAGGGTGGACCAAATTAGATGGGATTTGGCAGTTAAGACAAAAACTAATATAGGTGTCCTGAGCTCGATTTTCGAGAAACAGACAATGACGTAAACCGCGATCGTCTATCTTTTTCGACTATCGAGCTATAGAGCGTTTTTGGAAAATTGTCATTTTTGGATGACCTCTGTATCTCAATTACCAAGTGTCGAATCGAAAATCGAACAACTCATTCAGGCACTTTTTTGAGTAGAATCCGTTGCCGATAAGAAGAAAATTATGCATGCCTCAGTTTTCGAGATGTAGACATAACTTGTGTTTTTTTTTTTAATGGAACACCCTATAAATTATCCCATTATTCTATCACAACTTAAATTAGCTATCCAACAATATATCATATGTCATATTTATGTCTAAGAAAAATGGTTAATTTCCGAAAAATTTAATATATTTGTGAGGAGGCTATGGAAAACTATTAACAACAACAACACTTACAATATAAAATAATTTTGCCAGAAATAGGAAAAACTAAACTACAATAAAAGTTAGAATTGTGCATATTTATCGCTTTTCTAATATATATTGAGAAGGCCAATGTAAAAAAAAGACAATCGAAATGATCGTAAATGTCATAAACTAATTTGTGAGTTAATTGTGAGTGAGCATTATTAAAAATGGTTCAATTTAGTAATGGTGAAAAATATGATGTGATTAAATGTTTTATAGCTTGCGAACTTTATAGCTTCCGAACTTTATTTTAATTGATAAATTTTGATAAATTTTGTACCAAAAGTGCCACCTAAACAATATTTTTAGATATCCAAAGAAGAGACAGCCAGACATAAACATATTCAAAAGGCTACAACAAAATTTAAAACCGTTTGGATTCTTTGTAAAACCTCGAGCAAAAATATATAATGAAGCAAGTAGAGAAGCTGTAGAAAATACAGGGTGTAATCAGTTTCATGTCATTAAAAAAAACTGGTAATAGGGACCGGCTAGACAAACAAAAAAACCTTTATGACTTTTTCCCCTAGGGGCACTTTGAAAAAAACTGACCTAGGTCAACAATTTGAATATTAGGGTAGGAAACATTTGAGAACCGCTGCCTTTGTGGGTTAATGGACGTGTACTAGGTATAATTCTACGACTTTTAAATTGTCATAAAAAAGTGCAAAGATTACCGACCGACTCATCACCGGCCGGCGGTTCAAAGCAAACGCCGGTACCTTTGATAAGCGCCTCAACCGAACCAATTATAAAAATGTAAATAATTCATTGTCTCTTTTTGCAGAACTGCAAGCAATTCATAGGTGTAGAAGGGGTTTAAACACAAAATTTCTTTATATGTGTGTTTTTTTAATTTAGGACAAAATATTGGAGGTTTTATTGTTGTTTATAATTTATCAGATTTAAATGTGGTTTATTAACATTAACTAAATGAGTGTTCTGGGTTAAGCTTAAAAAACGAGTAATTATTTCATGACATTGGGAAAGAGTTAGACGTCTGAGATACGATAACAGAATTATTAAGTTAGGAAAAATCTGATTTATTTAACGAATTGCCGATCAGGTATCGAAAACTAAAATTATTCAATAAATCTAGATCTTACCAATAAAGTTGATTTACATAAATTGTTCGAAATGGCTTCCGTCTGCATCAATACACTTTTCGTCGAACTAAGGACATGGGCACTCCGTTTAACACATTTGGTAAATTAGGATCATTTTTAATGGTTTCTATGCACATTAAAATACCACACTAAACAATTAACTAACGTTGTCAATAAAGAAAATAAAAATAAAAATTTGGTCCAAAATCCAAAACAAACACAAAAAGAACGAACAAGTAGTGTCTGTACGTAATCAAAAACTTAACGACTTGAACGGTAAGTCAATAAAACAAATTTTAACTGTAAATAAGTGGCCTAAAATTAAAAAAGAACGGAAACAACGAACGAGTTCAACGTGTGTGCTTAACGAAGTGCCCGCAGAAACTAAAATATTGCACAAGAGGGAGTATGGTTTTACCTTACCTACTTTTAAAAAAACCATAAAAGTGTGATTATTAACTTGTGCCTTTTTGGGGGCGAGCGTAGAGGCGACTTCAATGTGAATATCAGTCGATATTCCGTTGTAGCGGTTAGTACTTGGATGGGGTCCCATCTTGGGAAATACAACGTTCTCGTCCCACCTTCTAGCGGCTTGTATATCAGTGTATACGCGGAAGTTACGTAATTTCAGACGAGGATTACGTAGTGGATATACCATCCTTCGGAGGGGATGTAAAGCAGGCGGTCCCTTGTCTATTAAATGTTAGGCAAGTAAAAGATCCCTACTCTTCTTAAAGGAAGACGTTCGGCAAAACGGTAGCTCGTCTCCTGGCGTCGGTGATAGGCCCTGGTAGCGGAAATAGGCCGACGTTAATTAGTTTAAAAAAAAACTTGTGTCTTCGCCGACGCGCGGTCTCTACAAAGGAGTGCGATACTTTGAAAAAGCCGCATTAGCGTATTTGATGGTTAGAGGCGCCGACATACGCCAAAATAAAAGCCTATCCCAACATTCCAGCAGTTCTCAAACAATTTTATTGAAAATTTTCGAAATTTTTGTTTATTTTTTTTCTAAAACTATGGGTTTTAGACCCCACGTTATATAAAGTTTTTTTGTTCGTTTAGTCGTTCCCCACCACCAGTTTTTTTAATGACATGAAAATGATTACACCCTGTATTGTTCTGGAAGACAATTCGAAGATTTATTTTATATATTGAATTTTTCGAAAATTAACCACTTTTTCTAGATATAAATATGCATATATCGTTGGATAGCTAATTTAAGTTGTGATCGAATAATGAAATAATTTACAGGGTGTTCCGTGTAAAAAAACAAGTTTTGTCTATATCTCGAAAACTGAGGCATACATAATTTTCTTCTTATCATCAACGGATTGTACACAAAAAAGTGCCTTAAAAATGTGTTACTCGATTTTCGATTCGACACTTGGCAATTGAGATATAGAAGTCATCCAAAAATGGCAATTTTACAAAAACGCTCTGTAGCTCGGTAGTTGAAAAAGATAGACGCTGGCGGTTTGCGTCATTGTTTGTTTCTCGAAAATCGAGCTCAATCGAGCTCATATTGGTTTTTGTCTATCTGCCATAGTTTTAGAGAAAATCTCAAATCTCATCTAATTTGGTCCACCCTGTACATTGTACGTAAGTCATAAATATTTTTACTATTTACTATAACGCTAGAAATGAAATTTACTTTTATTTATTATTTTATTTTAAGGTAGATTTATTTTTGTGGCCTGTGTTACAACTTTGTATGAATTAATTTATGATAATTCATACAAAGGAAAAAATATATAAATAGCATCAATTAATTTTTCCACCTTTCGACGTTAAATAAATTGAATGTTCAGAATAAAATGTCACTCAAATAGGCAAGCAATACTATATATTCGGCAACTTCAGAGTGTAACTCCGACCAATTTCAATAAAATGAATAAAATTTCTATAGCCACAATGAAATATTTTCTCATCAAAGCATTCGTGTTTACATTTTCCATTCTAGCCAGAAGCGATATATTTAGCGATATTCAGATCTACAATGGTCGAAGTAATATTACAAAATGTTCACAGACACGCGAAGTAAACACGTGAACTTACAGAACTTGCTTCCGCTACTTCAGTGGATACATCTAAATAATTTGATAGTGGCAGTTTCTATTAAATATTGTATTGAAACTTTCCTCCCGTAATACTATATGCTAATTTTAATAGAGAACGTTTGAATAAACTTATTTTTGCCGATAAATTATACCCTTTAGAGCTTAGTTTTATTACTTCTACATCCACGTAGTGGATAAATTGAAAAACAGTTGGAAAAAAAGAAAGAAAAAATTGAAATTTTTTTGTCCCAAATAGGCTTAGAATGTAATGAAATGTCGAGACACTAATAAATTGATTTGATTTGATTTAATTTGATGTGGTTTCGTTTGGTTTGGTTTGGTTTAGTTTGGTTCGATTTGACTTAACGAGATCTGGAACTAGGCTATATTTTGATCTTATTCCGTTGAAGGGTTCAACTTCAACTTTTTATTTGACAACTTTACATAGTTTTACATTTGTGGTAAGTCAAAAAAGGAAAATTACAATTTGTAATATAAAAATATTAAAATTATAAGAATTAAAATTGTTAAATATCGGCGGCCCTAAGGGCAAATTAATGAATGTGACAGCGACAAAGTTTATGGAGTAGCTTAACAGACTGATAATTATAAATTTAATAATATTTCTATATATTAACGACTGTCAATAGACGTGTTGACTTACCCCAATGATTAGAAGAGTTCCTTGAATGCATGCACATGAGCGGCGAGTAAAATAGATCTTCTCTTTTCTTTAATTTTGGTGAAAAACACACTTCTTGTAGAGAGCGACGCGGACCGTTTCGAGTTTAATTAATTTCTCGTTTTGTCAGCCCATACGGGAGGCAAGCCGCAACGAGCATTGATAGTATTGCGCGTGAAAATTCAAAATAAATTAAGTATTAATGCAATGCCAAACAATTGTTGAGAAAGAATAATAATAATAATAATAATGACTAATAACCTAAAACTAAAATAAAACTAAACTAATTTTGCGATTACTTAACAATAATATATAGCTTAAAACAGACATAACAGACAGACAATTAAAAGATTACCTGATTGTGTAATCTAAACTTAGAAGCACCGTATGATTTTAATATTTTCATCTTCAATAGCTTTTGATATGAATTGTATTATGATTTACGAAATTAACCCACATTAGTTGGTGTAAATATATCACTCACTAGGTCGCTGTTAGCCAATTTCTTAGGAGACCTCTCCCTTTTATTTCCCAGGCAGAACCTTACCCCGTTATAACGTCTAGTCAACGTCATACGACAATGGCTATTTTAAGTTTATTATGGGTCAAAATGTCAGCGTTGTTTCGACGTTGAATAAGAACGTCACATAAACGTCGGTGGTGACGTTAATTAGACGTTATTACCACGTAAATAGCCGTCTAATCGACGTTAGAACAACGTATACTTTTGGGACGGATTAGTGAAAAAAATAGACTCCCGCCTTGTCCTCACCTTTGTGGATTTCAATTTCAATACTCCAGATTTTTACACTTTTAAATGTCTTATAATATTAGCTGAATTGATATCAACTGTTTCTACCAAAATTCATTGTGTATTTTCAGTCATTATTTTCGAATTTTCAGTCGTATTTTTAAAGTCCTGCTAATTTCATAATTTTTCAAGTCTTGATCAACATACCAGGTTTGGATGTTTACTTTAAAATCAATATAATAACAAAATAGACTTGATACACAATGAATTTTTATAAACAAGAAACAGTTGACATCACCAACCCAATTAAAGTCAAAGAAACTTTTAAATATTTTGTCTTAAAGGCCAATATCTTTATGCTGACATTACTTATATTTAAAATGGTTCCTGAGTTGTTAAATGAAAAACTTATATTATAGAAAAATATTTATTGATACTATCATATCACGAGTCCAATTTTTTGACTCAAAGCAGCAAAATACAACAAACCAAACCACCGCCATCTTCCATAAATTCCATTATCAACTATTGGAAACAATTTTTATCTTTAAGTGATAATAATCTACTAATGATAATTTCTAATACATACCTCGAAGTTAGTCAAGATTTTTTTACAAATATAAATCCTGAATAGGCAATGCGAAGCAAACAGCTATTCCCTACACAAGCACTACTTTTGCTACATGATGACATAACATGAACGACATGATGGAAGTGAGCATTACCAACACGTTCCTTTCTAGTTATTTCCTATCACGGTCAATAAACGGTACGGTTACTTCGATCAGCAGCTTTAGGACGAGAGAGACGCGGGGAGCGGGAAATCGAATGAAAGAGACAGACATATCTGATTTCCGTGCAAAAGACAGAGACAAAGATACCGGTAGGTCTACAGCCTACGTCACCTGTAGACACTACAGACATCTTTGTCTCTGTCTTTTGCACGACATGTCTGTCTCTTTCATTGTATTTCCCGCCCCCCGCATTTCTCTCGTCCTAAAGCTGCTGACCGAGGTAACCGTATCGTTTATTGACCGTGATTTCCTATGCCGCCGGCAGTGCTGCCAACATGATTTGTGAAAATATATTTCTTTCATACTGATCAAACAATTTTGGTTGAAATGTAATTACGAAAAACGCCTTTTAGCTGTATCATGTACATTTTCAACTTAAATAAGGGACTTAGATTATTGCAATTCCAAAAACAAACAGCCGGGTATAAAATTTCCATATATGGTTGTAAAGAAAAATGACGTAATTACGTTTCACTGACAGCATTTTGGGTATAGTATATTGTTTATATGTTTAATCGTAACATTTGCTGCAGCCTAATTAAATTAAATTACAATAATTTTTCTGCAGTATATAACCTCTAATGTACATCTAAACGACATTTTTTGTATGACATCGAAAAGACGTACATGTCAGTACGTCCAAGCGACGTCATTTTTAGGTCAGATGACATCGTGGTACCTAAATTACTTATAACAGACGTCATAGCGGCATATGTGTTCTGCCTGGGTTACCTTTCCAGGATTCCTGTTTTGGATGTTGATAAGGTTTTGAATCACTAGCAAGTGTTGGTTTAAACTGTATTTTAAGGACAGCTATGTTTTATTTTTAAATTTACAATTTTAGGGTCTCAAGACCCCACTAGTTTGAAAATCTCAATTCGTTGGTTATATTACGGAAGAATTTTTTATGAAAACATCTCAGAAATCTTTAGGCATAATATCCGTTACCATTATATTCCAGTCACATAAGGATTCATCTATTAAAAAAATCCAAGTGAGCGGAAATTTTGCATACAACTTTATTTTTATATTACTAATAATATGTCAAAAGTCCCCACCGATATCTTGCTTGCGTTTAAAGTAATTCAAGGTCAAATGTTATAGATATCGGTTTTTCGCAAATATTTTGCTTCCTGGGTGGCTATTCTTGAGCTTGAGGGAGTAGAATATGTAAGAGAAAATAATCATTTTCTACTCCCTCATGTAAAGTTTGTATTCTTGAATTTATTTTCCCCAGCCAGGTAGACGAAAACACTCCCTACTAATTCCCTTACTTTTAGTGAGAGAAAGTCGAGGGAAAGTATTATTATTATTATTATTAAAAGAAACGTTTTCTAAGTACTTTGTAAGTTATGATCGTGCGTGTGGAGACGTGTCATATTTTTATTTTTATTTAAATAATGGATATGGAAGATTTAGTGGCTAGACAAGTTTTGGATGATTTAGAAGATGCGAAGGAACACTTTGAAAATGCGAAAAATATTCGAATTTTAGGAAAAATGGATCAAATTTTTGTTCGTTTATTTAGGTTGTCCAAACCATTAGCGAGATATTTTAAACCCACTGCTTCGTCATCCTAGCCGAAGATCGGCATAATTTTTCCGATTCAGACTTACTATAGCTTGCACTGAATTTTCCACTGTACATTTGTGGATTTTCCTCGATGTACTTAACTAATAATTCTTTTTGGGTGCATGTGACATATGACACGACTTCTTTAAATAATCGGTGTCCATTCTGTACACATTAAACATTGCTTTTCGTATGAGACTATATTACTGTGATATGAGATTAACTTTTAAATCACTAGAATAAATATGTTTTTGATCTGTCAACTGTCACGCCACCACCAACAGTTTTTGGCCACCACAGCTGACAAATATCAGATATAGAAGAGTTCTGATTGGTTATATTGTGAGGAACAATATGACAACACTGTAGACTTCTCCCTCAAACTTTCACCGGTCCCTTGTTATTCCTTTTGTTCAAGAATACATGTTTTTCGAGTAGGGGAATTTCAAGTGAAAGGCAAGGGAATTAATTCACCGGGGAGTAACAATTTCTCTCGTGCTCAAGAATAGCCACCCAGTTGCAGTCTTTTAACCTCTAACTTCTTCTGATTGTAAATGGAGGTTATTTTATAAAAATTGGCATAGATTTGGATTGTCACACTTCCACAATTAATAATAAACCAAAAACTTGTCATTTTGTATGGAAAATATACATATAAACGATAATATTACGAAAAGCTCAGTCAGTTGCCATTTGACAGTTATAGAATTTCAGTTTGTTTATCCTAAGGTCTCAGATTGTGACGTCACGCGCACGCGACCCATACTGTGATATGAGATTAACTTTTAGATCACTAGAATAAATATGTTTTTGATCTGTCAACTGTCACGCCACCACCACACAATTTTTGGCCACCACAGCTGATAAATATCAGATATAGGAGAGTTCTGATTGGTTATATTGTGAAGAACAATATGACAACACTGTAGACTTCTCCCTCAAACTTTCACCGGTCCCTCGTTATTCCTTTTGTTCAAGAATACATGTTTTTCGAGAAGGGGAATTTCAAGTGAAAGGCGAGGGAATTAATTCGCCGGGGAGTAACAATTTCTCTCGCGATCAAGAATAGCCACCCAGTATGTCCTATGACTTTTTCGTTATTACAGAAAATAAAGACTAAAAAATGCCAAAATCATCAATTAATGTTTTCTACAAAGATATCGTTGCCGATACGGCCTCCATGATGGCAAAATAATGGTCAAAATAGGTTCTCCTCGGTTATCTCTTTTCGTGAAAGTTCTACCCTAAAATTGGATATTACCAATATTGTAACAAAAAAATCTACATATCTTATTTGAACTATTTTTCTCTGTTGTTAATACCTTATCATGTACAGACGTCAAAAAGGTGAGAATTTGTGGTTCACTACAGATTTTTGCAATTATCTCTGTCTCCGTTATTCCTAAGTAGTAATTAGTTATTAATGTTGAAGACTATAAAATCTGCTAAAACTTTTGTTTAAACGATTTTCTTGCATGGTCAATTGTTTACAAATTACAACAGCTCGAAGTTTGAAAAATAATTGAATTTTCTATTCACCGTTATTTAACCACTATTTAAATTCCTACCTCGTTATGAGAAGGAAACATTACAATTTATCAAAGTAATAAATAACAATTTGGTTACTCGGTATTAGTGCCGATATCACTTCGTACATGGCAAAACACAAATGGTAGATACTAGATGCAAATTTATTATCAAATATAATTGCACCAATGTATCACATATTCATTGCTGAAATTAGATAGCGTGACATAAACTTCGTGGGAAGTAACTCTTGTTTAAATTAACATATTTTTATAGAATGCGATGTTTAAGTATGTCGATAATAAAGGAAATAGAAATAATATAAAAAGAAAATATGTAGTTGTAATTTTTAATTCAATACATGACTGATAATTGCAGAAGCTGAAATTTGCATTATTTTGATTTGTGTTAATTGTTTCCAAGTTTGCTATTCCCATAGACCTTGGATTATCTCTTAGGATTTACTTCAATTAAAAATTAATTAGCTGAGTACATCGAAATTCGAAGGAATGGGAATATTGAAAAATGTATTCTAGACATTATTCTTTAGAGACTCACCTTTGAACTTACTACCAGCCCTCACGTTTTCGAGAAATTCGCGACCCCGTTTCAACGTAATGATCTCACTTCTCCTAGAGTCTACTCTATATGTCAAATATTATTGTTTTCCGTAACATTTTTTCCTTGATTATTTTTCGATCAAAATATACCAGATTATTTTCATAGCAATAAGCCTTATAGTGGAGTCAAATTAGGACTAAAAAATTCGCAATGTGAATTGCCTGATGAGGGCATTTTTTTTGTTTTAACGTGTTCAGGGGATCAATTTAAGTTTTTTTTTATCTATTTATTTAACGTCGGCCTATCTCCGCTACCAGGGCCTATCACCGACGCCAGGAGACGAGCTACCCCCAACCTGGAAATTTTGCCGAACCTCTCCTCGTAAGAAGAGTAGGGATCTTCTACTTGCCTAACATTTAATAGACAAGGGACCGCCTACTTTACATCCCCTCCAAAGGATGGCATATCCACTACGTGAAGTGAAAAATATTCTTGATGACTTATTCTTGTACAAACACTGAATCACAATATTTTTCACCCCCTTTAATAATGGGGTGGGGGTGGTAATAGAGATGGCTATTGCCAAAAATGTTTTTGAGACCTTTTTTTTTAGATTACTCTGAAGGAGCGGGCGATTGGCCTTCCCCCACTGCGACCTATAAGGTCTATTGTAGTACTCCTTTTTTGTGTGCCTCAGGGCTTCCCATCCAAACATGGTCTTCCTAGACTTCGAGTCTGTTGATAAGGGCCCCCAGGCACGGTTATCAGCCTCTGTCTTTCTCTCGCCGAGCCGCCTCAGTCCAGTCAGGCTTTTACAGCTCAGCATATGGACTGAGATCTCCAGCGAGAACTTGGGTCACCATTCCAAGCGCTGGACGCGACCAACGTTGCTTAACATCGCTGATCGAGTGCCGGCGCCTAGATCGGAGCCCGTACAGAGAGCTTTTGAGACCTTAGCTCCTCTTATATTTACTAAATACCAATTTCATGCACTCTTAATTGCTTGATTTATCTATTTACCCCCATTTACCTCAATTTACCCTTCAACTCTGCAACTGAATAAGATAAATATATAATCTAATTCTAGATCTCGTTAAAATACATACGTGTGCCATATTTTAAGTCAATATCTTAAACGGTTCCAGAGTAATCGTGAGCACCAAAAAGATACAAGACTGACAGACAGACTGACAAATTTATTTTATTCAAACTTAAACTTAAACTCAAAATATTGACGTTTCATGACATTCTAAGCCTATTTGTACAATGAAAATTTTCAAAAATGTTTCTTGCGTTAGTATACTTCAACTGGATGTGGAAGTAATACGCAGAAAATAGCATGACAAAGATATAAAAAACCATTTCGTGCCGTGAACTACACGATAGAAGTAAAGCCTCTACTTCAAGCATTTAATGAAACCTACTACGCATCCATACTACTCGAGGTAACCCACTGTGTATCCAATTTACTAGAAGAAAGCCACTACGCATTCATACTTCTTGATGAAACCCACTGCGCATCCATTTTACTCGAGGAAACCCACTGCGCATCCATACCACTTGAGGTAACCTACTGCTCATCTATACACTCGTGGTAACCTACTGGACATCAATGGTACTCAAGGAGAGCCACTGTGCATCCATATTACTCGGAGAAACCTACTACGCATCCATACTACTTGAAGTAACCCACTGCGCATCCATTTGACTCGAGGAAACCCACTGCGCATCCATACTACTTGACGTAACCCACTGCGCATCTATAGTACTCTAGAAAAGCCACTGCACATCCATACTACTAGAGGTAACCTACTGCGCATCGATGGTACTTGAGGAAAGCCACTGCGCATCCATAATATTCGGGGAAACTTACTGCGCATCCATACTACTCGAAGTAACTTTAATAATATGATATTTGATGATATTTGAAATCGCCTACCCCTATAAAACGATATGCCACATCGGTAGTGGGGGTGGGGGTGAGGGTGGATTAATTAAAGAAAAAAGTTGAGGCCTTAGGTTCTTGTATACACGCTAAATTACAATTTTATTTTGTTCACCCCCTTTGGGGGTGGCTAATGCCAAAAAATTTTTTGAGACCTTAACTTCTTTTATATATACTAAATACCAATTTTATGGACTCTTACCTGCCTGATTTACCTATTTACTCCAATTTCCCCCCAACCCTTCAACGGAATAAGATAAAAATATAATCTAGTTCCGGATCTCGTTAAAATACATGCGTGTACCAAATTTCAAGTCAATATCTTAAACGGTTCCAGAGTAATCGTGCGCACAAAAAAAAGTTACAGACAGGACCGACAGGCAGACAGAAATTTTTTTGCTCTAACTTAAAATCTCAACGTTTCATGACATTCTAAGCCTATTTGAACAATACAAATTTTTAAACATTTTTTTATCGTTACTATACTTCCACTGGATGTGGCGGTAAAAGAGACAATACAGCTTAAAAACTAAACATAATTTATCACAGGTTTAATAAATTTGAATATGTAAAGTATTTTATATCATAAAATGAATTAGAAATCAATAATTGTTTTATCTTATTTTTAAATTCATAATAATTTGCAATATTTCTAATTTCATTAAGCAGCACATCGTATAACCGCATACAGTTATAATATGGATAATGTTCATACCTCGCAGTGGTATGCATAGGAATCGACAGTAATTGGACATGTCTCGTATTATATAAGTGATCTTCCGATCTAGTTTCGAAAATCTTTATATTTTTCTTAGTAAAGCATAAACATTTTAATATGTATATACAGGGTGTTGTAAGAATATTTTTATTTTTAAACGTATTGCGACATGTTTCGCGAGGTTGTAAGTTATATATTAACATAATAATTCTATTCTGAGCTATAAATACTCTCTCTCTCTCTCTCTCTCTGCCCTTAGCATTTCCCTAACAAATTATATTATAAGAAATGTGAGAGTATGCTAATGCATAATATGTTTGTAGTAATTCTTTTTTATCCAGTACATCTTTTAATTGGAGAATACCAAAATAAGATTTATTTAACTTTTTTGCATACAGTCAATGTGCACGTCCAGACTAGTTTCCAGTAGTTTACCTAATTTTGATAAAGTTAGATGGTCATAGATTATTGTAGATGGTAGCCGCCTCTGTAAACTAAAATTCAAACAAACGGTTTTTCTTTCATTTAAGATGAGTCTATTCCTTTGACACCACACACCTATATTCATCCATAACAGTATGAACTAGTCGTTTTACCTCTTCAGGGCTGTCGGCGGATACAGTTATTGTGGTGTCATCTGCGAACATCGTTGCATGCCCACTTTTTATGTAATTTGGTAAATCATTTACATAAAGTACAAAAGAAATGGACCTAACACAGATCCCCGAGGAACTCCAAGGTTTAAACTTTTTAAAGCTGAATATTCATTATAAAATTTGACTCTCAGCATCCTTCCAGGTAAGTAAGACATAATCCAATTTAATATATTTCCACGGAAACCTATATTATGTAATTTGTATTATAAATAGCTTTTATTAACCGTATCAAATGCTTTTGACAAGTCAAACATTAAGGTTACAACATATTTGCCTTTATCTAAAGTTGAATAAACGTATTCTAGCAAATGAAAGCAAGCGGTGTCTACAGACTTACCCGATATAAATCCATGTTGCGATGCGGTTAACAATTTATTTACCTCATAGTAAGAGAATATGCGGCCATATATTATTATTTTTCCTTTGATTTTAGTTATAAAACTTAAAACGAATATTTAACGATAATTGTCAATGTCTTGGGGATCTCCACTTTTGAATATAGGTATTACTATGGCGAGTTTTAGGACGTCAGGAAGCATCCATTTTCCAAAGATTTATTTATTGAATATACCAATGGAATAATTATCTCATCCATGATCTGTATTATGATATTTAAACTTAGATAATCAAAATCTGCTGAGTGTTTATTTGTAAGATTATTTATTACACCCTGCACCCCATCCTCTGTTACTAGATAAATGTACATCGAGTTCTCCCTGTAGTTATGTATAGTGCATGGTAATGACATATTCAATATTCATGCCAAAGAGTAACTTTATTTTATTAGTGGCAGTATTCGAAAATGTGGTAGCGAACCTTTTTGTTAAAATTTTACTGTCCGATATTTTATTATCATTACAACTTAAAAACATGTTTTTAGCTTCAAATTTATTTCGCCCTAGCCCCTTGTTTATGATGTTCCATGTTTCACGGACTTTATTAGTCGAATTATTTACCTTATTTGAGTAATAACTTCGCTTGGCCATTTTTAAATCAGCTTTATATTTACTTTTATTTAAATCATAGATGCGTTTAGATTCAGCATTGCTTAAATTTTTCATTAACCAAAACATATTTTTTAGGGAGTTACTTTGAGCTGTAAGTTCACTATTTTGATTTACATGCTCTGAAATCGTTTTACAATATTTTTTTAAGGGACAGGAGATATTAAAACACCATGTAATGGTGTCAAGGAAATATTTAAACAATTCCTCTATACTTGAATTTGGTTCATACAAAGGATGCCACTCTCTCCGAGACAATTTCACCCTGAAATACTTTATATTATTTTCTGATAAGTCTCTTTTTTCATAGCATATTGTTTTAGTTTGATTTTCGTTCTCTCTTCTAACTTTATAGGCAGTATATGAGCTAAATGGCCTTCTTGTTAGGATTGAATATATTACAACTAATTAAAGGGGTATTAGTTACCATACAATCAATACAAGTACTGCTGGTATATCTGTGCACATTAGTGAATACTCGATTAGTTTCTGAGGTAAATAAAGATAGTTCAAATGAATTGAAAATATCACATAGAAGATTCGTATTAAGACATTGCTTATTTAAATCAATATTAAAATCACCACACAGTACAATATTAATAAATAAATAACAGCCAAAACAAATTATGGAATTTGCGAAGCTCGTAAATTTGCACGCCAATGGAACTGTCAGGACTTTATTTCTAGTATAACAACATTTTAAAGCAAAATTAATGCTTCACTTGATTATAGTCCAAGTTGTTTAATTCAAACCGTTTTATATGAGTTATACAAAGTAACTATCGTCTCATAAAATCGGTAATTAAGCTAATTAGAAATAAACATAATGACGATTTGATTCATGGGGTCGCGTGCGTCCGTGCTTTGAAGCTGCCACCCCTAACAAGACAAGAACTTCGATCGTTTTTAGACACAGAAAAAATGACCTAGAAAATCTCACCCCAGTTTAACTGCGATGTGGCAACTGTGCGGAGAAATTATTAAGATAGTTTGAATATATCAACGACTTAGATGAGCAGGGGTTCAGTTTAATTACCAGCTACGTTATGGGATACGGCAACAATCTGTGATGGAATATCATTGTCTTATTCGCATACTGTAATTTTCGGTGATTTGCTAATTTATGAATAAAATTAGAATTATAGGAGAGACTTCATGAAGTGATCATCCACATTTTGACAATGGAAAATTATACGGTATACCGGGCGAGAAATGTATGTACGGGTGTGGTTCAAATCCTTATTTTTGTTAAAGATTGGATGGTTTATAGCATGCAAGTGTACACTGACTACAGTCTGTGTAATAAGAGTGGACAGTAGCGCAAGAAATGAGCAGTATTTTAACCAAATAATACAGTCGAATTGATTTAATTTAATTTTTTTCGGCGACTACATTTCACCTGAAATTTTACTGTTGATTCTTATGTATTATGACCTCCTGATTACGAAAAAAGTATTTGTGCCCAAACATTCCGTATATGTCAAAAATTATATGCACTTTTTGACGCGCTTTCGCGGATTTTCAAGTCATCTGCTTAATATATCTTGTACTCTTTCAAATTCATTCTGGATTTTCAAGAAGTTACTTCGGTGACTTGAGAAGCGGTTAAGAAAACATTTTTTTAAAAACTAGTAATCGGATGGGAATTTAAAAAATACTGGCTTATTTAAAATAAAATTCTTAGAAAATATAGACCTGTCCGAAATGTAGGAATGTCCGCCTTCTTGGAAGAAAATAGAAAACACCAAGAATAGCCGAAAAAAATCAAAATTGAATATCTTTTCTACAATTGAATATCTTTCACCAAAGTTGGCAAAAATAAAACTCATTTGTGGTCAAATATAATGCACCAATCCCGGACACCGTATGTCAAATGGAACGGTCAAAAATGGAGGTCGAAATAAAATTTTTAATTCTTCGTCAATTATCAAGGCATTGTACGTCACGTTTCTTTTTTCGATTGTACGTTATTTTATGTACTTATTAAGCTTGCGCATGGCAAAAATAATAATAATATATGATATATGATCAATAATCAGAGCCAAGCAGTCAAGACTAGAGTAATATTATTATTTATGGGTATGCCGATGAACAGAATAGTACTAATAATAACGAACCCATTCGTCGTTTAGAAAAAAATGTTTGCGTAGATATTTCAATCACAAGTGATGTTATGAAATCATCGATTAGTCTTTTTTTTTTAACTATTTAACGTCGGCCTATTTCCGCTACCAAGGCCTATCACCGACGCCAGGAGACGAGCTACCCCCAACCTGGAAATTTTGCCGAACCTCTTCCCTTAAGAAGAGTAGGGATCTTTTACTTGCCTAACATTTAATATACAAAGGACCGCCTGCTTTACATCCCCTCCGAAGGATGGTATTACCCACTACGTAATCCTCGTCTGAAATTACGTAACTTCCGAGTATACACTGATATACAAGCCTCTAGAAGGTGGGACGAGAACGCTGTATTTCCTAAGATGGGTACCACATCCAAGTATTAACCGCGCTCGACGTTGCTTCAACGGAATATCGACTGATATTCACATTGAAGTCGCCTCTACGCTCGCCCCTCATCGATTAGTCAAAAAAATTTTTTAGCTAATAGTAAAAATAAGGATAGCTTTATAAAATTTTTGCGCAAAGAGTTAATAGATAATGACTTTAACGTTAAAATACGCTGATACTACAATCGTTAAAACTGCTTGATTTGAAAACCGAAAACAATCAAGTTATAATAGTTGCGGAAGATATTGATCTTTTGGTTATAATGACTCAACTAGCATACAATCAACGTAAAGAAATCTATTTTCATAAACCTAAGATTAATAAAATAATTGACCAACATTATGATGAAAATAGAATTCCACCTACTGAAGAGGTAATAGAAAAACACTGTTTAAGAGTTTATTTCCAAGTTCAAAAATGGTTAGGTTCTGACATACCTCTTTTGATAATCACAGGTTTACAAAAAAAAAAGTTGTCTGGATCTGGGGTCAGACCATACGTTTCTTATGTATTTTTTGACGCTGAATTCGAATCTATTTTTAGTTTTGCTCTATCACGTCAGGATTTTGAGATATCCTAACCTAAAAGTGCAAAAAGCACGGTTTTTTGATATATTTGAAGTTATGTATCTTTGCGAATTTTTTTTCTCGAAAAACCATGTACAAAAGTACAAATCTTCCTCTTTAAAATGCCGTTGAGTTTGCTCAAATATTTTTTTTTTCGCTGAGATATCGAATTTTTAAAATTGTCTGTTCATATCATATATTTCCCAATACATTTAATTAGTACGGAAACCTTATGGTCATTATTTAAATTGCAATATCTCGGCGAAAAAAAAAATATTTGAGCAAACTCAACGGCATTTGGAGGTTCTCTATTTGTTGCTGTGTAGTTTGAGGGTCCCAGAGTTATTTCGATTTAAGGACATAGGAGTAGAATTTTTGGGTTTTTTAAGTTTAAAGTTAGTAAATTGCAGGTTTTTTGGTTGATGCGTTTGAGTTTTCACATTTGGAGTTTGTGGGTTTAAGAATGTGGTGCGGGAGAAAGGGGATGGTGGGTGGGGCTATAGGCTTAAAGTTCATTGCTTGAAGGTTTATTCTATACATCAACCTTAGTTAAGTATCATGTAAGATTCACAGGCCTACAAAATTAGGCAAATTTTTGGATCAAAACGCTACTATACTTTTCGGAAGGTTTTCGGTGCGCTGAATCTGAATCCGGTCTCAGAATTGCTCTATCACGTCAGGATTTTGAGATATAAAAAACACGATTTTTTGACATATTTGAGGTTATTTAGCTTCTAGAATTTTTTTCTCAAGAAACCATGTGTGGGATCTTAAAGTACAAGTCTTCACCTTTAAAATGCCGTTGAGTTTGCTCAAATATCTTCTTTTTTTTTTTGCCGAGATATTGCAATTTAAGTAATGACCATAAGGTTTCCGTATTAATTAAATGTATTAGGAAAGATATGATATGAACAGACAATTTTAAAAATTCGATATCTCAGCGAAAAAGAAAGATATTTTAGCAAACTCAACGGCATTTTAAAGAAGAAGATTTGTACTTTAAGATCCCATACATGGTTTTTTCGAGAAAAAAAAATTCGCAAAGCTACATAACTTCAAATATGTCAAAAAACCGTGTTTTTTGCATTTTAAGGTTAGGATATCTCAAAATCCTGACGTGATAGAGCAAAACTAAAAATAGATTCAAATTTATCGTCGAAAAATACATAAGAAACGTATGGTCTGACCCCAGATCCAGACAACTTTTTTTTTTGTAAACGAAGAATTAAAAATTTTGTTTCGTCCACCATCTTTGACCGTTCTATTTAGCATACGGTGTCCGGGATTACTGCATTATATTTGACCATAAATGAGTTTTATTTTAGTCAACTTTGGTGAAATTACTCCTTATAGAAAATATATTCAATTTTGTTTCTTCGGCTATTCTTGGTGTTTCCTATTTTTTTCTAAGATGGCGGATTGACCAATACATATCGGACAGGTCTATGTTTTTTAAGAATTTTATTTCAAATAAGCCAGTATTTTTAAAATTTCCATTCGATTACTATTACAAGATATGTTGGTGAAAATCCGTGAAAGCGCGTCAAAAAGTGCATATAAGTTTTGACGCATTTTTGACGCACACGGAATCTTTAGGCACAAATAGTTTTTTCGTAATCAGGAAGATATAATACATAAGAATCGTCAATAAAATTTCAGGTGGAATGTTGTCGCCGAAAAAAAAATCAATTCAACTGCACTAAAAGGAAATAGCAGATAAACATACCTGAAACGGCACCGTCGGCGTCGCATCGTTTCCGTATTGTGCGGGGGCTTGCTAATTTATAGGGGGTGGATGCCACCCCCTCTCAGGGGGTGGCACTTAAAATATATATATATATATATATATATATATATATATATATATATATATATATATATATATATATATATATATATATATATATATATATATATATATATATATATATATATATATTTATTGGAACTTAAATAGAATCAAATTTTAAGAAGAAAAGGTTCTATGCATTTTTTCACATAAATTGATGATTTTTAAGTTATAACGACTTCAAAATTGCGATTTTAGCTTAAAAAAAAAAGGTATTTCCAAACGGCTTTCGTCAAGTATCTCGAAAAGTATTACTTTATCGAAAAAATGTTACAGACCAATTACAGAAAGTACAAACTGGGATTTAATTATATTTTTTTTGCTTATTTATGTAGGATTAATAATTTCGGAGATATTTAAGTTTATATTTGGTATCCAAGTGTTAGGAAATTACCTTTAAAGTTTAAAATGCATTTCTTTCTGAAGCAAGTGTTTTAAATGAGCAAAAAAATTTAAGCATCTAGGTAATGCTACATCTTAACGAAAAACTGTATTTGAGATATTTTTTTTAAATTACTGGCTAATTAAAATAACAAAATGGCGACCTTTTTATATAAAAAAGATATAAATACGCACATTTCTCCGTCATAACTTCTTTATTTCTTATGCTACAGGAAAGAGTAAAAAATAATTTGAAAGCGCAATTAATCGTCTTAAATATCATTTCTTAGCATGCGTGACCTAGGTGTCACAATTTCTGAGATATTTAACATTTAAACTGCATTTTTCGTCTTATGAACGTTCGGACGCCATTTGTAAACTTTCATATCTCCGAAACTATTAAATCTATGTAAATAAATAAACAAGCGAAATTCATTATCAGCTTAAGCTCTTTATTTTTGGTCTCTACCCATTTTTCAATAAAATTAATATTTAGTGAGATATTTGGAAAAAGAAAAAATATTACGTTTTGTAGAAAATACCTTGATAGTTTAAACTGTATTTTTTCTAAAGCAAGTGCTGTATACAAACCAAAAAATTTGAGCATCTACGTCGTGCTATATATTAATGAGAAACAGTGTTTGAAATTCCTTTTTTTTTAATTACTGGCTAATTACAGTAACAAAATGGCGATGTTGTTATAAAAAATGTGTAGACGCATATTGCTTCGGTCATAACTTCTTTGTTTTTTATGCTGCAGAAACAAATAAAAAAATAGTTAAAAGCTTAATTAATAACCTATTATTCTACCCATTAACATCCTTGACGTAAGTGTGACAGTTTCTGAGATATTTAACTCTCACTCTAAATAATTATCTTATGAACACTTGGATGCCAAATGTAAACTAAAATATCTCCGAAATTATTAATTCTTCATCAATAAACAAAATATATAATTTATTCCAAGTTTGTACTTTCTGTAATTGGTCTGTAACATTTTTTCGATAAAGTGATATTTTTTGAGATACTTGACGAAAGCCGTTTGGAAATACCTTTTTTTTAAGTTAAAATCGCAATTTTGAAGTCGTTATAACTTAAAAACTATCAATGTATGTGAAAAATTACATAGAACCTTTTCTTGTTAAAATTTGATTCTATGAAAAAATATTCTTTTCGTATGCCTGTGTATTTAATATTGATAAAAAATTTGCTCCGTATCTGATCTATAACATATGTATTTTACATAATTATTTAAGATGCTTCTATACCCTTTATCTGATTTCTGTGTAAGTAGTTAATGTAGCAAAAAACACTAATTACGTATATTTTCCTTTCATCTTCATTGTACTTTATTTTGCACCATCAAAGTTCTAATTTAGTTAAAGCTCATTTTTCATCTCTTTATCAACGAAGATTAATTAAGTTAAGAGACATGTGAAAGATTTATTACTAGTAAAATATTTTAATAACACTAAACTAAACATCTTTTGTACCAGGTAGCGCCCATGACTCTGTCGTTGCTGGTACATTGTAAGATTTATCTTTTTATTGAATGTGTTACGGCAGGTGTGTTATTTACACAGGAACGACGTGTTGTCGAGGAATGGAAGGAGGCATCCGAACACTTTAGTCTTAAAGCCCTTCAGATATTAAAATAAAAAATTGTATCGCCTTTAAAAAAAAACTAACTAAAATCAAGAAGTGACAATAGGAAAAGAAATGTTTTTCTCGAGTTTTAGCCCCCCCGTCGCCACGGGTAATAAACATGACATTTCGTTTTCATTTTTTATCTCTGCAAGTTGTGCGTTAATTATTATGAAAAAAATAGATAATGTACATGTAATTCAAATGCATCTTATAAAAAAAGCAGCTGATTTTGCTGCCTCTCCCGAATAAAAAAAAATATTTAAAAATTAGAATATTTATTTTTTCATGAAAATAATGACTCGCATACACGAAACTTTTACCAAAAATACATTGTTATGAGTAGTTTAGTGCAGATTTTTTTCAAATTTTTTGAAGCGGTGCGCCATAATTAAAAAAAATAAACTGTTACCACGCATTGTTTAGTGGTGCTTAACCATTCAAACTGTCTGGTGGACCAGACCAGTGTATTCGTATGTGTCTGGACCCGCTAAAACAGAATCCGAAGTCAGAATTGCCAGATTGGCTCGTTTCTCACCCCAAAAAACACCCCCCCCCCCAAAATGGTCTGTTCGATGGACCAGACCGGTATATTCTTATGTATTTGGACCTGCTGAAACCGAATCCGAAGTCAGAATTGTCGGATTGGCTCGTTTTTCACCCCAACCCCAAAAAACACCCCCAAAACAAAAACAAAGTGGTCTGTCTGGTGATGTATCCTTATGTATTTTGATCTGCTGAATCCGGATTTGAAGTTAGAATTTACAGATTGGCTCGTTTTTCACCCTTAACCCTGAAAAACAAACCCCCCAAAAAAATGGTCCGTCCGGCGGACAGACGGTCTTTGGAGGGTGTGTTTTTCGGGGTTAGAGGTGAGTTAGGTGAGGTGGTTAGAAGTGAGAAACGAGCCAAACTGAATCCGGATTCAGAAAGTCAAAATGCATAAGGATACACTGGTATAGTTCGCCGGACAGACCACTTTGTTTTTATTTTGGGAGCGTTTTTTGTGGTTGGGGGTGAAAAACGTCCAGTCTGACAATTCTGACATCGAATTCGATACGTAAGAATACACACACACACACATACCGTTTTTTTTTGGGAGGGGGGGTGTTTTTCGGGGTTGGGGGTGAAAAACTAGCCAATATGTCAATTCTAACTTCGAATCTGAATTCAGCAGGTCAAAATACATAAAGGTACACTGGTATAGTCAGCCGGACAGACCAATTTGTTTTTGCTTTGGGGTGTTTTTTGGGGTAGGGGTTGAAAAACGAGGCAATCTGACAATTCTAACTTCGGATTCGGTTTCAGCAGGTCCAAATACATAGAGACAGCAGCTTGCGATTTATTAAATTACGTTTATCAAAAAGTAGATAATGGTAGATGTGTTGCTTCTCTATTTTTTGACTTGTCTAAGGCATTCGATTCAGTAAGCTCCGAATTTCTAATAAAAAAATTGATTAGTATTAATTTGCCTAACAACGTAATCAACTGGATTAAATCGTATCTGGAAGAGTGAACCATGGTCACTAAAGTTAATGGCACCACATCTGCACCACATGACGTTAAGCTTGGGGTTCCACAGGGTTCGGTGCTGGGACCACTGCTGTTTCTGATATTTATAAATGATCTGCCAGAACATATCACTAGTGGTATTCTCACAATGTACGCGGATGATACTACAATAACTGTATCCGCAGAATCCCCTCAGGCGCTTGAATCAGCAATAAAATGTGCAATATGTGAATTTGACACTTGGTGTCAACGAAACAGACTAATCATGAACAGTAAGAAAACCAAATACATACATTTTTTTATTCGAAGGGATATTACGAGTGATATTCAACTGGTAGATGGTATTGAATTTTCGGATTCAGTAGTGTTTCTAGGTATTCACCTGAATAATAGACTTACCTGGGATGACCAGATTGACAATGTTAGTAAAAAACTAAATAAGGCCTACTACGCCATTTTACAAATGAAAGACACCTTGGATATCTCGGGTCTTAAATATATATGCAATGGCATATTCACACATCTCCTGGAATATTATTAGCTGGGGTCGTGGTAAAGACTTCAGTAGAATGATCATTGCACAAAAGAAAATTCTAAGATTAATATTTAATATGAAAACTAATGAAAGTTGCCGACAAGTGTTTAAAGATAAAGACTTGTTAACTGCACCTGCTATTTATATATATAAATGTTTAACCTTCGTACAAAGAAATCTTCATTTATTTGAACCTAGTTCCGCTGTCCATGATCACAGTACAAGGCATGGCAATCTTTTACGTATCCCCGACACAATACCACTGCATTTAAACGATCACCAACCTATAATTGTATAACATTTTATAATAAACTACCAGCCCATGTAAAGAACATATCTAATTATATTATATAAAAAGGAAATTAGAACTTTACTTTCTAATGAATGCTATTATAGCGCTGGCGAATTTTTAAGTGGTACTTTTTAAACATAAATAAATAAAAATGTATCTAATATGTATATTGACTGGATATTTGCAAGAAATGTGTATGGTCTGGTCCGCCGGACAAACCATTTTTTTTTGGGGGGGGGGGTGTTTTTTTGGGGTGAAAAACGAGCCAATTTGACAATTCTGACTTCGTATTCGATTTCAGCAGATCCAAATACATACGGATACACTGGTCTGGTCCTTCGGATAAACCACTTCTTTTTTGTGTGAATTAAAGTTTCAAAGGTTAAGCACCACTAAACAATGCGTCGTAACAGTTTTTATTTTTTTAATTATGGCGCACTGCTCCAAAAAATTTGAAAAAATCTACAATAAACTACTCATAACAATGTATTTTTGGTAAAATTGTCTATGCGAATTATTATTTTCATGAAAAAAATAAATATTATAATATTTAAATATTTTTTTCTAAACGATCGAAAAACAATAATGAACATGTAAAAAAAATGAGCTGAAATTGTTATCGCGACACGTCCGTTTTCTAATTTTTGTGTTGAAATACGGTGTCTGGAACTTTATAAAAATTTGAACGGACATTTTCCGCCTTGTGCAAGCGGCTAATGAAGAGAAAATTGGAAAATTTACCAACAAATTTGAAAGTAGAAAATTTTGTCATCGCGAGTAATTTAAGAATTTTCGCTCAAAATAATCATGGAAAAAATGAAACCGGACGATTTGAACGTTACTCGTGGGAGAGAATGAATTTGTAAAATGTAAATTTTTGCGGTTCCCGCGAAGTATCGCGACCCGTCCGTTTCCTTGATGAAATCATTGGTAGGATTTAGACATATGTAAAAAAAATTGGAACGGACGTTCTCTGCGTTGTTGTTCCCAGAAAATCAATTTTCCGTCGCGTTAGAAAGTCGCAATATGGGTGTTTCCTGTTTTCATGTTCTGTGATTTGTCGGAATCTTGCAAGTGTAACTCGGGTGCGTGAATAGACTCATATACACACACATAATCACACTCATACGCAGTAGGGTAGATAAGGAGGAAAAATACAGAAGCAAATCTAACTAGCAGGGGAGAGGAAATTGAAGAACCAAACCTACCAGACTGAACGCGGGAAAGGGTCGATAGGGAGGGAAAGCAAAGAGGCAAATCTACCTAACGCAGGGAGTTCAAACTTCAACCTTTCCCCCCATGAACTTTTTTCGTATTCAGGGCGACAATCGAATCAGCCGGATATTTTTTCGAAGCAGAATGCGGGGAAAAAGTTTCGGACAAAAGTTCTAGGGTCCAGAGAGAAAGAAAGAAGACAAATTTATGGATCTCGTAGATGTCGGACGTTGTTTGGATCTTTTTTATCTTTCTCCCGCGGTCAGTTATCTTCATACCTCTATAGCGCATGATGGCCGAAACACGCAGAGTCAGAGACGACTCCATTTCATTTTGTGCAACACGGAAAGTGTCCGTTTAGACTTTTTTTAGGATGTATAAATCCCGGTCAACCATCTAAACAAGGTTTTAGCCATGTCGCTGTAACTTGGTCAAGCCATTTTTTTTTATTACAACTAATACTACATTTATCAGGTTTCTACAAGACTAAAAATTTCCGTTCTTGATGGATTGGTTGTTTTTCTATTTTGAATGGGATTCCATTAAAAACGGATGAGGTGCTATAAAAAAATTACGCGATATTTTTTTACCGACGGAAAATGTTTTTCTTCCACATCCGCAACGCGCCAGAGCTTTGCTTTACATAAAAAAGTTTCCTATTTTCTCTTAAACTGAACAGTTTTTATGGATTTGTCCATGTCGCGATGACGAGAAATTTTGGTCGATTGCTTCCGTACTATTATTACCTAATATCAACATTGAAGTAGGTTAAAAATAAGTTTATATTCGTTATTTGCTAATTTTCACAAAAATATTAAAAACCTTTCATCATGATCATGTACTACTTCTAGTAGTCCAAGATCCCAGAGCCGCCAGACCTACGTCATTTTAGCAAAGCTAATATTTTGACAACGAATAGTGTAATATCTAGTTAAGAACGTATGCGTATTTGCTAACTTGAAAGCGGGGCGCTTTTGCAGGAAACAGGTACAAAAAGTATATAAAAATTTTTCGGTCTTACGTTAAAGTATGATAGCTGATTTATTTTTCAAGTGAGAGGCTAACGACATGGTGTAAGCATCAACCTCTGAATCTTAAGGTCCGAGGTTCAATCCCTGATCATCCTCAGCTTTTTTTTTCAACAAATATTAACTTACGGTGGCGATTACCAAGAAAGAGACAACCGATAGGAAAATATTTATTATTTTTCGCCATAACTTTTTTCTTAGTACGTATATTTGAAAAAAAAAAACTGAGAACGCTCAGGGATCGAACCTCGGACCCTAAGATTTAGAGATTGACGCTTACACGATGTCGTTAGCGTGTCATTTGAAAAATAAATCAACTATCACACTTTAACGTAGGTGTTAAAATTTGTATGTACTTTTTGTACCTGTTTTCTGCAAAAGCGCCCCGCTTTCAAGCTAGCAAATACGCATACGTTCTTAACTAGATATTATACTATTCGTTGTCAAAATATTAGCTTTACTAAAATGACGTAGGTCTGGCAGCTCTGGGATCTCACACTAATAGTCATGCCAAGGAAAGGTTGAGAATTCCTGATATATACACGTAATGCACCTGATATAAGTCTGATCAATTCCTAGCCACATCTGAAGTACCTCAAGGCTCAATACTGGGGCCCCTATTATGTATCTTATTTATTAATAATATAGTAACCTGTCTTGATGTCAACTGTCTGCTAAATGCTGATGATATGGAGGTATTATTTACTGTTGATTATAGATAGAAGTGCTTGAAGTTAAATCTTGACTTTTTTTAAATTGATGCATTTAAGATGAATATACTAAACACATATGTACTATTTTGACTACTTGACCTTACAGAGAATTAAGAGACCTTCAAAATGCTTTTTCTTGATGATTCTTAGCGTTAATTGCAATGGAGATATGACCGAAATAAGGAGCGAGCCTCGATTTAGCAAATTACGATATTGCTCATTTGGCGGTAAAATCTCAAAATATTTTCAATTATAAAGGAATAATCATAATTTTTATACTTTTTTGATATTCACGCACATTTCTTAAGTCGTTGGATATCTCATGCATATATGTATTTGTATATATATGTATAAATATGAAAATGACTCGGACATCGATGAAGATGAATAATTATATTAAATTTAGGTTAAATCTCTTTATATTGTTAATAAAATTAGAAAAATATGAATTACTGTTTTCTTAATTTGATACACCTTAACATAAAAACCCGATCCAAATTCGTAATTAGCAACCCCAAACATGCATTCTTCCCTAGAAGCGCAACCCCATTAAGTGAAATTTCTACCTGCTTGCTCATTTCAAATAAGGCCCTTTACTGTATACTGACTCATTGCGGTTTCACCTCATTCTATAACCAGACTTTGACTAGTGATTGTGTTTATAAGACGTTTGTGTTTTAAGTAAAATTTTTCAGTATTCTTTATTGAAGTATGTACATCAGTTTTCCCTCTATATATTGAAATTATTTACCTAAATTATGATGGTGCTGAATTTGTTTGTTTTTCTTGTTAGTCAAATTTGTGAGCAGAAGCAAAAAAGCCACGCGTGTCCATGCTCCAGAAAAAATTGCAAAAAATATCTTGTACGTTGCTTAACATCATTCTAAAAAATTGTAGGCCCATTCAGCCCCATTTGGGTACTATTGTTATTTTTTTCTGACGCCGCGACGGGCATGCATGTAATCAAAGTAAAACTCGCGTTAACTTTCTTCAGGATAACTAAATTCAAAATGTATCCAATAAATAAATGTTGAAAATTCAATTCAACATTTTTTTACAGAATTTAAATAAATTTAGTTTGGTTTACTTATAAAGCAGTAAACCTTAAAAGTAAGATTTACTGCTTTATAAGTGTACTCTATTATTCGAAAACAGTCACCGGTGAATCTTAAAAAAGTGTTAATAGAACCTATTCTACCTAAAACTTTATATCTACGGAAACATCTTCTATTTTGTGTCACTTCTGGAATTAACAATAAATTGTGTTAAAACATTCGTTAAAGGTAATTGTTTAGAAGTAATGCACTCGATACCTTATAATTAAACACACTCTATAATACATAGATCCTGCCTATCACATGTAATATTTTGCGCTTTATTTCCAGAATTTTGTTAAAACGAAATGTTAACAAGAAGGCATCTTCTTCATATTTTGTATAAAAAAACGGACGAGGGACATTCTTCCTCAAACTAGACATTTGTTCAACTATTTGTTGCTTCATTACCAGGTTGAAAATAATGAAATAACTACAACACGACTGAAAAAATTAATTCCAAATTCTACAGATGTCTTTACTAGAAATACCATCAGTCCGGACATCATCATTTGCAGAAGTAGATCCATCTGCCTTTCCAGTAAGTACTTTTTTCCCGAGGCGGAAATCCATTATGGACACCTGGATGGTAGTGTGGGACTCACCTCTAGGCATACCTACCCACTAAAACCACCCCTCTTCGGTGTATGATGTATCCTGGAACCGCTCTCGCTTCTCTTCAGGATACACGTCAATCGTTACTCGATGTATAGATTTGTTTTTTTTTCCGTGTCTTTGTTCCCTGTATTCCCTCTAGTTGTGCAAAGGATATAGGTCGGGATTCCCCTCATTTTCTCCTTTGTGCACGACGATCCGTGTAATAGCTGTTTCGGCCTTTGCCCAATTGTCGTCAGATTGCAGCATGAATTGCACAGGTTTATCCGTCCCTAGACGATTTATGCCTCGTCTCTCCTCCACCCATCTATTGCAGTGGAAGACTGTGTGCTCTGCATCGTCTATTTCGCCACAATATGCGCACTTTCGAGAGTTCAGCTTTCCTATTCTCAACAGGTAGTCGGAAAAGCAGCCGTGACCTGTCAGGGCCTGCGTGAGATGGTACCCTACTCCGTGTTTCCTTTCCACCCACTTTTTGACTGTAGGGATCATGCGGTGAGTCCATCTTCCTTTATGGGCGTTCTCCCATCTGCTCTGCCATCTTTCGAACAGTCTTTTCCTGGCGGTTCCTCTCTCGACTCCTTTGCACACTTCTGCCCTTTCCTTGACCAGTAAATCCACTGGAGGAATCCCTGCTACCACCAGCACTGCCTCGTACGAGACTGTCCGATAGGCTCTGCATACCCTTAGTGCCATCTGCCATTGAATCATTGCCAGGCTTACTTTGGTATTAGCCCTTTCTTCTAAGGCGTATCCCCAGACCGGGGCGGCATATAATATGACTGAATGCACCACGCCATAAAGCACTCTTCTTTTGCTGGCCTTTGGCCCCTTCGTGTTGCGCATCACTCTTCCCAGAGCGGTTGCCGATTTCCCCGCTTTTTCCGCCGTTTTTGTTATGTGACACCTGAATGTTAGTTTCGAGTCCAGCTAGATTCCAAGGTGCCAGATTCCAATGTTCCAGTAAGTACTGGAACATCAGAAACCTCTTCTTCGGAAGAGGAAAATGATAATGACGTTCAGTTCAGTAATCGATATTAGTAGATACTTGTTTCTAATAAAATTATATTTATTTACACCTTTAATTTTTATTTACACTCTTCACATATAAATGGAAAAGTTTTTAAGTTTCTTATGCTTTTACCCCGAATTATGGCTATTTAAAAAAAAGAAACATATTTTGTAGGTGATTGATAAAATTTTCACCCTCCAAGAACCATCCCTGACACTTAGGATTTTTAACTGATTTCATAAAATTTAAAGGAGGAGGTTCTCAATGTATGTCTTTTTTTATATTTGTTCAATGATTGCTCTGGCGTAACTTAAGCAATTTCTGCCAAACCTGCTGTAGCTGTAGGCTATGATCCGGCGGTAGTCCCACATTAAATTTATGAAGCTACATCTAGTGTAAGGTGAAGAAAAATTGAAAACAATTTTTTATATTACGAGCGTATTCGAATATTTGGCGGAGGCGCCGGTCAAAAATTTAATTCTCGATTTATAATAATATTTTTTTACAAATAAAACAGAGCATTATTGTAACGTCATATCATGTCATATACCATTTCGCAACGAAAGAGAGCCTTGCATGGAGGTGAATCAGCCGAAGAATGTCGTCTACGACAACAGCATGAACCGCGACTTTTTTGAGAAACGCGCCTGTTGAACGATTTGCTTTTACAGCCAAATTATACAGCATGCTCTCGCTCATGTCATTGTTTTCAATACTGTTAATGATGACGATTTCACTGCATGGTGGATTTTAATTGAGATGCGATAATGCCAGCAAATTTTTTTGTAGATTTACGTGAAACCTGATACAATGGCGGAAACCGAAAAGTAAACGATTATTTGATATTATGTGCTGTGGACTAAAAGTATATTATTATAAGGAACTAATAGTTGTTTATGATACAAGTGTTAAAAATGACTTTTTATTTTGTGAGTGAAGAAGTTTGCGAAACGAGCGTAAACGAGTGGAGCAACTCCACGAACAAAATAAAGTCATTTTTAACACGTGTATCATACAATGTTTTTTCTACAAACACCATTAAAAGAACAATAAAGTTTCTGTAAAAAGATTTCAAATCCTTTTAATGGTTACCTCATAATTCTAGTAGTTTGTGGGATTTATGAAATAAATAAATCAAATTTGCCCATTGCTTGACACATGCTTGTCAAATGTGAAAAACTATTGCTATATGATGAGTTCCAATATTAATTATAGTCCAAAAGGAAGCGAATCGGTTCCTCAAGAAATTGAAGAAGCAGTTACAAGGGCAACTTTAGATTTGTTGCCTACAAAATCCAAAAAACAAACGCTTTGTGGAATGGTGCGATCGGAACAATGTTGCAGGCAAGTACAGTGAAAATGTAATGTTGGCCTATTTCAAGCAAAATTCTAAAATTTGGAAGTCTTCGACGCTTTGGGCACATTTTTCAATGATAAAGGCTATGTTAAATGTCAAGAACAATCAAGATATAAGTAAGTTTTATAATCTCATCGCATTTTTGAAGCCAAAAAAATCAAAAATTTTTACACGCCAAAATATTGATAAATTTATTGCAGAGGCGCCAGGTGACAAGTATTTGATGTTTAAAGTAGTTGCTGTAATGGGTGTACTAGGCGCGTGTCGCCGTGAAGAACTTTGTCAAATGAGTTTAAAGAATATTAAGGATTTGGGAAATACACTAGTGGTAAACATTCCAGATAGCAAGACTAGAGTTTCTAGAACCTTTACTGTTTTTACTTTTAATCATAAGGACTTAGCATTACGTCCAGCTCATGTCAACCACCAACGTCTTTTTATTAAATGCACTAGTAACAAATGTACGATTCAACCTGTTGGAATAAATATTTTTGGAAATATGCCTACAGATATTGCAAGATTTTTGAAATTACCAAATAGTGAACTTTACACTTGACATTGTTTCCGTCGGACATCCGCTAGCTTGTTAGCAGACTCTGATGCAAATTTATGTACAATAAAAAGACATGGAGGATGGAAAAGTTCGAGTGTTGCAGAAGGATACTTGGAAGATTCGTTAGAGAACAAAAAGAGGATTGCTTGTCACATTCTTCCAAATAATTGCCCTTCTTCTAACAATTCAGAAATAGAGCATATTAATAGTATTTCCTCCACTGCTTCAAGTTCAACTTCAGCAATTTCTTCTTGTGAAGTAGCTTCCTCACAAGGGATAAATATTACTAATTGCTCCAATTGTACAATTAATATAAATATTTCTAAATAACTTGTAATTTTTTGTTAATAAATATCTTTATGACAAACACTTGTCATTTTACTTTTTGCACTAGTGTTAAAAGTAAATCATGTGATCATTTTTAACGCGAGTTTATATAATATTACATTTTTAATTCAAGTATGCCGTGTTAAAAATTTAGTTTTTAATGGTGTTTGTAGAAAAAGTGAGTTTATGATGCATTATTTGTTTATTCTCCAGGCAGGGACCTTGAAATATGTGAAGCTAAGGTTGAAAAAAAATACCTCTAAAAAGTAAGGAATAAAGTTTCACTCAGTTTTACATATACCTGTCTACTTATTAGTGAAAAGTAGCAAGGAACTGTACCTTATTACCAAATATCAATTTGAAGTCGGTGCAAAACGTACTTTTGAAATTAGTAATTTTTTGTTGCATCGATTTCAGAGTAATATTCGGTAATAAGTCTTGCTACTTTCCACTAACAGGTAGACAGGTATTTGTAAAACTGAGTAAGTTTATTTCTTACTTTTTAGAGATATTTTTTGAAGGCGGTTTTAGATGGCAGAATATTTACTAACATAATATTTTCCCCTATACATTTCCTTAAATACATAATACAGACTGCAACCAATAGTTATTCTCCGGACTAATGCCCCGCCGAGCGCTGAATTACGAGTGCAATAACTATATATTGACACAACTTTAGCATTTTGTGGAAATACATAGTTATTGCACATAACGAGACCAGGCTTGTAATTCGTAATTTAGCGCTCGGCGGGGCATTAGTCCCGAGAATAGCTGTTGATTGCAGTCTGGTTATTATTCCTTAAACATATTTAAGGAAATGTATAGAGGAGTTCGACAAAATACTACGTTAGTAAATACTAATTATTATTGTAGAATATTTCTTTTCTGATCGCTGTGAGATTGGCATCAAGGCTAAATCTCACTCGGATTGTTTTGATTTTTTAATGAAGATTATTATTATTATTAAGTATTATTATTTTCAACCAAAGAATAAGGTCATAGTTGGAAACGAGGTGACGCTCGATTTGAATCCGCTGCAAAAAAAACACATTTTCTAAATGTTGGTTGTGGCATTTTCTTAATTGTCCTGTTTCTTATTGGGATGCCACATACATTTTCTTCTATCTACAAAATAATACAATTATCCAGTATTTTACTGGAAAATAACCTCTACGCCTGTGCCTTTTACGTCAAAGGATCAGTTTTTTTGACAAATAATGAATGAGAACAAAAATATGAAAATAAAGTATTTTGCTGACATTTCGGAAACCGAATTTGTTCCCTTTCTCAAAGCGTACTATAAATGTTTGTGTGCTGTGTATATTAAACACACAGCTTTAAGAATATGTTATGTTCATACTCACTGCTTACACAGAACTGTTGATATATCTAGTTGATAGCTTTATTTTAAATAATGTTCAGCTTGTTAAGTTCTTCTTTTAACATCGGCAGCTAGGTTGTGCAAATATCTACGGAACAATTCGATACGCATTTATCCTCATTCAGTAATACTATAGCTGGTTTTTCAATTTTTCTTTTGTTGCTATCTGTCTCTTTTCTTAAAATTTTTTTCCGAGTCCCAGTTTATTCTATGTCCGTTGTCCCAAGCGTGTTCTCAGGTCTTCGATTTCCGAATCTCATTCTTCCTAATGTAACCGCTGTGCTTACCCAATCTAACACTAAATGGTCTGTCTGGATGTCTCACCCACATAATGTTTATTACACTCACACGGAATACTATAAATGTAGTTTTTTGAATTTTGCTCACGATTTAGCGGTTTTGTTTCTGTTAAAATAGATTTCAACGTAATGCCCATTTGAAATATCGTCCTAATATCAAATCTGTTGCCTATATGGCGTAGCTTTTCAGATAATCCGTTCAGGTTTTTGTCGTATATTATTATTATTTTCTACATATGTGAAAGTTCTATCAACAAAGGCTTCAAGGTATTGATTGTTTATAAGAACCTCTTTTATAAAGCGTTTCTCATTGTCTAGTATTTCATCATTAGAAGAATTTATTTTGTACCTATCATATAAACATTTGATTACACCCTTTTTAACATGCATCGACTGATTTGAGTTAAAATTCAAATATCTGTTGGTATGTGTTGGTTTTCTATAAACGCTTGTTTCAACAGTATTATTTACTCTTTTAATTAAAACATCTAAAAATGGTAGTTCATTTCTACTTTTTACTTCTAATGCAAATTTAATGAGAGGGTTCCTTACTATTTATATTTTCTAAAAAATTGTCGAGCAGATGGGCCAAATTGCAAAGATATCGTCAACATCAACATCTCCACCAACTAACCGGTATATATTTATATATATACAATTTTGAACATGTCTAATTTCAAAGTCCTCCATAAATATGTTACTTAAAATTGGCGACAATGGAGACCCCATTGCCATACCAAAGTCTTGTTGGTATAAATCACCTTACAACTGAAAGTAAGTAGTCTTTATACATATTGTTAATAGTTTAATTATGCAATTAACAGTTAATTTAGTTCTAGCTTCCAAATTATTATCATTCAACAATTTGCCCTTGATTACACAGCCCCACAAAAAAAAAAAAAAGTTCAAAGCAGCGAACCATACCCATGTATACCTGTGTATTTTTGGTCGCTGAGTCCGAATCCGGGATCAAAAAAAATCGTACACCCCCAAAATCATCAGCTAGAGCCAAATGGGATAAAAGAAGATTTAGCTACCAGAATAATTGTTACTTCTTAATCAATCGAATTACACAAATTAAGGTTAAACAGTAGCGTACATACAATAGATATGAAACACACCCCCAGGGAGGGGCGAAAACTAGCCCCCATATATAAAAAAATCGATCCAAAACAGCAATGACTGCTGAAAAAGCTCGAAATGTCTAAGTTTTGTTAAAGTGTTAAGAAACTACATCAGATTCGATGTAATCTTCATAAGCTGCCCCTATAGGGTTGAGAACAACCACTTTTGAGTTCAAAGGACCCGAGAAAAACAATAAAAAACGTAAAATCCAGCAGGATTTCTATTTTCATGGATGCTATGATTGGCAGAAATTGCGTAGCACTCTAAAATAGAACCAGAAACTTACGTACCATCAACATCCTACACCGTCAACCCTCAGAGGGTGTGAAAACTACCCCCTATGTAAGATTTAACTATAAAAAGTTACAGTGACTTCTATAAAAATTCGAAACACCTGCGTTGTGTGGAAGAGATAAGAGATAAATAAATATGGTCGACGATGTGCTTGAAAACCACCCCCACGGGGTTGCGAGATACTACCTCTATATCTGTAGGATGCTGGAAAAACAGAGAGAAACTAACCGGATTTACATTTTTATGGATGCTATGATTGGCAAAAATCGCGTTGCACATTTAGAGTTTGAAACTCATGTCCTATAAATGTTATTAAGTAACACCCCCAGAAAGGATGTAAACTACCGTAATTTAAGATGTAACGAAAAAGCTATTCTGTTGTTCATTCGTTTCATTTCCATAGTTTTTTTTTATAAAGGTGGCGTCTCTCAACCTCGTGGGGATGGTTTTCAAGCACAGCGTCGAACATAGTCTAGTTTCTTCTCTCTTCCACACAACGCAGGTGTTTCGAATTTTTATTGAAGTCACTGTAACTTTTTATAGTTAAACCTTACATAGGAGGTAGTTTTCACACCCTCTGAGGGTTGACACTGTAGAATGTTGATGGTACGTAAGTTTCTAATTCTATTTTAGAGTACTACGCAATTTCAGCCAATCATAGCATCCATGAAAATAGAAATTCTGTTGCATTTTACGTTTTTTTCTTGTTTTTTTCGTGTCCTTTAAACTTGGTGGTTGTTCTCAACTATATAGGGGAAGTTTATGAAGATTACGTCGGACCTGATGCAGTTTCTTATCACTTTAACAAAACTTAAACATTTTGAGCTTTTTCAGCTGTCATTGCTGTTTTGGTTCGATTTTTTTATATATGGGGGCTAGTTTTTGCCCCTCCCTGGGGGTGTGCTTCATATCTATTGTATGTACGCTGCTGTTTAACCTTAATTTGTATAATTCGATTGATTAAGATGTAAGAACTATTCTCGTAGCTTTATATTCTTTTTACCCCATTTCAGAGGTGTTTTTTGACACTAGCTAATGATTTTTTTGACTCCGGATTCGGATTCAGCGATCGAAAATACATAGGAATACATGGGTCTGGTTCGCTGGTGTGAACTTTGTTTTTTTTTTGTGGGGCTGTGTTGTTTTTAAAGTTTTATCTACAACGCTTTACTAAAGATGAAATTTTGTTTTTTATTTTTGTAATTTGACGGTTTCAAATCCGTCTAGGAACCTGAAAATATTGTTTAATTTCAACTTTTGGCAGTTTACTCAGGACAGTAAAAGACAACAATCCAGCACCCAGGCCAAATAAAAATCGAGACTTCAAAAAAATTCTATATTCATTTGCTCGGCCCAAAATTATACAGTATAAGTGATCTGTAATTAATCCAATTAAGATATTAATTAAATAGTAGCCATTGTTCGACAGGAAAATCCACCCACTTAATATGACATAAAACCGACAAAGTAGCATGATACACACGTCTGTATATCTCGCCTTATCGAAAGGGTCGATATAAAGTTGAAAGCGATCACATGTGAGTTGCTATTATTGCAGAGATCTAAACCATAAACGGGATTTTATAACCGGTATTTGTTGACTTTCAGTTGAAATTTAATATCCCTTTATTTATTCTCCTTCTTTTATACTTTTATTTTTATAAACGCTTTATTTGTCATAAAGTGGCACCAATGTTATGAATTAAACATAACGGCGTCTAAATCTAGATATTTTCAGCTTTAATTTTATGAATTTAAAATACTCGTTTTTCAAATCAGCTATCAAAATAGCATATCGTTTGTTAAGAGCTGAAAGTGCATCCTGGCTGCCTGTGCCTGAAGCAGCAATCATGCAAAAGCGGTAAGAGCACTTTTAGATTGAAATATACAAACTAGTTTTTCGACGAATGAATATATATTATTAAGATGGCAGTAACTGACTTATTTTTTATTAAAAATAACTAGTAATACATTTTTTTAACTCTAATTATGCCCCATAGTCCAATCAGTGGGGGACTGCAAAAAGTAGAATAGTAATGATTTTGATATACAAGGTGATTTACCACGACATGCGGAAAATTTATCAGTAGGTTGTCCCCACCGGAAGAAATTAAAAAAATGAAATATTAAAATAAATATGACCAAAAAATTACCTTATTTTTTTTGTAGAAATGACTAACCAATCTGACGTAACGCGGTACAACCATATCACTTCCCCTCCCTCTTTATCAGGCTTGGGATTGACAGCAAAGCTGGAGAGGGTAGAAGTGACTTTTTGATTTTAATTAAATCACACTACAATAATAGCAAAATAAGTCGAAAAAACATTGACTCTATGCTAGTGAACTCTACAACAATAAGTAGATATTTACTTAAACCCGTGGTTAACACAAAAACACCAAACTTCGGCGGTACTTTGTACCTGCCGGTGTCCTGATTGTAGCAAGAAACGCGGTACTTCGACCGCACGTACCAGCTTAATTTTTATGCCAATTAAGGAAATGTAAACATCTCCGATATGTTCTTTCACAAATAAGTTCGTTGACCACAGATAAGAAAGAGTAGCGTATCTTTGCAACATATAATGCAACAAAAATTTCTAAATTATCTCGGATCACTCTAAAATTTTGCAGGGACTTTCCCCACATATAAAACTAGTACACCATTTTTTTTTTTCGCATGTCGTGGTAAATCACGCAGTATGTTGTTTAAATCGATGCCCTGATGATAAATACAAATTTTTGACCTGGGGGGCACTAGCCGCAATCTTAAATCAAAGGTGCAAAAAATTGTTTTTCAAAATAATTCGACAACGCTCGATCTTACGACAAAAATGTTCCAGACAAGAGTAAAGAGGACAAAATTCCCTAAATTTTTTGTATATACATTTTTATTGCAAATCTAATGTTTAAAGAGATAAAGCGTCAGAAAGATGTATTTAAAAAAAAATTATTATATAATGTACGTTTACAACATAACATATTTTACATTTTTTATATTATTATAATAAATATCTCCCTGTATTGAAACTGAAAAATTACGAAATTGACTGGATAATGTTACAGTGGCCATCATCATACCTCGAAAATAGAAAACAAATTATTATATTTAAGGACAGTGATTCAGAAGAACTGGCTATAAAACATGGACTACTTCAATTGTCGGTACTTGCTCCTATACTCTTTATTATTTTTATATAATCCAACATTTTTTTTATGATCTTATTGGTGGATAAAAATTACAAATTATAAAATTTTATGCCTCGACTATTTTAAATTCCTTACAAATCTTATCCCACATTTAATCCTTACACAATTGCTTAGGAACATTCAAAATATTTAATTTAAGTAAATACTGGAAAATCGAAAACACTGCTCCCTAAGCCCGTGCGTATTAAAGCAGGACCGTACATGCGAGGCGGAGAATGCTGCTCTCTCTAAAGAGGGAGGAGAGAGACGTCCTTTTCGACCATTAAAAAGGAAACAAAGAAACACTAGGGATGGCCTATACCTGCTCCAGGAAACATCTACTACAAAAAACATAGAATAAAACTTGAAATTTACTCCAACGCACAGTGGGCCAAGAAATTCGAAAAGCGGCCAAAAATCGATATTTATAAAAGTAATAGCACCGTTAACAGAATTTGCAGGTACTTAGAAAAATAGATAATGCATGTTTTCCCGGAATTCTGAGAAGGTAGAAGGTATTTTCGTTCAGCTACCTGCTCCCAGACACAGACTTTCTTGTAACGTTCGTACAGATACAAGCGTTCGTTTATTATATATATTGTCAATTCTCAACCAGTGATTGTGTGTTATAAAGCGTTCGAATTAAAATTTTAATTATACAGAAAACTTCCTCGAGGTATGCATTTTCATGCTATATACAGGGTGTCCCATAAGTCATAGATAAAACGAAGGGGGATGATAGATGAGGTCATTTCCAACCAAAATAACTACATATGTTTTTATCCAATTTTTGATGGTTCAAAAGTTATATCAACTTTTGTATTTTTGTCCGAAATCGCCTAGTATGTTTAGTAAGAAAGTGGTACAGATAACTGTAAGTTTTTTTGCTTTTTTTTTCCTAAATATTCTACTGAAGGTTGTACCTTTCTGATGGAGGCATTTTTATGAAGTCTAGTTAGCAATTGTCAATTATAATAAAAAATGTTTGTCATGAAAATATACCTTACTTGTAAAAAACGGAAATAAAAAAAATGGTTAGCAAAAAGTGTATGAATTATACCTTGTTAGAATCTACATAAATTGCACTAGTTTTTATTATTACGGGAAATATTTTTGTAGCAATTTTTTTTTCTACAAGGATCATTTTAAAATTCAAATAATTTCTGATGAACCGAACAACGATCGCAACATCTTTTATTATAATTGACAGTTGCTAACTAGACTTTATAAAAATGTTTCTACCGTCAGTAACCCATTTAAGAAAAAAAAAAGAGCAAAAGAACTCCCTTTTGTACCATTTTCTTACTAAACGTATTAGGCGATTGCGGACAAAAATACAAAAGTTGAAATAACTTTTGAACCATCAAAAATCGAATAACATATGTAGTTATTTTGGTTGGAAATGAACTCATCTATCATTCCCCTTCGTTTTATCCATGACTTATGGGACACCCTGTATACATATAAGACAAACTTAAATATGTTTATACATATAGATAAAGTAAGTATCTAGTTGATTTTTTGAATATTTTATGTTATAATTTAAATTTATATTGAGCGGCTTGAACCAAATACCAAAACATTCCCTAATAACATACTAAAATTTGATAAGCGTGTTCAAGTGCCTTTTTAAGATATTTCGATTTCGCTTAGGTCTTGTTCACCAACCGTAACGAACGCATGCATTCTGAAATCATAACTGCACATTTTATTTTTTAATTTAAGATGTAAAATCTACTGATTTCTATTCCATATTTGCGAAATTTTATTCGACCTGACAGAAAATTAAGTTAGCCTATAACTAATGCCGGTTCTGGTCTTTATTTTAGTTTTGTCTTCAGATTTACATTTATTCTCTTCTGTAGTGGTACCAATTTTTTTTAGAGTGAAAATGGTGACCAAAAGGCAACTTTTTGACGTCTTGTATGAAAAGAATGGTTTAGGTCGTTCAAATCTAATTCATCTATTCAATTATTTAGTGGGACACTATAAAATCGAGAGTGATGAAGACGCCATGTTAAATTTGAAGAATATCAATTCAAAGTTTTGCAGCGCCGTTTACTCGAAGTTTGATCAAGAAAAACGAACAAATTTTTGGAGTGTTTATGCGTCTAATTTGTATTTGAATTGTATTTGAACAAACCCGTGAAGAAATTGGTCCGGATGCTCCAGCTTTATAATTTTCTGCGAGCAGTGAAATAACCAAACGTCGAAAGACTGCAACACCACCAAAAAAGTCGTAACCCTATTTAACCCCATTTTCGAAATTTTGGATTTTTTACAACGTGCAACACGTGTTCCGCCGAGCACCGGCAGCATCGCTCACTTGATACAAGGGGGAGCGGGATCGATTGTTAAATAACTTTCTATCTTTATAATATACTTTGAAGTTATAATTAGTATTTATTATCAATAAAATTTGACCTGTTAAAGAAATGTTTCGAAAAAAATTCAGTTCTATAGTTTATTTACTTATTTATTTATTTCGTTTCATTCTATATACATTTGCAACCGCTGAAAGTCGCCTCTGGGGGTAAATATTAATTATTTAATTTTTTTTATGGGCTTATTAAGCGGTTTTCGATAATGTTAAACTGAAAAAATTAATTAATATGCCAATGTCTACACTAACAACCTCTAAAGCAACCCCGATGGTAAATATATTTTTAATTAGTTTTTCGGTCTTATTCAAACGGCTTGCTATAAATTCCAACCGAAAAAAGCTGAAATAACACAATTTTTCAGAAAACTACCCCAAAACCCCCCTTGTCATTTATATTTTAATTATTTTTGCCCCCTTACATACGTGATTGTTAATCGGCCTATGACAAAATTAGATTTTTAGCCACTTTTTGAAATTTTCTGCCCACTGTGCACCGTGGCGGTTAGAAAATGTATATATAACAAGAAAAATCACTGAAATTTGAAATAGTGTCCATATATAATCCCGTTGTGATATGGAAAAATGTTAAAGATAATAAAATTCAATTATTCATAGATAATTTACAGACAAAAATGGAATTTGACAATTTAAAAAAAAAATAGTTAAACTTCATTTTCTATTTTTTGACCCTTCAATCAACATGCTAAAAAAAAATAGTTAAACTTCATATTCCCACAGCTGGTGCTGCGCTGTATCTCGTTACATATTAGATTTACAATAAAAATGTATAAACAAAAAATGTAGAAAATTTTGTCTGGAACATTTTTCTCGTAGGATCGACCAAATTATTTTGGAAAAAATTATTTTTTACCCCTTTCAATCAACATGGCGGCTCGCGCCTCCCCCTCCCAAGGTTGAAAACTTAAATAAAAACAAACATCAATACTTAACAGTCTATTAATTTTATACTTTATTAATTTTATTAATTATTTTACTATTTTTGTGACAGATTTTTTGTAAATATGTTGTTCATGTCCCTAACTTTATATCATCATTCCTCTGACACAATTTAAAAGTTCACTAATTTTACATAAGATGGCGCCACAGCCCAAGTCGCTGTAAGGAAAACACATTTGTGAGTTCACGGATAGTTTTGTTTGTAAAACAAGAGACATAGTTAGTCACACTTAAAAATATCATTTCTCTGATGTGCATTTTAGACATATTCTGTATAAAGCAGATGTTAAAATATTATCGACAGATTTATATTAACAACATGTATTTCCTTGCAAAATATGAGATTATGAAATTAGAGTACGATACTATATTTTATGGAAACCGCTAGAAATTGTAATTCCTCTGGATTTATTCCTGTGAGTCTTCGTAAGCCAGAGGAATGAATATTATCCAGAGGAATGAAATTCTTATCACCTGGTGTTCTTGCCCCTATGTGTCCATTAAAAGGATTCATAATTACTTCCACATCCAGTGGAAGTATAGTAACGTAAAGAAAAAATAAATTTTTTATAGTTCAAATTGGCTTAGAATGTCACGAAACGTTGATATCTTAGTTTTGAGCAAAAAACAAATTTCTGTCGGTAGATCTGTCTGTCCAAATAATGAAAAACCGCTGCCCAAAGAATCACTACTTCCATATCTAGATTTTCTATCCAACTTTCTCACAACGAAAAAATTTTGTATGTGGAAATAATTGTTTATGGAACTTTACTAATATAATATTTGAAATCGTCTACCCCAAAAAACCATAAAACGATATCCCACATCGGTATTAGGGTGGGGGGTAGTGGCGAGGGTGGATGAAGTAAAAAAATATTTTGAGGTTTTTGGTTCCTGTATACACACTAAATCACAATTTTTTTTCATCCCCTTCAATAATGGGATGGGGGTCGGTGCTTAAAATTTTTTTGAGACCTTAGCTTCTCTTGTATATACTAAATACCAATTTTATGGACTCTTACCTGCTTGATTTACCTATTTACCCCCTCCCCCCATTTATCCCAATTTACCCCCAACCCTTCGACGGAGTAAAGTGAAAATATAATATAGTTCCATATCCCGTTAAAGTACATATGTGTACCAAATTTCAAGTTAATATCTTAAACGGTTCCAGAGTAATCGTGAGCACAAAAAAAAGTTACAGACAGACAGACCGACAGACAGACATAATTTTTTTTCGCTCAAACTGAAAATCTTGACGTTTCATGACATTCTAAGCCTATTTGGACAATAAAAATTTTCAAAAATTTTATTGTTACTATACTTCCACTGGATGGAAAGTAAAATTAAGTCTGATCCTTACATTATTTCCGTATATTAATATTAATTGATTCCAACTATTAGACAATTATCCCATTATATGCTTCAATTTTTAATTCTCAAAATTTTCATACTCCAAATAAAATATAGTTTGAATATTTTCACCTACCTCTACTTTTGGATGTACTATGAGCCACAGAAATATCGGAATTTCGGACCACGTTGTATATATGTTATAAATTCATACTCATGCTCAGCCTGATAATTTCTATGCATTAAAACGCAATGTACTAATATTGATATGGATAATTGTTATACATTTTATTATAAATCACCTGTTTGCGTTTCATGGTTTACGAAATTACAATGTATTAACTGTTTATTTCTCCAGTCACGCAAAACGTATCGGTAGTTTATAGTGCATTTACCATTTAGAATTAATTCGAGACTATTATAAACATTCAAAGTTAATTTCAACACAACGCTATTAATTAAAAATAGATGCAATTTAATTATAATGTTATTAAACACACATGCATGACACCATGCATATATTATAGAGAGAGATAGAGGTTTAAACAACCCAAACACTCTAACAGTAAACGACGGAACTAAAGCCAAGAAAAGCAAACTTCTTTTTAAATACTACCAAGACACAGCAGTTCACCTTAAAATTATGGAAACGCAGATGTAGGGGTTGTCCTTTATGTCAATTAAAATGGGGTTATTTCATAATCATAATTTGTATTTACATTGAATTTGCATTCTATGACTAATAATAACTAAGTATATGTAACGGCAATTTTTTTTTGGACGTTAAATAATTTTAAATTCAACTTATAATTCGAAAATAGTTGTTCCCGCTAAAATCCCGAACGTCAATGATTACGCAGTTCAAACAGTAAATTTGTATTGCTGCCATGAAATACAAACTTCACATTTTGTTTTGCCGTTTTCGCTAAATGTCAAAAAATGCCACTTTTGATTCGTTCGTGCCGAGCCGAATTTTCGATTTGCCTTGTGCAGTTTACGATGGGGATCAACTGGAACTCTTCCACTTCGCGTCGTACGGCCCTCCCCCTCCCGCAGGTGTTTTTTAAGATTGCATCTTTTTGCGCTATTTTCAGTTCCGAAATGTATGCTTTTCTTTAACTATTTTTCGCCGATATCTCTGAAACGGTAAGAGCTAGCCCAAAATAAAAAATACCGGAAAACGAGTTCTATCAGAATTGTGATTTTTTTTTTTTTCGTTTCGGATTTACTGAAATATGTGGCGATGTTCGGCAAAAATCGCACATTTCTTGTTTAAAATGTTGGTAACTCCTTACCTTGGCTCCTAGGCCAAAAAAACTACTGTAACGAATTTAAATAGAATTAAATTTGCTAAAACTCTTTTTTGTATTTTTTGTCTTGCGACAAAAATGAGGGAAATAGAAGGGGTGAGGAAGTGAGAACTTTTTTTTTTTTTCGGTAAAATGTCGCCGTAATTAACTGAAATTGATCTCAATTACGCTGTACTCTTGATATCATGTATTACCTAGGCACTCCATTAATCTCGGCCCTTCAAAGCAAACGTTTCTGGGAAAAATGATTTTTTTAAGATTCACATGCATTTTCTAGGAAAACGTGAAATTTCTTCCATTTTCCCAAGAATCTCGCTAATTATTAGTTTTTTCAAAATATTTGTAGACACCAATTCTAAAGAAATTTGATCGAGCTTTCCGACGTTTTTTTTATTTTTTCTCTAACATAGAAAACAACAAAGTTGTGGAAAACAATAGAAGTCAAAGCATTAGTATTACATTTGGTATTGACAGGGCAGCAATCTAACAACAATAAAATTACCTCTAACCATGGACGTCACGCGTGGTTCCGTAAAATATAAAATGAGTAGTATAGTTTGTGTGGATTTATGAATTATTAACAAATAGCAGAGTGTTAATTACTATTACATTATCGTCGTATATTTTACTGTTCAAATTAGTAGATATATTAAGTTTTTTACAAACATGAAATGACCGCATTGGTCAGTTCATATAAATCACTTTTATGTAAGAAATTAGCTGGCGCGAAATTTTTATTGGGGCGACTAAAAAAGTTTTAAGTTCTGAGGTTGTGATAACTTATTATTTCTCCCTTTTTCAGTCACATATTGCTTATGGTCTAATTTCATGGGGTAACTGGATCCATGCTATGAAAATATTTATATTGGAAAACAAGGACAATATCAAGTGCAGGATAGAGACACTATTGTAAGCCCTTATTAAAAAACTAGGCATTATGTCACTCCCTTATCTTTACATTTTCCAACATATCTTAGAAATTCATAAAAACAAATCTCTTTTCAGAACAAAGGGCATAGTAGGATAAGCATGTGTTAGGTGCCCCCGCACCAATCCGGTCGAGTTGATAGTAGTGTTAGATGAAATTTCTCAAAATATTATTTTTGGAAAACAATTTTTATGGGAGTTATGGGGGTAAAGAGAAAAATGGAAAAAAATGTTTTTCTCGAGAACGGATAAACCGATTTTCATGAAAAAAATATATGTTATGGCTTCTGATGATGCAAATGTGGGAAAAAATTATTGAGTCCATTTGTCGAAAAAAAGTACATAGATTGGCGGTTCATTACTACATCTTACTACCACGGTCACTGGCGGCCATTTAAATCAGTATCAAACTTCAAGAAGTGTGGCGCAAAAATTCTCTGACGTCAATTGTGGGGTCAAACAAAATCTAGTTTGAAGATTTGAATATTTTGCAATGATGACATCTGCAGTCAGCCTACGAAAGAACTAGTTTTCAAAGTCAACTACGAGGAGGTTACAGTGCCTTTCACTAGTGAAGGTGCCTGTTTATTGTGAGTTCCCTTGCCTCTCACGAGTCGGGGTGTTTATTTATCGTGAGTCTCCTTGCCTCTAACTAGTCGGGGCGCTTGTTTATTTTAAGTTCCCTTGCCTCTCATTAGTCGAAGTGCTTGGTTATTATGAGTCCCCTTGCCTCTCACAATTCGGGCTAACTTTTTTGCGTGAGTCCTCTTGCCTCTTACGATTCAGGTTACTCTATATTGATGAGACTTCTCTTAGTCTTCATTCTTCATTCCATAAAAAAAAATTATTTTGAAAAAATTTTTCAAAAAAGTTGCAAGGGATTGCGGCGGTCAAAAACTTCTCCCACCACTTGCATCGTGTTCAGCACCCTCGTAAACGATGGGGAGAAGGTAATGTCGTCTTTGCACGAAATATTTACAAAAAAGTCGTCTTATAATGCTTCAATACATGGACTACGCGCCTCCCGCAGTCTGCCAATGATTGTCAATTTTGAGTATGTTGTACCCTTCCAATCGCTATGAAAATTGGATATATTTTAAAGGGGCATATAAGCATTTATTTGGAAGAAAATGGTGTGGTGTGCCTCTAGAACATCCCCTAAAAAAATTTTTTTTTATTTTGAAAAAATTTTTTTTCCACTTTTTTTCGACAAATGGATTCAATAATTTTTTCCCACATTTGCACCATCAATAGCCATAACATATATTTTTTTCATCAAAATCGGTTTATCCGTTCTCGAGAAAAAAAATTTTTTCCACTTTTCTTTTTACCTCCATAACTCCCGTAAAAATGGTTTTCCAAAAATAATATTTTGGGAAATTTCATCTAACACTACTATCAACGTGCTAAAAATTTCGATCAGATTAGTGCGGGGGCACCTAACACATGCATATCCTGCTATGCCCTTTTGATTCACCCCCGTAACTTCCTTGTTTTTAAAGATATCGGGATGAAATTTTGTATGCTGAAATTAGGTAAGATTTTCAACTTTTTGAGACCTATCCGTCAGTTATCACTTCCGGTTTCACCGGAAATGGCCCCAATAGTCTTCTCTAAATGGACCACCCGGTATGTTTTTACATGTTTGAAATAAAGATCACATTTTGGATACATTTATACTATTTTGAACAATTTATACAGTGTTGCACGAAATATAATTCGAATTTTAGTTGTCAATCTAGATGGCTGGGAATATGTTAAAATTATTTTTGTTCCAATGTAATTCATATAAAAAATACGAAAACGTCAATATGTCGAATAATATACGTATTAAGGAAGCCGTAGTTTGCTATAAAGCTATTAGTTTTGAAATGAAGACTTATTTTTTAATTAACAAATAAATTCCATTCAATTATTCCCTGCAGAAAAACAAATAAATTTTTCAGTACGATAAATTTCAATTATATTTCCATCGCAAATGATTAACTACACCGATTTATTCGAAATGTACCGGGAATTGGTTACAATTAATGGGAAAAAATATTTAAAATTACGGAAAATACGCAGTAATATCAGTTGCGATAGACATCAATGACACATTAATGGTAAAAATTATTTCAATTGAATTTATACGTAAAATTCATCAGATCTGGTGGAAAGTATTTAAACAACATTAGTTCTATAGATGGTTAAATTCCAAAACAATATTTGACAGCTCAATTTTACAGTTTTTACGAGGTCGGCGTATTGTTTATTTAAACAATTTATTTTTTGGACCGTTTTTTTCATCGGTTTTCTTTGAATATCTCGAAAATGGAAAACAATAGAAAGAATGAAAATGTTTGTCTTGAGCTGTACAATAAAAGTACATAAACTGTAATTCATTCCAATTGTTATGCAAAATTATGCGTTTTTAAACAAATCACTGTTTTTTCAAAAATACTGGATAATATTCAATAAAATTTTGGAAAAATATAGCTCTTATAGAGTACAATCACCAGTTAAAATTCCAAATCAAAATGATTACTAAAATGGCTCAAATATACAATTGTTGCTAAAACTTTGCACCCTTGTGAAATCCTGCCGTCAAGAAATGTGTACAGACTCAAATTGTAGCATTCTATAAGTATTTTAAGATCACGGAGAAAAACTTTTTTTTTTCAAAATTTAAACCCGTTTTATTGCAGTTGTTTATAGTTTTCGAAATTTTAGTTATAAACAAATTCAAGTAACTTTCTGTTTTTTTTATGAAATCAAAAACAGTAAAGGAGTAACGAAAGTAGGTTAAAGAAGCCAACTGTTGAAAAAAAAAAAATTAATGCTCTACTTATATTTGGAGCTGAGATACGTTAGTTTTTACGTTTAGGTCACTTATAAATAAACAAATCGATATTTCTTCTTGAAATTTGGACTGGTTATTCTCCAATGCTTATCATTTGGTTTTTGCTATTTGAATATAATCTAAAGCTACAATTCTTAAAATAACATCGAATAAAGCGGATTTGAGAACATAATGCTCATTTTCAATTTTTTTATACTTTTTTAATTTTTGTAATAAAAATAGATAACCAACCTAACTTGAACAACTACCCTTATGTTCATGTATACAGCTTTGTAAAACTTTTAATATTACTGATACAATAAAAAATTATTTCGGGATCAGGACATCTTACTATCCAGCGACTAAAGTCAGGGTTGTAAAAACATAATATAACATTTTGACATATTTGGTCATTTTCGGATCTCCAACAAAGTCGCTAAAAACCCCACTTTCGGGACTCTTTACAGTATCTTTTGACAATTGTAGCTTTGGATTATTTTCAAGTAGCAGAAACAAAATAATAGACATTGGAGAATTACCAGTCCAAATTTCAATAAAAAATATGGATTTGTTTAATGACTTAAACGTAAAAACTAACGTATCTCAGCTCCAAATGCAAGTAGAGCCTTAATTTTTTTTTAAAGTTGGCTTTTTTAATCTACTTTCATTGCTCCTTTACCGTTTTTGATTACATAAAAAAAAACAGGGAGTTATTTGAATTTGTTTATAACTACATGTTCGAAAATTATAAACAGCTGCAATAAAAAGTTTTTAAATTTTGAGAAAAAAAAATTTGTCTTTTCGTGATCTTAAAGTACCAATAAAAAGCTACAATTTGAGCCATCGTACACATTTCTTGGTTTTGATATCAGGATTTCACAAGGGTTCAAAGTTTTAGCAACAATTGTATATTTGAGCCGTTTTAATGATCATTTTGATTTTAAATTTTATGTGGTGATTGTACTTCATAAGAGCTATGCAGAATAGGAAAGTTTTGGTTTTGGGATTGCATAGTTTCAACGAATTAACCGACCGCCCACAATAAAGGCGTCCACCAGTACTCTAGCAGAGGCAAAGTGTGACACGCTCCATAATGTACATCATTGCTTGCTTCGCTATCGCTTGCTCTTATTGCCGTACCAAAACAAACACTATCCGATACTGTATTTCTCCAAAATTTCGTTGAATATTACCCATTATTTTTGAAAGAACAGTGATTTGTTTCGAAACGCATAATTTTGCAATATTTAATTTTTTAAAATAATAATAACAATCTGAATGAATTATAGTTTATGTACTGTTATTGTACAGCTCATAACGAACATTTTCCTTCTTTTTGTTGTTTTCCATAGGACATAGATTTCGAGATATTCAAAGAAAACCAATGGAAAACACGGTCTAAAAAATTAAATTGTTTAAATAAACAATACGGCGACCTCGCAGCAACTGCAAAACTGAACTGTGAACTTAAGTTGGTCCCCTGAACACGTTAAAACAAAAAACTGCCCTGACCAGACAATTCACATTGCGAATTTTTTAGTCCTAATTTGACTTCACTATGAAGGCTCAGACAGAAGAATGATTAAGGACTCGAGCACTACTTGATTTTTGATGGAGCTATAAAGGTATGATGGTTTCTAGTAGCCGAAATACTCAATATGGGGGAGAATCCTCCATGAAGATTTTTGTTCGGGATGAAAAGCCTTGTCATCCTGAACAAAAGTCTCCATGGAGGATTCTCCTCCATATTGAGTATCTATCCCTCGGGGATATAAATTCAAAAACGAGTTCAAAAAATTTCACTGAAATACAATTTCCATAAGGTTATGGCGGGGTTCTTTAGAAAATATTATTTAGGTATTATGCAAATCACAACTTACACTCTTTTTATTTATTATGAAAATACCTACTTTCTGTATATTGTTGCCCTAATCTGGGCACGCTAATATACTAGTCAGGTAAATACTTTAAAACACTTATTATTGGAGAATCAATCAAAACAACTACTCTTCTAGCTAATACTGACGAAGTATTGAATTACATGATAGGATTCTTAGCATTTTAAAGAAAAAAAATATATTGAAAATACTTAAATCATTTATTCAAATTTAATCATTCACACTTTAGCTAGAAGAGTAGTTGTTTTGATTGATTCTCCAATAATAAGTGTTTTAAAGTATTTACCTGACTAGTATATTAGCGTGCCCAGATTAGGGCAACAATATACAGAAAGTAGGTATTTTCATAATAAATAAAAAGTGTGTAAGTTGTGATTTGCATAATACCTAAATAATATTCTCTAATCATGATAAAAGCAAATAAATAAAAAATAATTAATTGTTCTTTAGAAATTGTAAAGTTTTCCAAATTAGCATTTAGAGCATAGTTAACTATAATTTTTATTATTTTTATTCATTCTGTTTTAGACTTTAAGACATTGTTTTTATCATCTCTAACCTATTACGTAGGTAAGAGTAGGTTGTAATTTTTACGTATTATATTAATTCTCCTTCAACCTTGCCTTGGCTCGGCCCTTCTATTGTCACGACGCGCCGGCACCGTGAATAATTGGCTAGTTACGGGACGAAGGTGCGAAGAAATATTGTTGTTTCATAAATTGAAAATAAAGACCATGGCAGGTTACGATAAGTGTCCGTGCCTTTGCAACCTTTTTGCGTGTGGTTCCTTCCAGTGATATATCTTTGCATAAGATACTACCACAAAAAGTTTTGACTCCAAAAACTTCATAATATCTGGGATTTTTTTTTCGAAAATTCGAAAAAAATTTTTTCTTTTTAATCAAGTGAACCAATTTGTTTGTATTTCAAATATATTGTAAATTTAGTCGTGATTTATTAATGATATTTTCAGGAAATCTTTTCATGAAGAAAAAAAAAATTGATGCTTTTGAATTTTTTGAAAAATTTAAATACTTACTTAAAGTTGACTACACACTTATTATTTGTGTGTAAAATGTCGGCGTCTTTGTCGGTGCGGAAAAGATCAAAGGCGCCGACATTTTTTGAGTGCGTAGTAAATCTGAAGACAATTATACACGTTATTTATTTTAGTTATTTTTCATTTCTTTGTGAGAACTTTTCATATAGCCTCCTATCGTTCATTTTGTCACATATTCCCCTAGCTTCTGAAAGCGAACGTATTTTTTGAATGGCCCCATAATGTCATGTTCAAAATATGAAAATTAAAACATGTTGTTACACGCGGCGCCTCCGGCAAAACCTAGAATTATCAGATCCATAAATTCCTTTTGTGCAATGAATATTAAAAAATTAATTCAGAGCGGAAAATTGAACAAATTCAAATCCTTTTATGTTCCTGAAACTATCTTTTCCAATTTGACTACGTTACCTCTTCGATAGAAGTGAAAAATATATGTAGCGGAGCTGATCTGGTTTCGAAATGAAACCAACCTTTTTTTTTTAATTTTTTTTTGGCAATTCGATTACACGCGTTCTCTTTTATCATGTTATCATCTTAGTTCAGCTTAATCACACGGGGTGGCGGAGGAATTCGCATTTAAAATTCGCAAAAACACGTTTTTCCACGATAACTTTCTTATTATTGACCTGACGAAAAAAAAGTAAAATTAAAAATAGAAGATCTTGGGGAAGCGCATAATCTTGTAAATTTTTTTTTCAAATCGGACGGTAACTTTTCGTGAACATTTTTTTTTTAAATACTCGTCTTTTTGCCCTAACACTAATACACAAAAAAGTAATTCCTTAATTTTTTTACGAAAAAAAGAAGTTAGGGGGATGAGATTTTTTGAGGTAGGTGAAATAGATAAGAATTGATGGAGCCGGAGGATTGGGGTGGTGGGCCAATTAGGGGAGGGGAGGGAGGTAGGGAAAGGAAAATTATTCAACCTCCTCGAACTTTTTTCCCTGCCGTGCGATTTTCAAAAATTAAAATGGAATTTGTTCATTATTACGTCTAATATTTGACTGAATAATTTTTTTTATTTTTTTTCAAATTAACAGACTTGTGGGAGAGGAAAAACCTTTTGCATTTTTTTTAAAATGCCTTTTTTGAGTACGAAGGAAAGGGCTCAGAAGAGAATTTTTTTTACAGGTAAGCGAGATTGTTTTTATCTTTAATTTAAAAAAATCGCAATCCAAGCAATATGAAGGGAGGGAAGGGGCATAATGCGTTTGCGGGAATAAAGAGTTAAGGAAAAGGGATAAGGACTTCGGAGCTTAATATTCGGATATATAAACCTTTTTCCATATTAATATTTTATCAGTCTAACCTCTATCAAATATTAAACTTATTATAAATAATTATTTAACACCGTCACGAGTTTTCGCGGCGCATTTCTCTAGTTTTAGGTGTGTATTGGATATATATAACAATTATTTTTCCGCTTAACTCGCTCTAACTCAAAAACGGCACAATGGATTACTCTCAAATTTTTGTCGCATTATCACTATATATTTGTTAACATAATGTGTTAATATATAGGTCAAATTTTAATAAGTGTAGAAAGCATTATTTTTTTTCTAAGGCTATGTCGAAAATTAGCATTCTCAAATGTAACATGCGGGAAATTTTTTTATCTTTCGAAATAGATACCAAGTGTATCGAGAAGTAACGAAGATAAAAGATGGACGTAACTTTTTTATTTGAAACTTTTTTTTGTAGAATCAGCAGTTTCCGAGAAAATTACAAATGAGTGATTGTTGGGCAGGTACTGCAAACGTCTGGAAATCTAATAGCAATTAATTGCTTATTAAAATTTGACCTATATATTAACACATTATGTTAACAAATATATAGTGATAATACGACAAAAATTTGAGAGTAATCCATTGTGCCGTTTTTGAGTTAGAGCGAGTTAAGCGGAAAAATAATTGTTATATATATCCAATACACACCTAAAACTAGAGAAATGCGCCTCGAAAACTCGTGACGGTGTTAAATAATTATTTATAATAAGTTTAATATTTGATAGAGGTTAGACTGATAAAATATTAAGATGGAAAAAGGTTTATATATCCGAATATTAAGCTCCGAAGTCCTTATCCCTTTTCCTTAACTCTTTATTCCCGCAAACGCATTATGCCCCTTCCCTCCCTTCATATTGCTTGGATTGCGAATTTTTAAAATTAAAGATAAAAACAATCTCGTTTACCTGTAAAAAAAATTCTCTTCTGAGCCCTTTCCTTCGTACTCAAAAACGTATTTAAAAAAAAATGCAAAAGGTTTTTCCCCTTCCACAAGTTTGTTAATTTGAAAAAAATTAAAAAAATTATTCAGTCAAATATTAGACGTAATAACGAACAAATTCCATTTTGGTTTATGAAAATCGCACGACAGGGAAAAAAGTTCGAGGAGGTTGAATAATTTTCTTTCCCTACCTCCCTCCCCTCCCCTAATTGGCCCACCAACCCAATCCTCCGGCTCCATCAATTCTTATCTATTTCACCTACATCCAAAAAATTTCATCCCCCTAACTTCTTTTTTTCATAAAAAAATTAAGGAATTACTTTTTCGTGTATTAGTGTTAGGGTAAAAAAACAAGTATTTTCAAAAAAAATTTTCACGAAAAGTTACCGTCCGATTTGAAAAAAATTTTACCAGATTATGCGCTTCCGCGAGATCTTCAATTTTTAATTTTATTTATTTTTCGTCAGGTCAATAATAACAAAGTTATCGTGGAAAAACCTGTTTTTGCGAATTTTAAATGCGAATTCCTCCGCCACCCCGTGTGATTAAGCTGAACTAAGTTGGTATCATGATGAAAGAGAACGCGTGTAACCGAATTGTCAAAAAAATTTCTTAAAAAAAATTGGTTTCAAAATTCTTCTTTTTTTCGCCAGATCCGCTCCAGTAATGTTGTAGCTTATTGTATGGTGTATAATTAATAAAAAAATGATGGGTGTCTCTAACGTGTAAAAAAATTCAAAAGCATTCATGAAAAGATGTTCTCAAAATATCATTAATAAATTGTCACGAGTAGATTTACAATATATGTGAAATACAAATAAATTGGCTCACTTGATTAAGAAATTTTTTTTTCAGATTTTCGAAAAAAAAAAAAATTCCAGACTTTTGTGGTAGTATCTTACGCAAAGATAAATCACTGGAAGGAACCACACGCAAAAGAGTTGCAAAGACACGGACACTTATCTTAATCTGCCATGGCCCTTATTTGATTTGATTTGAAACTTCTGTAAAGTTGTTGTGGGTAAGAAGAAGAAGTATGACATCACAGTGGTAATTGTCTAATCAAAAGGATTCGCGGAAAATTCATAGATGTATTTACTCGCATGTTTTGTAGAACTCTTAGTACAAATGCAGATTCAAAATTATAATTTGTCCACAATGTTTTTGTGTCGATATTTTTGTTGCATATTATTGTATGTACGGACCAGGTGGTGGTATCTATATTTCACTTATACTACTTTGTTGCTAATCCAACATGAGCCTAGGACAGGCCGTTGCCAGCTAAATGTTTGTTTAAGTTTCCTGTTACTTCATGCCTTTTGGAAATAATTAAAACGTCACTAGTTTGTAGCTTAAGTGAATTTTCTATTTAAAAAATTTGCATATATATTATTTTGAATTTTATTTAAAATTTAAAATAAGCTCAAGTCTATTTTAAAGTATATTCGAGTTTAGGCATTATTATAAAAAATTCGACCGTCTTATAAAAGATACCTTCTCTTTTTAGGACGGTTTAATTTTCAACTAAACATTATGAAACAAAATTTCATACAGTCGCCTAGTTAACTGACTTATTTCACGAAAAAAAGTTTGCAGGAAGTGTCATTTCGAAAACTACATTGGTATCACTTGAAGTCACTGCACATGTTGGCCAACTTTGCAAAAATTAAATACCTGTAGTATTATAATCATATCATTGTTTTCATTATTTTTAATGTCAAGCATACTTTTATTGATTAGAGAGCATCTTTATTAGTTTCTTTTGCTGCTCTACAATATTTAAAAAAATTCATCTTATACAATTTATCCCCTAATAGCTAGGGAGCTGGTGGCAGAAATTTTTATATGATCTTATAGTGTGACTGAAGTTGAAAAGTTTGAAGACACTAACGTGTGATTGCTTATTTTGAATTTTATTTAAAATTTAAAATAAGCTCAAGTCTATTTTAAAGTATATTCGAGTTTAGGCATTATTATAAAAAATTCGACCGTCTTATAAAAGATACCTTCTCTTTTTAGGACGGTTCAATTTTCAACTAAACTTTATGAAACAAAATTTCATACAGTCGCCTAGTTAACTGACTTATTTCACGAAAAAAAGTTTGCAGGAAGTGTCATTTCGAAAACTACATTGGTATCACTTGAAGTCACTGCACATGTTGGCCAACTTTGCAAAAATTAAATACCTGTAGTATTATAATCATATCATTGTTTTCATTATCTTTAATGCCAACCATACTTTCATTGATTAGAGAGCATCTTTATTAGTTTCTTTTGCTGCTCTACAATATTTAAAAAAATTCATCTTATACAATTTATCCCCTAATAGCTAGGGAGCTGGTGGCAGAAATTTTTATATGATCTTATAGTGTGACTGAAGTTGAAAAGTGTGAAGACACCATAATAAAAAGCCGGAAAGACCATTTCAGTCATCATGGCTTTGCTAATATTTTAATTAACGGTTAATTAAAAATGCAATAAAAAACGCTCCTATATGATTTTATTGTGTTAGCCACTTGTTTTAAACGTTGCTTGTCAATATGACATTAATATAAATGCAAGCGGCTGAAATCTGTGTGTCTGTGTTTTTTTGCAATTTAATTTTTTACTAACTTGTGATATACTAAAAATTAAGTGATTTTATTGTCGGTGTACATTATATTAAAAGTTTCGCAAAGTGATAAGAAACAAACTTCAGTCGCCCGTGTCCTGCTGCGTTTAAAGGGGGTGAATTTTCAAAAATGGGGTAAAAAAAACGATTCTATATTATTTTACCGTGTCAGCCACTTTGCAGGGAGCTTTGTTTGTTTGTAAAAAACATAAAAAAGTAGTGTCTGAAATCTGCTATGCTAATTTTTCATTGGCTGTCGTTTCTTAATAATTACGCAGCCCGCAAAAAAGACGGGGCTGTTCTTTTGATCAGAACCATCTTATACCATGTTTTTTGACATGATGAAACCGATTCTGATATTTAAAAAAAATACCGCATCAGTTTTTGTCTACCACCCCTTTTTGTCTCCTAAAAAGGGCAAAAAGGGGTCTATTCTAAGGTTCTGATCTAACTTTTCTGAAGTATATTGACGCATTGAAGCCAATTTTGGACAACAACATTTTTCTATCGTATCAGTTACTCTCTACAACCCCCTTTAATCTACTAGGGGTGGCAGAGGCAAACTGACACGATATAAATTTTTTTTGCCAAAAACTAGCTTCAGCATATCAAAATACTTCAGAAAAGTTATATCAGAACCTTAGGACAAGACCTTTTTTTTTGCTCTTTTTAGGGAATGAAAGGGGTGGTAGACAAAAACTTATGCGGGTAATTTTTTTTTAATATCAGAATCTATTTCAGCATGTCAAGAAACATAGGGTGAGACTGTTCTGATCAAAATGACAGCTCCTTTTTGTCGGCCTGTGTTATTTTTACAAAGCTTTTATCGCTATCTACGTAGTCCCAAGGAATGTTTTTTTTTAGATTATTTTTTTTTCCTTTGCTTGTATGTGTATACAGGATGTCCCGTAATACGTTGTGTTGTAAACGTACATTATTTAAAAAAAAAACTCTTCTTAAATCCATCTTTCTGACTCTGTATCTCTTTAAACATTAGACTTACAATAAATATACAAAAAATAGTGGAAACAGGAAATGTTGTCTTCTTCAATTTTGTCTTGAACATTTTTCTCGTAGGATCGAACGTTGTCGAATTATTTTGAAAACAATTTTTTGCACCTTTAATTCAAGATGGCGCTCGCCTTCTCCCCCATACTCAAGGTCGAAAACCTGTTTTTTTTAATTTTTTTTTAACTACTTATTTAACGTCGGCCTATTTCCGTTACCAGGGCCTATGACCGACTTGGACTATCGAGATACTTACACAGTGAAGACGCATCTACGCTCGCCCCCAGGCCTTGACTTAAACAACGTATATCAAAATCATTTGTTACGAATTTTTAGGACATAAATTCGAACAACACGAAAATTTGATATAAACGTTTTAGGCACACACTTTTAGTCTCACCCGGTATATTATAAATTCGTGCTCGGTGCATAAGTGGTGAATGCAGGTTGCACGAGTTAATAGCTATTTATAGTTTTTATTAATTATAAATGTCTAGCCGTCGTTTTTGTCGAGAAATCGTTTTTATGGGGAATAAAAAAGGGATTTATCGATGTGGTAGCGATCGCCGAGTCGAGGTAGGAACATTTTATTCTATAGCGAGAATTGGCAGAACAGACACCATTTGGATAATTAAAAATTAAACAAATTTACGTTTGAAACGGCTTGATCCAGGGTAGTCTGAAGAAGGGCGATATGTATAAGGAGTATCGGTGATACATAGGTGGATAATATCGCCCGTAAACAATTTTATTGGATTCCTTCATTCGTGTTGAAATTATAAAACGTCTTCTTGGTGCATTGGGCGTAAGGCACGGGAGGTGAGTTTTATTTAATTTCTTTGCTATTTGTTACAATCTAATTCTCAGAAAAGTCCTCTCGGTACTATTTTGCAATATCTTATTTTAGGCTGTTTTTTTTCTGGTCGGGTGATAACAGAGAAGTGTCTATGTTGTATAATTCTAAGGTGTTCAGGAGGGCCTCAGAGAAATAGTGTAGAACTCGTTGTAGGGGAGAAAAACCCATAGACTGTAGAGTAAAACAAGCTAAAAACGTACTCTTCGCCAATTTACTGAGCTTTTTATATATAATTGTTACACATTCTATAGGATACTCTTCGCAGTTTTCTTGTAAATAATTTTTGGACATCCTAAATTTTGTAATATAAACTTTGTTGTGAAAAAAATTGTATGAAAAAAAAATGAAAAAAAAATACAACCTGCGGGATTCGAACACGGGACCCTTGGATTGCAACAAAAAGCTTTAGCCGCTGCGCCACCACCTGTTGCTAGGAAAATTAATTGTCTGTAATATATATCTGTCGGCCTTCATACATATTTCACTTCTAAGAAATATTAGTAAACTTCATATACAAAAAAAAATTTGTTATGGAAATAATATCTCGCGATTTCCATTTTAGTACAAGCCACAAAAATTAACAAAAAATTTTTTTTTTTTAAATTAAATAATTAATAACTTTTTTATTTACTGATCGATTTTCTTCAAAAACAATAGGGTTCTTCCTCTAGCTAACACTAACTTATTTTCTAAATTTCAATACAATCGGACTTTTCTTTCTTAAGTTATCGTGCTTACAAGAAACGTGACGGACGGACAGACGGACGGACAGACGGACAGACGGACAGACGGACATTTTGAAAGTTGTTCAGAATTCGTTCACTAACATAATGATATGAAATTTTTTTCTCTACGAGCGATATTTACGATTTTAGAAATGTGCCGATCAAATACAATATACTCTTCGTTTTTGCGAAGAGTATAATAAGTCGGGGAGAATTTCGTCGCAGTCGCCGGCCCAGCCCCAGGTTCCTTTGTAAATCTCAACCCCTTTCTTCTACAGGATAAGTACCACATAGTGGAGGTTTTATTAAAATTAATTTTACGGTAACTAAAGTATTGCAAACCTATAAGATACGTTTTATTTTGTTTGTTTTAATAGGCCTACGTAGTAGCACTAGTATAATTATTGTGTAACAGCTACCTAGGCAAGGTTAATAGTTAAGTATCCATCGAGGATAAACGTATTCAGTAAAAGAGTTTGGGGGGGTGTTCACCTTTATCCCGTACTACCCACTCGAGGGTCAGGGGAGTTACCAGCCCCAACCTATATTTTTGTTTAGAATATTAGTTGAAAACTATTTGTTATGTAATTTTTTTTTCTTTGTTGTTTGAACTATTCGTTTAATTAGTGTAATCGTAATATTTGGCTCTTACTATATATTTGTTTATGTCTACAATAAACAGAAGGTGTATTTTTAATTTGGTTGTGACCTTATTTAAACCTAGTTAGTACTGTAGTGTCGTTTTGCCAGATCTAAATTTAGTAATTTTATTCAGTATCGCGGGTATGTAATTATAGGAAAATTACTTGGCGCCCTGACAGTCGTTTTTTATGACGTAATAAGTAAGAACATAATACCCACCCCGACTCCACTGAGTCTAGTCTGACATACCTAACGTTACCAGCGCCAAAACGCCTGTAACCCATTACTACTCCACCTTTTGCAGGGCAAAATATCCCACTGTTTGGACTATTTTCTTACTTTTTGGAGTAGTTTGGGAATATTTCTGAAAATCAACAACGTACACATTTTTATCTACAGATAGATGTAACTAATAAATTTAAACCAATGCGAAGTACAATGAGAGATGACTTAATAGCGCTTTTACAAATTAACAATTAGTTTTATAAAAAAAATCAGAGTCATGGATTTCAGCCAACAGTTTTTTTATTTATATTTTTGATACATGAACAATTTTATAGCAATGGCTGAAACAATAAAATAGTATAGGAGCGTTTTTTTTTTTTGGCAAATTTGAAATTCATTTATTTGAAAAATCAGCAGCAACCAAGCTCGTTAGCTGCTCTAATCGATATATGATATCAATACCTTAATTCCATATTATTGTTAATTACAATGAAATCATATACCCGTATTGCCACCAGCTCCTAGCTATAATCAAACACTGCTGCCAGCTGTCAGTTTAGAAGTTAGTCAACTTGCTAACTGCCATGTTCGTAAAGGATGAAAGAGACTACTGGTTGTGATTAATTTTGTAATACCAATCTAGTTAAACAATTTTTTCTACTACCGTCTATATAAATGACCTGTGCAACCGTAGCAACATGTGCGATAACGAAAGTAAACATTCGAGTTACCTGGTTGCTAAAGCGTTGCTAGCTACGAAAGTATAACTTTCGTGGCCAGGACAGAAAAATAAAAAAAAAAACAAATTTTAACGCTTCATCAGTTTGCATATACCTTGCTTTGGATTTCTTGGGGTAAAGCGAGGCACAAGCAATATTGGCTGCTTCTTGTCCCATTTTCATCGCCACCAAACATATTTGTTTGTTTTAATTTGAAACCACCAGAAATTAAAATGTTTGACATAAACCTCGATGACACATAGTAAATGATTCACTTACAGCTTCATAAATTATAAACTTTATTATAAACATCAAATAATTTCATAAAATAATTAGTTTTGAATTATTAAATCCCATATCTTTCGGTAGTAGAAAAAATATAATACATTACACGATGCGAAAGACCTTAAAGGTGTTCAGTGTTTTTTGAAAGGTCTCGGTATGTAAACTTTCGCATCTAGTATTGTAAAAATATATAATAAAAATAAATAAATATTTAATTGGCCGATAATTCTTTTATTCGATTAAAATTAATATTTTTGTCACAAATCTCACTATAAAATAAACTAATTTTATTGCAGCTAGTCATTTTATTGAGAAATATATTTCAACGAATTTCAGAGTGTTGTGTGTTTGTAACTTTTTTTATTTCATTAATTTTATCGTTTTAAAAAAAATAAAAATGCAGAATAACTACCGTTTCTGAAGATTTTTCATTCTTTGACTACCCACACTTAAGATAAACCATGTTTTATAATTTAGGAGCAAAATGTTAGCAGTTTAAATTGAATCTATTTGTCTTAACGTATTTCAAATACAATATAGGATTAACTAAAGTCAATTAGGCAAATGAACAATGCCTACCTAATGACAGCAATCTAAAGTTGAACTTAAACTATTTTCAGACAATTTCATTGTATCCAGATCAGCCTATCCTCTTAGTACTTTAGCAGCTACAATGTATCAGAAAGAATTGTTCAAGTTTCACATGTTCATTTATCTGAGGCTTTGCTTCGCTCTCTGGATTGCAATACATCTTGAGCTGGTGAGACAACAATTAAGACATTCAATTAAACTGTAGGTACGTTTTACGAAGGAATTTGTTTTGTAAACAATTTTAATAGAATTGAAAGTTAGTAAAATTAGTACAAACGGAGTAAAACAATGATAAGCTTACACACATCTACGTAGACTAAACGAATATTTCTCTTTCTTATTATTTATACTCATGCAAAAATAATATTTTTTTTACTATGGGACTTTAAATGATACGGGAGATATGGTAGAGTTGGAACAATTTTCACAAACTAATTTTTCTTATTGTTGATTTTGAAATTTTTAAAAAATTAAAAACAGAGTAATATACCTTCATATATTGGACCACTTCCTGAAAATATTAGTTAAATTTACTGGGTAAATAGCGGTATGGAGAAATATTTTCTAGTGTCATGTAGTTGTCCCAAATGCCAAATCTTCACAAAGATATGGAAAAATATGTAATTATTGCAAAAAATAACAAACAGCGAGAAATAATAAAGTTAATTCAATAATCTGACAAATAATGCTCAGAAGAAAAACAAAAATATATTGCGACAAATGATAAAATTTTTTGCTAACGCAAATCGCTAATATTACAAAAATATTTACGTGGAAATTCGACCATATTTTGAGTGTGTACTGCGTATGGTGCCTTTCTTAAGCATTCTGCAACAGCTTCTTGAATTATATGGACAGGACAGAATTGATCTTTTTTTTTTCTTGTAGCGTACCGGAATACCTAAAAATGATCCAAATAGTGTAAGAAAATTAATTCATACATGGATTGAGTGACATAGGATGGGCCAACTCTCCCTTAAAATAACGTCCCAACTCTACCTCACTGCTGGGTGTCATTAAAAGTGACCAGATTTATTTTAAGGTGAAAGTGAATCATGAAATGACCCCAACATTTAATAGCTAAAACGTCGGTCGTTACATGTTAAATAACTCTCCGGCAACACTTTGACCCCCAAAGCAATGAAATGGATAACTTGAACAAACAAAAATTAGTTTGGGTAGTGGTTGCATTAGTTAAGTTTTAAAGTTACCTGAGATTTGAAGAACACAACGCACGAGTTATTTACTTACCTCGATACAGGTGATAAAGCGTAACGGTTACATGTCTTAAAACTGGCAGTTTTTAACTTCGGAATAATGTCATATAAAACGAATTTCGTTCATTTTTGGCAAATCAATAGTAAATGCATCAAGGAAAAATTTCTATATTATGCGGCGGCTTGCTAATTTACAGGGGGTGGATGTCACCTCCTTTCAGGGGGTGGAAACTAAAAAAAAAATTCACAGATTTTTCTGAAGTCCAAATTACGTAATATCGAAATCCGAGATGTCGGATCCAATATGGCGGCCATAATATATTTTTAAATGAAATGTACATGCCCAAATTGATAAAAATTGTTACTTAGAGCTTTTAAGGGTTTCTGACCATGAATATGAAGTCTAAATTATGTAATATCGTAATCCAAGATGGCGGATTCAATATGGCGGATCCAATATGGCGGCCATAGTATTTTTTTAAATGAAATGTACATACGCAAATTATTAGAAATTGTTATTTATGTTTTAGGGGCTGCTGATCATGAATCTGAAGTCTAAATTACGTAATATCGAAATCCAAGATGGCGGATCCAATATGGTGTCCGTAAGTTAAAATAGAATGATAAATCAAGAATTGAATTATTCAGTGATATAAAATTTGTGAAATACGCCTATATGCCCGTTTAAGATTTGGCCAACTAGATTTTGTTTACAGCTTATAGTATTAATATCACTGCTCGTTTGTGACTTGACTAATTCGGTTATTTTAAAGGATTTGGTATATGTTATGTCTGGCTTAGAGCCCCTTTCTACTCAAGTTTTATTTTCTACAATAAGTAATAATAGGTTTATGGCCTACCTGCTCCTTTATGATTTGATTCATGAGGTTACATTAGGTTTAAAGATGTCAACATTTTTTATTAGTTTTCTCATTTTATTATAAGATGGCATATTCGAATCTGCCATCTTAGAATTCGAAATTACGAATGCGTAGTCAGCAATCGCAAAAACCTGCAAGTAACAATTTTTAACTATTTTCGCATGTACATCATAATTTTAAAAAAAATTATGGCAGCCATATTGAATTTAATTTTCTGGTTTGCAAAATATCGAAATTTTAATATCCCAAACGAGATTAGCAAACTGCGAAACCCCCGAAAAACAAATTTTAACAGTTTCCTTCTTGATTTGTCATTCTTTTTTAACTTACGGACACCATATTGCATCCGCCGTCTTGGATTTCGATATTACGTAATTTGGACTTCAGATTCATGATCAGCAATCTCTAAAACCCCTAAGTAACAGTTTTTAACAATTAAAAAAATATTATGGCCGCCATATTGGATTCGCCATTTTGGATTACGATATTACGTAATTTAGATTTCAGATTCTCGATCAGAAACCCTTAAAAGTCCTAAGTAATAATTTTTAACAGTTTGTGCATGTACATTTCATTTAAAAAAATATCATAGCCGCCATGTTGGATCCGCTATCTTGGTTTTTTTAGTTTTTTGAATCGCAAAATTCGGGAATCAGAAATAAAAATTTATGTCCGCGATATTGGATTAGCCATATTTAATTTTGAAATTTCAAAATTCGGGCTCGATAGAATTAAAGGCAATTTTATAACGAACAGTTTAAAAAAAAATTAAGTTTCATTAATTCCAGGCTTGGGAATTATCGTTTGTCCATAAAATGAGCTATTTGCCCACTGTGCGGCGGCCGAGGGATGCGCTATCTATATTCTATATTACAGATGGGCGATTTCACTCTTTTTAACGATTTGTACCAAACGAATCCGTATCGAGAAAAGATTCGTATGTTTCGTACCGCTACCAGTGATACGAATCATACCAGTACCACCCATCTCTAATCTATGTACCCCACCTACCCACCTCTAATCGAAACCGTTGTCGAGTTCAGCGGCTCTTAGTCTACCCAGTATCTCAATATTACATCATCTGACCTCGACACTTTCGTGTCGGCGGCCTGGGATAAAAGTCGGAACCTGGCCCCATATACGAACATTAACATTTCCAATGGTAAAAAACAAAAACGTTGGAGCTGAGAGAGAATCAGATTTTAGAAAGAAAATGTTCTATGCAATTTTTCATATAAATTGAGAGTCTTTAAGTTACAACGACTAGAAAATTGGGATTTTAACTTGAAAGAAATGTCAGGAGAGCTAGTTGAAGCCTATTGCATAGCCATTCATCTCTCAATAGTGGCAGACGCGTTTCGTCTTCCCAGGCTCCTCAGTGTCACAGGGTAGAGAAAGAACGAAAATATAAATACTTCAAACCAGTACTCCATAAATTTCCTGTGGAGTGAGTTATAATTCTCAGTATTGGAGATAACCTAAATAAAATGCTGCTTATGCAAACTCAGTAATTGCGATAAGCAAGCTTATAAATATAGGTTGTCTACAAATTGAGAGCAATCTGGTCTGTCAACTGTTTTATCAACATTGAACTTGTAGAAAAATCAAAAGGTGTTCAATAAAAAGTTTATTCGTCTTTTTTAAAAAGTCTTTGACTTAAACAACAATTTTATCTAGTTTAACCACTAGGCACTAACGGTGCCATCTATGTAAGGTGGTAAAGACTGTTCAGAAGTTACGGAGTTCGACTATTAAAAGTCATAAACAAAAGTGAGAATGCAGATTACTTCTGCAACAATCCAAGCGCAATGCCAATATCAAAAATTAAGCTTTTTTAAATATTTGTGTAGAGTTGATAGTTTCGGAAATATTTAATTTTATAGATGGCATCCGACCGTTTATAGACTGAAGTATTTAGTCTAAAATGTTGAATATCTTAGAAACTCTGGAACTTCCATCAACAATTCTAAGGAACAGAATTAAATATAATTAATGAATCTTTAAAATAATTTTTTGTTTGTTTCCACATCACAAAAATAAAGAAGTTATGGCCGATAAAATGTGTGTTTTCACATTTTTTCTAACAAAATGCTCCGATGCTCATTTTTTTTGTCCATGGTTAAGTGGTAGAACAGATTCTACCAGATTCTACCAGATTATACCTATTGCAGAAGCTGAACTTCGCCCTTCTATGCCACAATAATTTTTTATTTTTGTTATTAATATTATACTCTGTAAAATATCTGTATATTTGTGGACGTAAATAAAGACGTTTGTTGTCATTATTATTATTATGCCTGTTTTTCTTTGTATGTTCCTATAGGATCAGGTTCTAGTGCGATCCAAGATCCAAGTTATAAGAGCCCGCGCCTAGTGTGTTTATCCAAGAAGATTTTCGTGCCTCAGTTCATTTAGTCTAAGCTAAGAACTTTATTTTTTTTTCACGTGTGCGATGCTGAACAATTTCTCGTGTCTCCGACATTCTCACGGGAGAAGCGCCAGCGAAGTGTCCACAGCCACTTCCCGCATCCCGCAGGGTTAGTGACTGTAGATTCCAGATTCGCGTGCCCTAAGAAGACGGAAGGACCCCAGGATAACTGCTTTCTGCATTTGGCCTGCCAACCACTCGGCTGACTTTTGGCAGGCTGGTATGGCCTTTAATTCTGAGAGCAGCTTAGGCCTCATTCCACCAAGTACACCGATTATCAGGACGATTATCTTGACCGAGTAGTCTGAGTATAGCACTCGGAGCTCATACCGGAGATCTCTGTATTTAGTCCGTTTTTCCCCCTCCTTTAAGATGATGTTTGTCTCGGCAGGTGCCAAGAACTCGATGACATACATCATCTTGGTTTGGTGGTCGAGGAGGACTATGTCAGGCTTGTTTGCCTGAATTTGCCTGACCGTCGGGTAGTTCCAATATATTCGGCACTTCTCGTTCTCCACAACGGACTCGATCTCTCCGGGGACGTAAGGCAGCACTGGTGTTTGGTCTACTTCATACGAGTGGCGAAGGTGGAAGTACAGCATTCGTAGAGCCGCGTTATGCCTATGGATGTAGGCCGAAGTCGCATATACCGTACATGGAGATAGTAAGTGCATGAGCGACTCCGGCGCCTGACAGCAGGTCCTACAATTAATGTCATGGACCTCCACACCCATAACGCGACTGCGGTAGACCAAGGTGTTAATAACACCATCTTGGCAGGCCACAATGGATCCTTCTGTCTCCGACTTTAGCCCTGCTGACCGTAAGAAAGCGAAGGTCAGCTTTGTCGATAAATCCAGAGTCTCTATGTATAGAATACGCCGTGCATGGGTTTATCGACGTGCTGCCTGAGCAGATTTCTCTGCTCGGCAGCTTTAATTTGGGCTATCAGACGATTTGGCGCAAGCTCAGTTACTGATTCTAGTTCAGCACCTCGCCGGCCTCCTCGCCTGAAGTCGAATACGAGACCGAGATCATCTGCGGCCTTACGTGTTGCCTTGAATAAAAATGCGCCAACTCCTGCAGTTTCATGATCTCTCACAAATCGCAGGAGTGGGTCCGAGCTCCTGAGGACGTTGCATGCCACACTCAGCGCTACTCTGCCACACTCCAGACTCAAGAGTCTTCGCCCCCCCCCCCCCCCCGTTGGCGTGGGAGGTACACTCGAGGAACGGACGACCTAGGATGGATGCTCCTGTGAACATGAATCATCTTGCGGGTATCTCTATCCAATTGGCGCAACTCATCTAGTGTCTACTTCTATTCTCCGAAGGAGTAGAGCAGAATCGAAGCGGCAAGTATATTAGTTGCAGACATCTTGTTCTTCCCCGGAAGTTCAGAAGACCAAATCTTTCGGAGCCGGTGTCTGTACTTGCCGCGAAGAGTATCCTTAACTTGTTTCACTTCCTGGATGTGATGTTGTCTCTCCGGCATCCAGATGTTGTAGGATGCTTCCATTTGCGAGCTGCGCATCTTCAAGGAATATCCCGCTTCGTCCTCTCTTGAGGTGGACGACTGCACATTTGTCCAGCCCGAGTTCCATGCCAATGGCCCGCGTATACTCATGGACTACCCTTAGAGAGTTTTGAAGTTCGCACTCTCCGGAGGCATACAGTTTTAGGTCATCCATATAAAATGGATGGGTGACCTTATGCCTCCGATTGCTGGGTGGACCACATTGGTATCCGCGGGTTTGGCGGTGCCTGACAGATAGCGGCAGCAGTGAGATGCAAAATGGGAGAGAACTCCCTGGAAAACTCATCTCCTAAAAGTTACCAACTCTGTCGATACCCGCTGAGCACCAGATGTTATGGTGAAGCGGGTTCTCCAGAGTGGCATCAGTTGTTCAATGCATCTCACTAGTGGGGCAGGTACTACAAGGCATTGCAGCAAGTGTAATAGTAGTGCATGATATGTTGTATCAAATGCCTTGCGGTAATCGATCCACGCCATTGATAGGTTACGCTTGTATTGCACAGAATCCTGTGTAATACAGCGGTCTATCAATAGGTTCTCTTTGCAGCCTGCCACACCTTTCTTGCCACCACGCTGTTCGTGCATCTGTCGGTGGACCGGTTCAACTGACCTCAATGTACTGGCATACAAGATACGTGTAAATATCTTGTAACAGGAATTGAGGCAGGCGATCGGTCTATAATTCTTCGGGTCGGACAGATCTCCCTTTTTGGGGATCAGTACAGTACGCCTCTCGGCAAACCAGTCCGGAATCGGCTGCCCCCCGTTCAACCACGAGTTGAAAACTCGGGCCACATTATTATTATTATTATTATTATTATTATTATTATTATTATTTTTTTATTTTTTTTTTGTTAAAAACCAGTCACCCTTCTCTGCGGCTCCGATCCTCACAGAGGGGAGCTGGTAGTACCGGTAGCCACTCCCCACACCCGTGGGGTAAGTGACTACTGGGTCCGAGAGTCGTGTGCCCTGAGCAGACGTAATGAACCGAGGATGACGGCCTTCTGCATTCTGCCGGCTAAGACCTCTGCCGAATTTCGGCATGCCGGTATGATCTTAAGTTCCGAAAGCAGTGTGTGTCTCGTTCCACGGAGGGCTCCTATAATCAGTACCACTAGCTTAACAGTATGGTCGGGATAGAGTCTGCGGAGTTCGAAGAGCAAATCTCGATATTTTGTCCGTTTCTCCTCCTTCTTCAAGACAATGTTGTTCTCCGCGGGTGCCGAGAACTCCACGACAAACATTGTCTTGAGTTGGTGGTCGAGGAGGACTATGTCAGGCTTGTTGGCTTGTATTTGCCTGACGGTGGGAAACGAGTAGTTCCAATAAATTAGACACTTCTCATTTCCCACAACGGACTCAATATCCCCCGGAGCGTAAGGCAGCACTGGTGTTTCGTCTATCCCATACGAGTGCCTTAGGTGGTAATAAAGCACTCGTAATGCTCCGTCGTGCCTCTGGATATAGGCCGAGACTGCATATGTCGGACAAGCCGACAACAAGTGCATCAGAGTCTCTGGCGCCCTGCGGCAGGCCCTGCAGCTGACATCAGGGACCTCTATACCCATGACACGACTTCGATAGACGAGGGTATTAAATACACCGTCCTGGCAAGCCATTATGAATCCCTCGGTCTCAGACTTCAGCCCGGCTGACCTTAAGAAGGCAAAGGTCAGCCTTTCGGATAAGCCAAGGTTTTCTATATTTTTATAGAAAACTCCATGCATTGGCTTATCCGTGTGAAGCTGCAGAAAGATGTTGTGTTCTGCAGCTTTTATTTGGGCTTTTCGTCGAGCAGGTTCCAACTCGGTGACAGAGTCGGGATTTACCCGCTCGACGTCGAAGGAGAGACCAAGTTCATCGGCTGCTCTCTGTGCTGCCTTAAACAAAAAGGCCCCTACCCCTGCATTTTCATGGTCCCGGACCATGCAGAGGAGGGGATCCGAACTCCTGATGACCTTACAGGCTCCATCCAGAACCATCCTATTATGGAGACTCTCCAAACTCAAGAGTCCACGGCCTCCCCGATGTCGCGGGAGGTATAGCCGTGGAACGGATATAGTTGTTTTAGAAAAAAAATTCCATCCGCCATATTAGAACCGCCGTTTTGAATTTTTTAATTTTGACAAGTTCGTAATCAGTGATCCCAAAAACATAACTATCCTACGTTTCAAAAATAAATTAGTAATACTTTTTCAAATATTAAATATTTAAATTTATGGGTGGTTTTCACAACTGGAGGGTAAGAGCAAGTATCCGGACCATATAGAAACTGAAGACGATAACTTTTACTACAATAATAACTCATAAAGAAAAATTATCGTTACATATGAAATTATTCTGAAATTTTACATATTTTTTACCTCTAGGTACTAACTATACGTTGTTTCAGTGCATTAATTTAGGTGTTGCTAAATGCCCCACCTCTGCCCCTTGCACCCTTGCAAAAACTCGAAATAGTCCACCCCCTATACATTCACGTATAAATTAATAAATTTACGCTCTCATTATGTTCTTGCAGCTTCAAATTGAGTTAATGAAATTCTAAATACTTACTGACTTTTCCTTTACATCAATTCCGAAGGCATTCAAGTTTACACGCCGTGAGTCTATTGTGTCCACAATATTCCCAAAGCCTTTGATGTTAATACTAAAGGCAAACTTTGAAACCCAATGTTGGCGAACAAAATTAAACAGGAATGCCGAGGCATACTAACACATATCGGATTGTAATTAGCAAGTTAACACAGGGAGGTACATCAAGTGAATATATATGCAACTTATGGCTGTAAAACTTTACCCCTCTGACGCTATTAAGCAGATGAACATCTCCAAAGAGCTTGGTAACGGCAAGCACGGCCAATGCACGCTGAGGGTTGTCAATCACTATCAAGCCCAGCCATGCATCAAACATTCCTCGCCTTAGTTGGCAGGGATCGAAGCTTTAATGAAAATAGCGAAACTTAGATGGTAAAACTTGCTCTGGATACAGCTTCATTGTTGTACTTAATGATCACTGCATTTATCCCTGTCAAAACAATTTGCTGCTCACAATGTCTAACTCCCAATAAAATACTTTCTGGCTCATTCATTACTCCAGTTCAATAGTCAGGAGCCGACTTTATTGTGGTGTATTAGCAAAGTCATCGAAGGCATTCCATTGGTGTTTCGTTTAACGACTTTAAATTACTCGTTCAACAAATGAAACAAAAACAGTTAAATTGTACGCAGTGTAAATAATATATCGATACACGCACTTAAAAGCACTATTGGCGATTCATATTAATATTCCCGCTCTTGGCAACCCATGCTGCCTGACGTCACGATGGGGTGACATTGTCTCGCGTCAGGCAATATTCGCCTTGGGCTCCATAGCTTATATCAATCTGGCGGAGTTTTAACAGTTTTACGTCATAATTCTTAATGTTTTCCTGTTTGCTGATTAGCAAATAAATAGATAGTGACATTGCCATATTATTTAATAATCCAGCAAGGATAATCTATATCTATAAAAGAATACCCTGACTGATTGACTGACTGATCTATCAACGCACAGCTCAAACCGCTGGGTCTGGAAACTTCAAATTTTGCATAAATGTTCCTCGAATGACGTAGGCAACCACTAAGAAGGAAATTTTCGAAATTCGACCCCCTGAGAGAGTGAAAAAGGAGTTAACATTTTAGGATTTTTCGGAAATGGTTAGATCTAGATGCGTGAAATTTGGCAGAAATATTTTTTGTTAAAATCTATTAGATACGTGTAAAACGAAATTTCTATTATCATTTTTTGATGGTTTAAAACGGACCCGTATTTTTGAAATCGCGTAGCTCAGAAACGTGATTATTCGAGGGATGGACTCTTCTGAGGAAATAAGAAGACACGTATTCCACGGTTTTCAAAAAGAGACCCCCAAATGCATGGAGGAGGGGGGGGGAGGTTTTTAAGCTTTTCGGAAACGGTAGACCTAGAAGCGTGAAATTTGGCAGAAATACTCTTTATTGGAATCTATTAAACACCAATAAGACGAAATTTCGTGTTTTACTTTTTAAAGGGGTGAAAACGGGGGTGGTATATGGTCTAAAGGGTACCCGTTATCTCTGAAATCACGTAAATCAGAAACGTGATATTCCAGAGACAGGGCCCTTCTGAGGAAATAAGGAGACAAGTATTCGACGATTTTCCAAAAGAGACCCTCCGAACGAGTGAACAAGGAGAGGGATGTTTTTAAGTATGAAATTTGACACATACCCACCCATGTGCTTGTCGATTAAAATAATTATTTTTTCATTAAACTCACTCTAACATAAAAATAGAATAATAAATTGTTATCAAATTGCGATGCGCAGTAAGTTTCTTTGAATACTATAGATGCGCAGTGGGTTTCTTTGAATGCAATGAATGTGTAGTGAATTTTCCCGAGTATTATGGATACGCAGTGGGTTTTCTCGAGTACAATGGATACGCAGTGGGTTTCCTCGAGTACAATGGTACGCAGTGGGTTTTCCTGAGTACTATAGATGCGCAGAAGTTTTCCTTGAGACCAATGAATGCGCAGTGGGTTTCCTTGAGTGTACTTCCTGAGTACTGTAGGAGTACTCAGTGAATATGTTCTTAATTCCACACTCAAGAAGTCTTCCACGTGAACGAAGTCGTGGGCATCAAGTAGTAATTTTATAAATATTAAAGTAGTAGATACTGGTTTTGTTAAAAATTTATTATAAGCGGAAAAATATAATTATTTTAAGCAACTGCTACTACATATTGTGTTGAACATCCTTCGACAATGTGGTCCAAGTATTCTTCTTTCGCATCGCACATACGGCATATGACATTTTCGAGATTTTCGCCTAGAATTCTCTTCCTATACACTTTCGTTGGAATTACCTGGTCCTGAATTGCCGCTATGAAGCCCTCTGTTTCTGTAAAGATTTTACTGGAGCGGAGGTATGAAGTAGATGCAGTGGTGTCTATATTTTCGCTTTCAATATTTGCCAGGTATTTCCCATGGAGCGGTTTGCTTCGCCATTGCTAAAGTAATTGATTGTTATTACGTCAGTGGCAGGGTTCTGCAAGTCTCAGAGTGTAGCTCTCTTGTCAGCTTGGGTAACTGCCTGATGCAAGTCACTGGTTTCTCCTTTCTTACAGAAATATTTCCTTAAGTTATCCAGCTGTTTATGGTTTCTTTGAATGCAATGAATGTGCAGTGAATTTTCCCGAGTATTATGGATACGCAGTGGGTTTCCTCGAGTACAATGGATACGCAGTGGGTTTCCTCGAGTACAATGGTACGCAGTGGGTTTTCCCGAGGACTATAGATGCGCAGAAGTTTTCCTTGGGAGCAATGAATGCACACTGGGTTCCCTCGAGTGTACTTCCTGAGTACTGTAGGAGTACTCAGTGAATATGTGGTACTTCTTTATAGGCATAAGTTAGTATGTCAATGTTCTTAATTCCACACTCAAGAAGTCTTCCACGTGGACGAAGTCGTGGGCATCAAGTAGTAATTTTATAAATGTTAAAGTAAAAGTAGATACTGGTTTTGTTAAAAATTTATTATAAGCGGTAAAATATAATTATTTTAAGCAACTGATACTACATATTGCATATTTGAATAATAATCAGAATTTTTAATATTTTTTTTCTCGGTTTACAATTTCCTAATTTCTTTTACTTATGATATTCTTCGTAAATACGAAAACGCAGTATACCAGTATATCGCATTTGATCACACATTTCTAAAACTGTAAATATCTCTCATAGAAGTTTTCTTTTATTGAATTAGTCATCGAATTCTAAGCAATTTTCAAAATGTTCTTCCGTCTGTCTGCCCGTCCACGCGTCACGTTTTTGTGAGCTCGTCTTATTAGCTAATTATAACAAAAAAGTTAGATATAGGCAGGTGTCCAAGAATTATTCGTTCTGGAGATACGGGGTGTTAAAATTTCCAATAAATTATTGATTTTTTTTATACTGTCTTTATCAGTGTAGCTATTTAAAGCAAATTTGGCGCGCAATACGCTTGGATGGGATGCTATAAGATGAATTTAACCAGTTGCGGAGATGTAGGTAATCATCACCATAAAGATAAAAAACTGCTCTGTAGAAAATTAAAAGCGATCACATCATATGAACAATAATTTTATCTTCAATCAAAAATTTATTTCATCAATATTATAAAAAAATACATGTTTATTTAGCTGAGTTTGATAAATGTCATGGTTCTTCTTCACGTATAAAAATTCATGAGATGTGTTCTGAGGAAAAATTCAAATTTTTCATCATGACATGTTGAGATGCGTAATATGGTCTTAGTTTTGGCTTATTGGCCGATGGAAATGTATCGCAAACAAATAATGAGTATTAAAATATCCAAAACGCACAGCGCTTTGCTCATTGACATTTTCTAATACCTTTCATCGACTTTCCACCTTAAGAAGTTTTGCAAGAGACGCAACATATTTTCATCTGTTGATAATAGAAGAGAACACCAACACTGACCACCTAGAACCTAAATCCCTTTCTGGGTGCACCTCAAGTCATTGGGAACACCAGTCCCACTTATAAATAACTCTTAAATAGAAACTAAATAAATAAAACATGTGGGATATCACTGTAGGAAATGTTCCGTTTCAAAAAATAAATAAGAGCTGGTTCACCTCGTCTGAGAATCCCAGATTTAAAACCCTTTTAAAAGAAATTTCAGGATTTAATTTCTATAACCTCGCATTTAATGACATTGAAAAATGTTCAGGATTCCGGTATGGCGGGATTGGATAACCTAGCCTGAACCCGTGGCATTGCTTCTTCTACAAGGCCTGAATAATCCAATTTTCCAGAATAATGCCCAGTCCCATACGACAAGGGCTACAAAAAAGTTCTTACAAGGAGCTAATGTGGTGGTGCCTTTATGATTGGTACCGGCCACGAGAAATATCTCCTATCAAATATGTCTGGGATATGAGTTGTAAAAGAGTAGCTTTAGTCTACCTCTGGATAATTTGAACGATCATCGGTTTCAAATATCCAAGAGTATTAGGATGATATACCACAAATCGACACCTAACCTAACACCTTCAGATACTTTGGAAACAAACAACTTTAGTGGAAATTTCAATAAAATTGCTCTACAAAATCATGTTTAGTTCAAACCATGTACAAGGTGATTCAGGTAGGCGCTCATTAATTTCTAGTGGTGATTCTACATAGAAAAATATGAAAAAAAATTCGCATAAGCATGGGTCCGGAAATCCCTCCTAAGGGCGCTGCGGGCCTCTGAAGGGGGCACCCAAAATTAACATTTTATTTTATTTGTTTATTTATTTTTTTATTGTCTCATCGGAATATGATTCCTTGGTTATAAATACACAAAAAAGCTTATCTTGTTGTAACGCCATATGACTAACCGGTTTCGAAAAATTTAAACCTAAAGAAATGATGAATTCATTGAAAAAATTCTGTTTATGTAGGAAGACTGAAACAATTCCTTTAGGTTCAAATTTCTAGAAACCAGTTGGTCGCAGGGCGTTACAACAAGATAACCTTTTTTTTTGGGTATTTATAGCCAAGGAATCATATTCCGATGAGACAATCACAAAAAATTCACATTAAAAAATTTGGGGGAGAAGTAAGTCTACCCTTTCCAATTTTGTGCACCCCTGATTGAATTTACCGTTGGTGGATAACATCAGATCACCTTTATTGATATCGAATCATGTGCAAAAACTAGTCACTGTAGCTGAAAGGGTTCCTGAAATATTAAATAAAATGTTAATTTTGTTTGCTCCCTTCAGAGGCCCGCAGCGCCCTTAGGAGGGATTTCCCGACCCATGTTGGAGCTTTTTTTAATATTTTTTTTTATGTAGAATCACCGCTAGGAATTAACTACCGCATACCTGAAACACCCTGTATACTAGGCATGTCCGCAAAAAAATTAATATGTACTAATATTAGTTAAAACCACGCATTAGTAGTAGTACCAAGATCAGATTTTTTTTATTAACAAATATTTTTATTTTGGCAGTTCTCCGTAATAGAAATCACCTCAACGCAGGGAGGCTTAGAAACGTTCCCAAGGTATAGGCTAGAAAAATGACGTCACCTCCTTGCAGGCACGCCGGCCTTTAGAACCCGTATATTCAAAATTTAAAGACATTCGATTTATTGTTTTCGAATTACAATCCCCCTAAAATTATATTTGTCAAATATTAAATAAGTAATAACTTTTAAACAAATTATTGTATATCGAAAAAAGTCATTCTTCATTTTTTATTTAAATTCACTTTTTCTACAAGCCAGCGTCACCTATTTTTTCAATTTTCATAGGACTAGAATTTTCATTGAAAAATTATCAAAAATATTTAATATCAGATAATTTATAACTTGAAAACGATTTTTTTTTTCGAAAAAATTCATTCCTCATTTTGTATTTAAAATCATGTTTTATATCACTCACTGCCATCCATGCTTTCAAATTAGGCAATCCTTAATGCACGAATAATTTATTCAAAATGTTTGGTAATTGTTCAATGAAAATTCTTAGCCTATGAAATTTGAAAGTATGCTGGGTTGTAGAAAGAGTGAATTTAAATAGAAAATGAAGAATTTTTTTTTCTTCTGAATACAATTCATGTAAAAGTTATTAAATATAAAAAATGAAAAATATAAGTTTAGGGGGCTGTAATTCGAAGATGATAAAACAGAATATCTTTAAATTTTGGATATAGGAGGTCTAAAGCATGCTAATCAATAATATTACATTAGTTTTTCAATAAAAAAAACAACGGGCCCGCATTACACACACTCCGATCTGCCTGCGAGGAGGTGACGTCATGTGTTATTAACCTCTAGCTGGGAACGTTTCTTAGCCTCGCTGCGTTGGGGCGATTTCTATTACGAATAACTGGCGGTGTCCCATAAGTAATGGTACATAAAGCAGTGACAATTCCTTACGTAAAAATATTACGATTTAACCAAACTTATCTGAGTCCAAAAATTGATTAACGGAGATACAGGGTGTCAAAGTTAAATTTCTGAGGATTGACACTGTAGGACGTTGATGGTATGTAAGTTTCTAGTTCTATTTTAGAGTACTACGCAAAATAGAAATCCTGTTGGATTTTACGTTTTCTCTTGTTTTGTGTCCTTTAATCTCAACCGTATAGGGGCAGTTTATGAAGATTACGTCGGATCTGATGCAGTTTCTTATCACTTTAACAAAGCTTTTTCGGCAGTCATTACTGTTTTGGATCGATTTTTATAAATGGGGGCTAGTTTTCGCCCCTCACTGGTTTCATATCTGTTGTATATATGCCACAGTTTAACCTCAATTAGGATGTAACAACTATTCTCGTAGCTTAATATTCTTTTTACCCCAGTCCAGGGGTGTTTCTTGGCTCTAGTTAAAGATTTTGGGGGTGTACGAATTTTTTTGACCTCGGATTCGGATTCAGCGACCGAAAATACATAGGGATACATGGGTCTGGTTCGCTGGTCTGAACTTTTTTTTTTGGGGCTGTGTAATGAGGTGGGGGTGGTAATGAGGGCGCGTCTAATGTCAAACATTTTTTTGAGACCTTAGCTTCTCTTGTATATACTAAATACCAATTTTATGGACTCTTACCTGCTTCATTTACCTATTTACCCCCATTTACCACAATTTACCCCCAACCCTTCGACGGAACAAGATGAAAATATAATCTAATTCCAGATCTCGTTAAAATACATGCGTGTACCAAATTTCAAGTCAATATCTTAAACGGTTCCAGAGTAAACGTGCGCACAAAAAAAAGTTACAGACAGACAGACAGAATTTTTTTTTCACTCAAACTTAAAATCTCGATGTTTCAAGACATTCTAAGCCTATTTTAATTTTTGTTTTGACGTTACTATACTTCCACTGGACGTGGAAGTGAAATCAGCAAATGAGACTTCTGGTTTTATAAATAATATTAGGTAAATGTTAAGAGTACCTTCTTAATTTAGATACATAAAGTCTATCCAGTGGAATAGTTTAAAAGATATTTTCTGATATAAGCAAAATACAATTTCTCACATATTCTTAGCAAGTTCTATATTTTATAGTGGTCTAAATAATATCTAAATTGTAACATTCTTCAATTTAGTGGGAAATACACACACATACAACATAAAGTTTGCTCATGAAATGCACAATTCGAGGCAATGGAGTTATTACCAATCGTCCAGTTTATGTGGCCCATAAAAATACTATAAACTTTACTTATTTTGCCCAACAAAAACAGATACAACTCCCACGGTATTCACCTTAATGTCTTCCACCAGGTTTAAGAATTTCAATTAGATGAGTAAATATTTTAGACGGTTACGTTTCAATTTCAATGTTTTGTAACTTACTTTGGCAAATCTTGAACCATATAGATATAGACATCTTGTTCCTCTTATTTATTTATTTGAGAATGAACGTAGTCGAATGACTAAAAATATTCAGCGTAGTTTCGAAATTTCACTTTTGGTGTTTTACGTCTCTGTAAACGTGTTTTTGAAATAACTTTCGGTGCTGATGGCTTAATTATGATTTGTTATACTCTCAAAGTGCCTTTTTAATAAGTTTTTCTTAAATTGAATTATAGTCAATTTTTCGACCTAGGTTGATTTTTTGAGGTTCTACAACATAATCACCTTTTACAGAAGTTTTGTAGATAATAATTTTTATTTTTTCAACAAAGAATTTTGCACATCAGTTTGTTGTACTTCTCCGATTTTAAAGTGGTCTTGACACCTTGAGATTTCAGGTTTTACTAGCTTGTAGTTAGAGTTTCAGGTGTTATCCAACGTTGTTTGTCATTTCTAATCTATGTAAACAAACTGATAAACAAATAAAAATTTATTTATTCAGTTATTCATTTATTCATATATTCATTCATTCATTCATTCATTCATTCATTCATTCATTCATTCATTCATTCATTCATTCATTCATTCATTCATTCATTCATTCATTCATTCATTCATTCATTCATTCATTCATTCATTCATTCATTCATTCATTCATTCATTCATTCATTCATTCATTCATTCATTCATTCATTCATTCATTCATTCATTCATTCATTCATTCATTCATTCATTCATTCATTCATTCATTCATTCATTCATTCATTCATTCATTCATTCATTCATTCATTCATTCATTCATTCATTCATTCATTCATTCATTTATTCATTTATTCATTTATTCATTTATTCATTTATTCTTTATTCATTTATTCATTTATTCATTTATTCATTTACTCGTTTATTCATTTATTCATTCAACAACAACTTTACAGGCGAAACCCAATTAAAAAGTTGTAAAGAGAACACGATTTATATGAGAAACTAAATAGTACAATCAATATGTGAGAACAGCAGAAATTTACAAAGAATAAAAAGAAAAAAACAAAAAACAGTACAGTAGGTACCGCTTAACCGTCGCAATTACAACTAGGTATATACAAAGTAAAATAATATAAAGTTATGCAGCTTACATTTCATTAGGAGTGGTTGACTTAACATTCTCTATACAAGGTGTAATCAGTTTCATGTCATTAAAAAAAAAACTGGTGGTGGGGAACGACTATTTGAAATAATATTGTTTAAGAACTGCTGGAATGTTGGGATATGCTTTTATCTTCGCATATGTCGGCTCCTCTAACCATCAAATACGCTGATATGGCTATATCAAAGCGCTCCTTTGTGTCCTCGCCGGCGCGGCGCGTCGGCGAGGACACAAATTGATAATCATCACACTTTTTTATGGCTTTTTAAAAGTAGATGAGGTAAGGTCTTTAGCGGTGTGGTAAAGGTGAAAGATATCGGCGTTTTCTGAGTGCTTAGTAGTTCTGAAGAAAACTATACTCTCCCTTATGCAATATTTTAGTTTCTGTGGGCACTTCGTTAAGTACACACGTCCGACCCGTTCGTTGTTTTTGTATGTTGCTTTTGTTTTTTTTTTTTGAATTTTGGACCACGTATTTACAGTTAAGATTTATTTTATTGACTTACCGTTCAAGTCGTTAAGTTCTTGATTACGTACAGACACTACTTACTTGTTCGTTCTTTTTTTGTTGCTTTTTGGATTTTGGACCAAATTTTTATTTTTATTTTCCTTATTGACAACGTTAGTTGATGGTTTAGTGTGGTATTTTAAAACGCAGATTTTGAACGCTATGGGAGATTACCCTTACCCAGAGCTCGCCAATATGTACTTGATGTATGGAGAACGTCGTGGAAATGCAGCTGCTGCGGAACAGCTTTATAACAATATTTATTGGTAAGTTCTAGATTTATCGAATATTTTAGTTTTCGATACCTGATTGGCAATTCGTTAAATAAATCAGATTTTTTCCTAACTTAAAATACACATAATTGTTTTCTGTTATCGTATCTCAGACGTCTAACTCTTTATTTCCCAATGTCATGCAATAATTACTCATTTTTAAGCTTTTAACCCAGAACACTCAGTTAGGTTACAAATGTTAATAAATCACATTTAAATCTGATAAATATAAACAACAATAAAATCTCCAATATTTTGTTCTAAATTAGAAAAACACGCATATAAAGAAATGCTGTGTTTAAACCTCTACGCCCATCATTTGCTTGCAGTTCTGTAAAAAAAGATAACGAATTATGTACATTTTTATAATTAGTTCCATTGAGGCGGTCATCAAAGGTGTCGCCTTTCTTTGCTTTGAAACCGCGGACAGGCGAGAACGAGTCCATCGGTAATCTTTGCACTTTTTTATGACAATTTAAAAGTTATATAATTGGGAAGTACACGTCCATTGACCCAGAAAGGCCGGTGGTTCTCAAATATTTCCTACCCTAATATTCAAATTGTTGACCTAGGTCAGTTTTTTCAAAGTGCCCTAGAGGAAAAAGTCATAAAGGTTTTTTGTTTGTCTAGTCGGTCCCCATTACCAGTTTTTTTTAATGACATGAAACTGATTACACCCCGTATAGGTAAATAAATCAAATCTCGAGAGAGCAAGATTGCCTAATATACGTCTTACTAGAGGGCTGGACAGGTACATATTCGTTTTAAACTGTGGAATATAAAAAAGGTCAAAACTTCTACCTATTCGGTTTGGTACACTAAATGGGACCTTTGATATAAACTCGGAGTTATCAGAGAGGTTATTTAGAAGTTTATAGATATAGATTAACGAGGCATGAACATCTCGGCTCAAGAAATTCGCAGTCATATCTAAGCAACAATTCATTTCAGTCAACAAAATGATCATACAAATGTGTTTCTTTATATTGAAGATACTTATAATTATTTTTGTGTACTCTCTACAAGATCAATAGAATTACGATAGAACGGTGGCCAAATCAAGGCTATTATATAATACTTTGATACACTGTATTAGTAAAGTCTTTTGTATTTGTAACGAGGAAACCCAGTTTTTTAGACTCGCATTATTTGTCTTATGTGACTTACAGGACCGGATTAAGGATTGGTACACCCCTAGGCTAATCATGTATTTGCGCTCTCTTATTCATAATGGAAAAAAAATTGATGAAATTGATGAGCAGGGCGAAGGGAACAAAAATTTCTCGAAAATGAATTTTAATAAGCAGAAAGCGCGGAGAGCTCGCGGCGCCCTTCATGTCCTAACGTGCGCTCCTTCACGCATTGTCGCCCCTACGCTATAGCCTAGTCGGCCTTATGGGTAATCCGGCCCTGTGACCGTATAAAGATAGAGTTTTGTCAAAAAGAACGCCTAGATCTTCTTTAACACAGCGAAGTCCAGTATTATCGATAGCATAGGGGAAATCTATGGTTTGATTTTTGTAAGAAAACATCGTTGCACTCTTTTTAATGTTCAAATCAACTTTGAAGTCATTGGACCAAGTAGAAATATTGCTAGGTCTTATTGCAATAGAGTACAGTCATTAGTATTGTCGATTCTGCGGTGTAGCTTGCAGTCATCTGCAAAAAGAAGGCAAGTTGAGTGACACAAACCATCAGGCAAGTCATTAATAAAAATTAGAAATAGCGTAGGACCCAAATTGCTTCCTTGTGGTATACCGGAACTGTTTGTAAAGTTTGATGACTGGTAGCCATTTATATTGATATAAACTTGTCTCTTATAGAGATAAGAACATAGCAGACATATGATATCAGAGTTTATTTCATAATTTTTAAATTTAGCAATGAGAGTCTCATGATCCACCCTGTGAATAGCTTTAGTAAATGTGTGTAAATAACATCCAGCTGCATATTATCTTTTAATAAGTTAGAAATAGTAGATTTTGCAGGTAAGAAACCATGTTGAGAAACGAAAATTACCGGTTTTACTGAGCTATAGATAATTTCGTAGATAACCGTCTCAAATAACTTGGAAAATGCATATAAAATAACGATTGGCCGGTAATTTGTTACATATTTTTTTGTTTTGTTTTTTTTTGTTTAATATATAGTGGACTCTATAGAGGCTGTAAATATGCATTGTTTCGGAATAATTACATTAAGCTTCGATTTTCCTAAAGCCTTTTGGATTTCCTACATAGCTTAAAATAAAAAGTTATAAACATGATATCATAAGGATCTTGTTTATTAATTATTTAAACAAAAGAACGTTTTTTTTTATCAAATTTTTATAAATTGAGAAATTTTGAAGCAATTTAATTCAAATTGACATATAAAGGGTTTTCGAGGTTACTGAAACAGATTATGATGCCAAAAAAGGGTAATTCAAAATGGCTAATCCAATATGGCCTACTTTTCGATAAAAATTTCACCAAAAATGACGTAATTCGATAAATTTCACACAAATTTTACTCGGTTTGACACTCCGGGGGTTTTTAGGTCGCTAAAATAGATTATGATGACAAAAAGTAATAATACAAATTGGCTGATTCAATATGGCCGAATTTTTGGTAAAAATTTCATTAAAAATTACGTAACTTGATAAATTTCAAACAAATTTCGCTCGGAATAACATATTCAATATGGTATTGGTGAAGTCTCAAAAAAATAATATATCTCGATATAAAAAGTAAAAATGGTTTATGCAAAATAAAAGATTTTTATTAAACATATAATATATTCAAATTATATTGAACGATAAATTCATTTTTAAATATCGATTTCTTCAGTTCATTGAAGTTCGATCTGCTCTTCTTGTTCCTGTTCTTGTTCCAAAAATATCTGCGGCATTGTGCAATCAAATCCGGCATAAATAGAGCAGGTTACTCTGCAATGTTAGCCAGCTTTCCTGCAACTACACTGATTGCTACAACCAGTTTTACCGAAATAACTTGGTTTTTTGAATATTCCGTGAAAAGTATAGATTTATATACAGTGTGACCCATTTCAAGTGGAAACACCTTCAGTTATTGGTCATCCAGTTCGACCTTTTTTTTTTCTTAATAAAAATGCACGGCACTGACTGAAATAAGTTTTGTTGCACTCAAAAAAAAATTATTAAAGATCTTCGATACCGATCCAGATTTTTACAATTAATTATTTTTTATTTGTTTGCTTTTATCATGATTAGAGAATATTATTTAGGTATTATGCAAATCACAACTTACACACTTTTTATTTATTATGAAAATACCTACTTTCTGTATATTGTTTCCCTAATCTGGGCACGCTAATATACTAGTCAGATAAATACTTTAAAACACTCATTATTTGAGAATCAATCAAAACAACTACTCTTCTAGCTAATACTGACGAAGTATTGAATTACATGATAGGATTCTTAGCATTTTGAAGGAAAAAAATATATTGAAAATACTTAAATCATTTATTCAAATTTAATCATTCACACTTTTTTATTTAATATGAAATTATTTACTTTCTGTATATTGGTGCCTTAATCGGGTCACGTTAATATACTACTTAGGAAAACACTTTAAAACACTCATTATTGGAAAATCAATCAAAACAACTACTCTTCTAGCTAATACTGACGAAGTATTGAATTACATGATAGGATTTCCGGCATTTTAAGGCAAAAAATATATTGAAAATACTTAAATTATTTATTGAAATTCAGTCATTCACAACAATTATTGAACCATACATTCTATTTCAACTTTAGAAAAGTTGTACAAGTTTTTTCGAACTCGTCAGTTCTCATCAGTAGAGTATAGAAACATTCATTCATTATTTACAAGCCTATTCTTGATTTATTTTTACAATTAATTATTTTTTATTTATTTGCTTTTATCATGATTAGAGAATATTATTTAGGTATTATGCAAATCACAACTTACACACTTTTTATTTATTATGAAAATACCTACTTTCTGTATATTGTTGCCCTAATCTGGGCACGCTAATATACTATACAGGTAAATACTTTAAAACACTCATTATTGGAGAATTAATCAAAGCAACTACTCTTCTAGCTAATACTGTCGAAGTATTGAATTACATGATAGGATTCTTAGCATTTTAAAGGAAAAAAATATATTGAAAATACTTGAATCATTTATTCAAATTTAATCATTCACACTTTTTTATTTAATATGAAATTATCTACTTTCTGTATATTGGTGCCTTAATCAGGTCACGTTAATATACTACTTAGGAAAACACTTTAAAACACTCATTATTGGAAAACCAATCAAAACAACTACTCTTCTAGCTAATACTGACGAAGTATTGAATTATGATAGGATTTCCGGCATTTTAAGGCAAAAAATATATTGAAAATACTTAAATTATTTATTGAAATTCAGTCATTCACAACAATTATTGAACCATACATTCTATTTCAACTCTAGAAAAGTTGTACAAGTTTTTTCGAACTCGTTAGTTCTCATCAGTAGAGTATAGAAGTATTTTCAATATATTTTTTGCCTTAAAATGCCGGAAATCCTATCATGTAATGGGTGTTTTAAAGTATTTACCTGACTAGTATATTAGCGTGCCCAGATTAGGGCAACAATATACAGAAAGTAGGTATTTTCATAATAAATAAAAAGTGTGTAAGTTGTGATTTGCATAATACCTAAATAATATTCTCTAATCATGATAAAAGCAAACAACTAAAAAATAATTAATTGTAAAAATAAATCAAGAATAGGCTTGTAAATAATGAATGAATGTTTCTATACTCTACTGATGAGAACTAGCGAGTTCGAAAAAACTTGTACAACTTTTCTAGAGTTGAAATAGAATGTAGGGTTCAATAATTGTTGTGAATGACTGAATTTCAATAAATAATTTAAGTATTTTCAATATATTTTTTGCCTTAAAATGCCGGAAATCCTATCATGTAATTCAATACTTCGTCAGTATTAGCTAGAAGAGTAGTTGTTTTGATTGGTTTTCCAATAATGAGTGTTTTAAAGTGTTTTCCTAAGTAGTATATTAACGTGACCCGATTAAGGCACCAATATACAGAAAGTAGATAATTTCATATTAAATAAAAAAGTGTGAATGATTAAATTTGAATAAATGATTTAAGTATTTTCAATATATTTTTTTCCTTTAAAATGCTAAGAATCCTATCATGTAATTCAATACTTCGTCAGTATTAGCTAGAAGAGTAGTTGTTTTGATTGATTCTCCAATAATGAGTGTTTTAAAGTATTTACCTGACTAGTATATTAGCGTACCCAGATTAGGGCAACAATATACAGAAAGTAGGTATTTTCATAATAAATAAAAAGTGTGTAAGTTGTGATTTGCATAATACCTAAATAATATTCTCTGATCCAGATTTTGTTAAAATTGGATGACCAATAACAGTTACGAAGGTGATTCCACTTGAAGTGGGTCACACTGTACATATATTCCAAAAAACTTTTTACATCAGATTTACTTATTTTGCTGAATGGATAGGCTAAATAATATTTTTGTAAAAGTTATTTACGTCTATTTTATCCATAATTTCATGAATTCTCGAGCAAGAATTTTGTTTTTTTTTCGTAAAAAAGAGGTTTAATTTAATTTTTAAGGTAAATCCTCTTGAGGCATCTTAAAATACACATTTCAAGCTTTAAAAATCGTACCTACAAAGATATAATAACGCGATTTAAACCAGAGCAATAGGTGGTTAAAGTTAGTTATATATATATATCACGTTTTATCACTTTCTCACAATTTTGAAATTTTGGAAATGTACATCTTCAGAAATAAATTTTTGAGATTTTCTCACTCATCGGATCTGTTTATACATTGCTTCAAGAGCAAAATAAGAAAGATACAGGTTTTTATCTTAAAAATTTTAGAAATGGTAGAGCTTCCACCGATTTCATCGCAAATCTCTTTATGTTCCGAATTCATATATGTACTGTTCCTACATACATTCATTCTTATATTTGAATATATAATAATCCAATAGCTACATGTTTCTTCTTGCTTGGCGCGCCGTACTTACGTGTCGCCGCGTTCCCTTTTCGTGCGTTAAACAAAAAATCTGGAGCCTACATCTTTGACCGTACAAAAAAAAACTTCATAATACATTTTTGATGTGAAATTTTTCGTACTTTCGAATGGCGCAATTAGTTTTTGAAAGAAAAAATATTTTAAGATATATTTGACAAAAACTGGTATTTTTCAACTAATTTGTTCAATAACAAATTATGCTTAGGGACTATTGTTGGTAACCTTTGGTATGTTACATACATATTTCGAGATGTATTCTCAAGAGTTACCGCTTCCCGGAAATTTTCCGAAGTGAAAATCTCTATTGACTTTACTAATATCCATTCTCATTTTCAAAATACATACATGTATAAATATTTTTCTCATACTAATCAAGATAATGAATTAAAATATTTCAGTTTGGATTGTATCCATAATAAGACTATCTAGAATGGTGGTGTCACTGAATTTTACAAATTATTAATAATTTTGAGCTCTATGAAAAGTTTGAGAGGAAACAAATTTATCCTTTAAAAAGCGGAATCTCCTAAAATTATAAACTTGAATTAAATTCGAAAATGGATACATTAATCAACCGGTAGGAAGACGTAAATTAAATATAAATATGCAAAGAAGAGAGAGAGTCGATGTGACCAATTAAATTCTCCATTTATCATATGTTATCATGAAAAGTCAGTGTGGCGTGGTATTTTCGCGTGAAGGAAAATTTATATCAGTATGTGAGCGGACGCACATTGTTATTATCTGTACTTTGGCCTGGGAAATTTAGTTTTTAGTTTTGTTTGGTTTCGCCTCGTTTTTTGGTCCCTTCTAATGTTTTTACATGGCGAGGCGTAAAAAGATCAATTTGTTATTTTAGGAGATTTCGTACAACCCAGCTGCGGGTTTTGTTAAAAGGGTTTAGGATCTATTTAATCAAGATCAAATTAATTACAAGCCAAATGTTATGTTTGTATAATTATCCTGCTGTAACGGGGCGAATGTACACATGCGGCGGGGTGAAATTTTAAAGGCCTTTTTCGTGTGTAACATTCTCATAATATGTGGATTTGCTTATATTAACACCACGCTATCATGAAATGCCTATCTATCATCGCTGAAATGAGAAATATGTTTATATTCGTATAATAATGTTTGCTTACAGACAATTACGTTCAGTTTTAGAAAGAAAATGAGGAAAATGCGACGATAGATTCGCTTTAGATCATCTTTAGTAACAGTAGTTCAGCTAACGCTGTTCTGCCACCTAACTATTAGTGTTTTCCGATATTTTTTTCTTACAATTTTTCCGGCCTCGCCCCCTGAAGTGGTTCCAATTATTTAAAAAATGAAGTAAGTATACAAAATTTTAACTCGATTGGATAACGCTAACCCGTGCCTCAAGGCAATTCAAATTCACCATCAGACGCAATTTTCATCTATTTTCAATAGTATCTCGTGAACTATCGACTACATCGAAATGTTATACATACTGTAACGATATATGATATTGTGAATTAATAAATACAGTAATTACTTGCAGATAAATGAAATGTTTGAAACACAAAGCAAATATACATGTATACTTGAATCAAATGTTAATATAAAATATTATTAAGAAATTGTTGTTTAATATCATCAATACCCTATGTATTGATGATATTTTCTTTAAGCACGAATCTTGAGAAGTGCAAAATAATCTCAGAAATTGATAAAAGCTGATTCTCATGATAAAATTTACGATATTGTGCCAAGAACACATATAGAGACATAATCACTCTCGAAAAACATAAATTAAGTAAAAAAATTATTCATAAAAATTAATTTAATTAAATAAAACACCAAATAAACTATGTAAATATCATATTGTAACACTTTAGACAAGATTTATTTAGGGAAAACAGGACATTAAATAATAAAAATTCAGAGCGAGAAGCCTCGTCCAAAACCAAACTTTTGGAAAAAGTGATAAAAACACTAATCGTAATCTAACTAAAAGTGGTGTGCTTTAAAGATTAATAGGATAACTTACTTTTTGTAGTGCGCACTCTAAGAATAAACTGTGAAAAAGGACTGACTGAGGTGAAAACTTTGGGGTGACACTAGTTTTCTTAGGTTTTAATAGATTTCAGTTCTCACTGGTATTGTAGTAACAAAATTTCACGTTGTTCTTGAAGACATTCATAAAAGTCAACTTTTAAGTGTAGTAGTTTTGAACACAGGTTGAAGTTCATACAAAATGGGGCCAAAATGTAGTGCCTGCGACAGCCTGAAAAAACATTGTGTGTTAGCAAAGTAAAAATAAGTGTAAGTTAAGTAAAATATATGCCAAAATGTTTATTAGAGTATGTAGATTGGACATGTATATGAAAATAGTATGTAAATTAGCTTGTAAGAGAAAATTTTACAAAATTTAACCTAATTTCACATAACCGAGAAACATATTAAATATAAAACCCTGGTATTGTATACCGAAATGATCTATGAAACATGTAGAATAAAAATCAATTGGCAAAGGTCATCAAAATTGCTAAATAAGAAAGAAAATTTCAAATTAAAAAAAATAATAAATGTCAATTAAAATCAAGGGAGTAGTACACGTTAAAAATCATCGATTACGGCCAATTAGAAACCGTTATTCGCAATTCAGTCATTAACAAGCATTAAGAGAGTCTATACGCGTTTTGGGAACGCGATCACATAACCTAACTTTTGAAAAGTAGCAAATGAGAATTTAGTTATCAATGTTTGGATAAAAATAATAATTATAAAAGGAAAATTTTAATGACTCACCAAATATTCTATGGATATGTGAAAATAAGTTATATTTCAAGTAATCTGAACGTGTAAAAATTGTAAACAACAAAAATTTTAAGAAGGCTTTGTAAACAAAATTCAACTGTGCAACAAAAATAAATGTCAGGTACTTACCTGTAGTGGAAATAGTGCTTCAAAAGTAAGCGGATGGTATAGAAGAAAGAATTAAGTGTGGAAATTCCAAATATCGAGGTCCAAAGTAAACACCGCCATTTCAGTCCAGCTGTTTGGTGTAGAAATCATCGAGTTCCGAGAGTGGCAACTGAAGTTGGAGACCTGTCAAGTGTAAACGTGCGTCTGACCCGGTAAGCGACACTATACGGAACCGAATCTTTGGTAAGGTAAAAGCTTTTACTACGTTTTCGTTTCGTCTTCATAATAAATAAAGAAGTTTTGACTTTTATTAAAAATTGAGATCTCTAAAATAAAAATGGCAATAGACAATATAAATGGTCAATAGTTTTAGTTAATTTTAAGAAATTTAGTAACAATTTGTCAAACCATTTTAGTGAAACATACAGGCAATCTATACAACAAACTATTTGATCTTTCGAACAAATTTGGCATTACTATTAAAAAAAATTTCACTATTTATTGTTCTTTTAAATTTTGGTGTTTTATTCATAAATTAATTTTGGTTGACATAAGGTCACCTGGCGCTCAACAAAAAAAAAATTTAAATAAATAAAAGGAAAGTATTATCCCTCAAGTTTCCACTTACATCACTCTGTTCGTCTGTTGAACCTACTCGAGACCCTGAGAAAGAGTTTAGTTCAAAAGTAAGTACCAATAAAATATTAAAAATATATTAAATATAGCAAAAACGTAACAATACATAATTGGAAGAAAAGTTATTTTTAAAAAACGTAATTTCTTTGCATTTTTCTCATATATTTTGTGGTTGAATAGGAATAATGAAGCTTTGGTTGGCATAAACAGGCACCAAAATATTCATGTTCTCGTTGAAATGCCGGGATACACGTTTTGTGTTCCATAAATTAATCGAATTAGCTTCCCTTTAATGTGAGGAATGTCGCGGTTGTCTGCTAAGCATACGACCTCAACAAACTCTTTTCCATTAGTCGTTTTTTAACAACAACGATTCCCTGCGATATTGCCATCTGCTGCATCTGGAGCTCGAACTCAGTAGAGATAACAGCGACTAACCACGTTGTTTCACTCAATCGCGATCTAGGCTATTGCTGCTGTTTCTTTAACTCGCTAAAAATGGTACTAAATATCTATACTCGAACCAAGAAACCCGTGGTCTCAATGCTAACACGTAAACACTGAACCACTGAGTCGGTCAAGTTTCTTTCACCATTTGCCATCTGATTTTCCATGAACCATTAACCATTTTATGTTTTCCTTTTCGGTTGATGTGGCCAAAAACATCATAGGATGGAAGGTTCTCGTTAGTAAGGAGATATAGCGGACCTCTGACCGCATCGGCTTCAATTGTTCGCAATTATGGTTACATATTACTGAATTCACCGGTCACGAATCTTCATGACGCTGCTAAAATCTTTCTACTTAGAGATTTTACTAATCAAATTATCAGCAGTAAATTTCCATTTAGCAGACAAGTTTTAAGTGAGTTAAAATGAAAATTTTTTGATATTTCTAACAATCAGTTAAATTTCGTTATTTCTTGTGATGTGACACAAATCATCCAATCATTTTAACATTACACTGATAACACCATCCAAGGAAATTTTCAATCACTATGACAATAAAATTATTTAACTTTGAGAACTTCATAATAACTGCCAAATAAATTTCAAAATGTCACGTTTTGGCAATGCTAATTCTCAATCTATAATCGCGCTAATCAAAGAAAAATGTTTTGTTGTGTTGCGACTTTTTTATTTTATTTTTTCAAAAAATTTTCTGACCGAATATTCCTCTGACATTGATAAATGATTCATAATTTTATAACAATCTCAAGCAACGTGCTTTCGATTTAGTACAGTACCTAGAGGTAAAAAATATGCAAAACTTCGGAATAATGTCATATTGAACGGGGAAGTAAAATTCACCAAAACGTACTGGCGTGTTGTTGTGTTTTTTTTTCGTAGTGGATGATGTAATCGGCTCATTTAAGGAAATGTCATCATCGTCTTCAAGTTGATCTTCAAATTCATTTTCACAGGTTGCGCTAGAGCAGCTCTGATTTTCCCTAGTGCAATTTTCATTGAAGTTGTCATCATCCTGTTCTGCGGTAGATATACCACAACCGGGTGCAACTTGAAGTCTTTTATTCTTTCGTTTTGGACGGTTTGGCCCACCAAACCTTTGTTCTTTAAGCAAAACAGTCAGAGCGGACTCCACAGCGTTGGTTGGATCTTCTGCTACCGCATCCGAAGGTAGTTTTTTTAAGACTTGCTGGCGATCTGAAGGAAATATGCCAGTTGCACGAAACCCATTTATTAAATTTAATTTGATGCCTGAATTTTCTCCATCATTTTGTTTTCGATGTGACACTGCATTCATCTTCAAAAAGCATTTCTTGAGCAAGGCAGAAAATATGTCTTTAGGATAGTGCTCAGCCTTAAATTTTGTAGCTTCCATTCAGTTAAAACTGAACGCCACGCCCCTTTTTTCAATGCACATTTTCAAAACTTCACTGTCCATATGGGATGAAAGATTGTCTCCCAGTAAGGCTTTTCTTCCTTTTAACCGTTTAGCATGAGGAAGAAATACTGTTCGGAACCAATCTCTGAAAGTTTCTCCGTCCAACCAACCACTTGGAGTGCGATTGTATCTCGTACCTAGACTACAGCAAGGATCAGTACAACATGGAAAGCCCCTGGGGCCATTTTCCTTCCAGGAGTCATATAGATGCACACTCTTATAAACGACATATGGTGGCAACAAAATGCCATCTGCAGAACCACACATCAAAATAGTTGTACAGCTTTTTGAGTAATTCATTACCTTTTCAGGGTACTTAACCTCTCTTCTGTAAATGCACCGCTGTTTCCGTCCAAATAATATTTCGCCATCATACGTATATCTAGAAGGCTCAGAGGAAAACCCTAATCTGCACATTTTGCAGTTGATTTTAATATAGCTAATTCTTCCGTGTAGGTGAAAACTGTCGGTCAGCCGGGTTTTCAACCATGTTTTCCTTTAAATTTGTTATATAGTGTGCCGAATGGAATTTTATATTGTCGTGATGCTTTTCGAAGACTTAAAGTTCCATCCGCTACTTCTTTCAGAGTTTTTTCTATATTTTCTGCTGAGTAATCGGAATAGGCTCTACTCCCAACCAGTCTCTTATGTTTAGGAAGCATTGTTTCAAACGTTTCTAAAACAAAAAACCTCAATTTAAAAAGACACGTAGGTATTACTTTCGTTTAAGATCGCTGGGGCAACTTTCTCGTGATCAAAGTTCCCCAGTAATGCCGATCAAAGTTACCCCGTGAAACAAATATTACCTGCAAATTATTTTTCTTATAGATATTTGCGAAATATTTATTTTAACATATGCGTAAGGAATAAACTGAAGAGCTAAGAAGAAAATAAATAAACAGTACTTAAAACTTACGATTGCACTAACGAAGTTTTCCAGGGTAGAAAAATGCTGCAAAATGGTCACGGGAACAAAACCACCTGTTACTTTCACACGCGCGTTTTGAAAACGTACTGGTATACACGATCTTATGTCGACATGACTAGTGTTGCCAACTGTACAAGACGAGGGGGTGCGTTCGAAAATTAAGGAAGCCGTACACGCTTTAGCAAACGGAAGAAGTTTTGATCAAAATATATCCATAATTTAAAGTATCCCCGTTCTACGGTACATAGATTTAATAGTTTCGGAAATATGAAAGTTTACAAATGGCGTCCAAAAATTTATAAGATGAAAAATGCAGCTAAAATGTTAAATATCTCAGAAATTGTGACACCTACGTCACTCATGCTGAGAAATGGAATTAAAGACAATTAATTGCGCTTTCAAATTATTTTTTACTCGTTCCTATAGCATAAGAAATAAAGAAGTTATGACGGAAAAATGGGCGTATTTATAAATTTTTTATGTAAAAAGATCGCCATTTTATTACTTTAATTAGCCAGTAATTTAAAAAAATTATTTAAAATACAGTTTTTCGTTAAGATGTAGCATTACCTAAAGGCTCAAATTTTTTTGCTCATTTAAAGCACTTGCTTTAGAAAAAAATGCATTTTAAACTTTAAAGGTAATTTCGAAACACTTGGATACCAAATATAAACTTAAATATCTCCGAAATTATTAATCCTACATCAATAAACAAAAAATATAATTAATTCCTAGTTTGTACTTTCTGTAATTGGTCTGTAACATTTGTTCAATAAAGTAATACTTTTCAAGAAACTTGACAAAAGCCCTCTACAATTTAGCAAGCCCCCGCACAATATAGAAACTTTTCTGTGAAGCATTTACTATTATACTACCAAAAACGAACGAAATCCCTTCAATATGACATTATTCCGAAGTTAAAACCTCTAGTTACTGTACTATTATGTCTTATCTCGAACCCGCATGGGAATAGAAGAACGGGGCAGAACGTGGATGGCGCCCTTCTAAAAATAAATTGGTGTCGCGCCAAATTGACGCTCGGTAGTGAGTTCATCTACACACCTATAGTTACAAGAGTGTCTTTGTAACTTTTGAATGGGTGAATGGATTTTTTTCAAATTTGGTGTATTGATAAGGGATGAAATTTCCAATTATATTATGTAAAGAACCAAAATGACTGACTTTTGGCTTCGATGCAATTGACATGAAAATCAAATTTTTAAATGAGACAACCTGTATATTTTTACATATCTGGATCCCTGGCCAAAGTACACATGATAAACGACATTGGTTTTTCAACTAAAACTATTTTTTTTATGGAACTCCTATGGTACAACCTGTTATTTAATTAGATCTTTAAATTACGAAGAAAATGATATGCATAATGTCTACCTTCTCTTTGTAATAAATTTCTAATTAAAAAAATAAGTGTTTTGATATTTTTTTTTATATTTTTTTTAAATCAAAGTAATATTTGAGTATCAGATCATATGTATTTTGGTCAGCAAGATCCAAATAAGCAAAAATATACAGATTGTTCCATTTAAAAATTTTATTCTCATCTAAATAGCTTTGAAACCGGAAGTCGGCCATTTGGTTCTTTACATCATATAATTGGAAATTTCATCCCATATCACTACACTAAATTTGAAAAAAATCCAAATCGCCCATTTAAGAGTTACTAGAATGTCCCTAATGGCTGAGCCACCCTATATACCTAATACAAAAATATACTGATATTAATGAGAATATCAAACATTTAAAATAGACAAAATTTTAATGCAATTCTTTTTGGACTGTATAATTTGCATTTTTACCACTAAAAAATTAGAGCACCACCTATGTAACAAATATTTTAGACTTTCAGTAAAATATATTTTAGCCTGTTTCTGAAGATTGTTATTTTTTCACAAAAAAGCATACAGATTAATGCGACAAACCTATTCTTTAAAAAAATGTACTACTATGCTTTTGAATCGTTTGTCTTTCATTTTTCCCAACAATACCAATATGGCATCCAATGATGCATAAAAAATGTGACGGTTATATTTATAAAGCCAATTTGTAACTTTTAGTGAGCTTATAAATACTCCCTCTATATAAATTTGAGGAACATTACTGATAGTAAATCACTTACCCACTAGGAAATTTCGCAACCAATTGGTAACCTTATAAACCTTCAACATAAACTCGCAACATTAATAAAACCCTTATAAAAACCAGCAGTTACTTAAGGTAATGAAAATTGACAGTGCATGTGACACCCATCCACTTTTAGACCATGTAATGGCGTTATTCTTTCTCATCAGTTTTATGGTGCTTTCGTCTTACAATGATCAGTAGAATCATGTCTATGATGTGGTATTATGCATATCAAACTATCTTTCCTCTTCTTCCAAGTGGATGACTGGTATGGTAATTATTCCATAAAATAAAATCTTAAGTTTAAACTTGGAGAGAAAATATATATTTTATAAAAGATAAAAATTAACAATTGATGATAAAAATAATTTGCTATACTATATTATTTTGTTATTATTTTTTAACCATAGCAACAGTTTTTTAAATATGTAGGCAAGTGCGCTACATATTACACCCCCATGCAAAATAAAAAATCAACCTACCAAGGTGTCAATATTAAAACGGACTTTTTTACAGTCAGAAGTGACGGGTAGATTGACAACATCATTTAACAAATATGCAGGTTTAACTCTGTTTAAAGATACAGTATAATCCTTTCCACGTTTAAGGACCGTTATAATTTTGTCTGTTCTAGAAAGAACTTCAAAAGGTCCTTCATACCAAGGGGATAAGGATGGTTTAAGTTTAGCTTTCCGAATGAAAATAAACTTACAATGTTTAATGTCTGGACTGACAAATGTATTTCGAAAATGATCCCGTTTAGGATTTGTGAATTGTAAGTTATTAAAATATTTTTGTAATTTGCTAATAAATGAAGGTAGTTTAATATCAGAATGTGATTTAATAAAATATTCACCAGGAAGAAATAAAGTTTGGCCATAGACAAGTTCTGCAGATGAACAAAGTAAATCATCTTTAGGCATTGCCAGTAAACCTAATAAAATAATTGGTAATTCATCAAATCAATGAACTGAGTTAGCTCTGGCGATTAATGCAGTCTTAAAAGTTCTGTGAAATCTTTCAATCATGCTATTGGATTCCGGGTGAAATGAAGTTGTGTGAATTCGGTGAAATCCGGAAAAGATTTGATTCGAACTGAACTCCTTAATCTGTCGTGACACGAACCGGAATGCCAAAGCGACAGATAAAATTTCGAAATAAAGTTTTAGCAACAGTTTCTGCAATAATGTCCGATGAAGGGTAAGCTTCTGGCCAACGAGTGAAACGGTCAATAACTGTTAATATATAAGAAAAACCATGTGAAGGTGGTAATGGTCCAACGAGATCAATATGGATATGCTCAAATCTACCCTTGGGAACTTCGACATTACCAATTTGAGTTTTGGTATGCTTATTTATTTTAGAAGTTTGACAATTTAAGCAAGTTTTGGTCCACAAGGTGAAATCGATGTTCATCCTTGGCCAGAAATAGTTAGAATTCATAAGTTTTTTTGTAGCACGAATACCAGCATGCGTTAAATTATGAAAAATATCAAAAAACTGCGCGTCGTAAAGAGTTTGGTACATATGGTCGACATTTAGAAGAAGAAACATCGCACCAAATTTTATGATCCGAATTAGCAATATTGATTTTTTGTAAACAGTATTTGATTTTAGAATTGACATTTGATTGATTGGTTAATAAAGAGGAAAGTTCACAATCGGTGGATTGAGCGTCTTTCAATAATTGTAGATTGAAATTGGTTGAGTTTATTTGAGAAATTGAATTAGGTGACAAAAAATCATGCTGTTCGAGTAGTTAAAGATCATTTAAACGCGACAAAGTATCCGCAGTGATGTTTTCTCTACCGTGAACATGACGTATGTCATTAATAAATTGTGCAATATATTCCAAGTGTCGTATTTGACGAGGAGTTTTTTCAGCATTAGTAAAAAGAGCTTTTGTTAATGGTTTGTGATCTGTGAAACAGATAAAAGAACGACTTTCTAATATATGTTTAAAATGTTTGATCGAAGTATATAAAGATAGCAATTCTTTGTCAAAAGTTGAATATGGCTTTTGCGAATCATTTAATTTGCGAGAGAAAAATGCTAAAGGAGTATATAAGTCTCCAATTCTTTGTTCTAAAACTGCACCCATGGATACATTTGAGCAATCCACAGGTAATGTAAGCGTTACATCTTGGTTGTAGCTGGAAATTGTAGCAATAACTTCGTATATTGATCTTCAAATGAAAAAATTTTTGGGGAAGAAATTGTAATATGTTCAAGGAAACAACTGACAGTGACGTTTTGTTGTCTGTCAACCGTTTATTTTTCAAGCCAATGATTATACCGAAATGAACTAAAAAATCAGCACCAATTATAGGTACTGAAATATCAGCGATATTAAATACATAAGGAAATACACGACGTAAACCTAAATTAACCTGCAACAGTTTTTTACCATAAGTATGGATAGTAGACCCATTTGCTGCAGTTAAAGCAAGGTCAGGATTGCTTTTAAAATCTGTTAGATAATTTCTGGGAATAACTGACAAATCAGCTCCGGTGTCAACCAAAAAACATAACTTGTTGAATTGATCGTAAACGAAGAGGCGACATTTGTTGTCGAGTATACTAGTGTCTGGTGTAAGGACACTAGAATTTATTAGTTTTTTGACGTTGAAGGGTATTGTGACATTTGTGAATGATTTTTATTATAAATACACCAAGTGCCTGAGCATTTAAAAGCTCGATCCTTATATAATTGATGATAATAATAAACAGTATTATTAGAAGGATCGTAAAAACTACGATTGGGGGAGCGAGATTATGAGCGGTTGTTTGAATGAGATCGATTCCCGGAATTTCGACAATTTTGACAATAATTACTGGTGGTAAAAGGAGTTGAGCAAACTGGAGGAGGAATCGTTAATGGATATATTGGGGTAGTTGGTAGGGCAGACATTTGTGATTGAAGTGCTTGTTGTTTTTGAACAATCTGATTCAAAGTAGTTTGAAAATTCGTAGAAAAAGTATTGAATTGGGTTAATAAAATCGGTAAAATATAGTTATCTATAGGTTGGTCGAACATTTTTAAATGAACTTATTAAATTATATAGAGTGAATATGAATATAATGGTTGAATTTTGAATAATTATAATTGCTGTAATTTAGAAATAAAAATTAATAAGATATTTTAGTATATATATTGATACTTTGCTGGAGGATTAAAGTGGCAGGGAGAATAAGAGTAGGCACTTACCTACAGGTTTACAATATAAATAATATGTAGAGAGTAGTCTCTAAGCGTATAGTAAAGTTGTGCTCCTTTCAACCATTTGTGTGTACGTAAGAATAGGGCATTCGCTTCTTCGCTGTCAAGGATTCGATTTAGGGGAATGTTGGGAATATATACTTTCAAGTCGACGAATTTGGACTCGTCTGGAATATCAGGAGCTTTGTTGTTGTTTTAATCTTCCAAGTTTTTAAAAGAGATTTCTTGCTTCATCTGAATATATATAATCCTTAGCTTATTTAAATTTGCGCCAACACAGCTCTTGCTTTTAATATCTTCCAACTTTCTCAGAACTTCTTGTGGATTCCTTTTTTGGGAGTTCTTCGAACTCTTTCAGTTTTTGTTTAATTTTCTCTCGTCTAAGAATTCTGTGATATTTCTTACTCTTTATTTTGTTCTGTCGCCTTGCTTTTGCCTTCTTATAACTCAGATGTCCTTTTAATTTTGCTGCCCCTTTCCGTTGTTCTCTAAGTTCTTCCAATGTTAGAAAAAATGTCTGCTTATCTTCTGTATCTATTATGTATTCTTCGACTTTTCGCTTTAACTTATCCAATTGTCGGGTTCGGGTTCGGCTTCGGGGTCACCAATTTATGGCGACAAAATCTTGGCATGCGTAAAAAGTCGGGGTCACCAATTTATTCCATAAAATAAAATCTTAAGTTTAAACTTGGAGAGAAAATATATATTTTACAAAAGATAAAAATTAACAATTGATGATAAAAATAATTTGCTATTCTATATTATTTTGTTATTATTTTTTAACTATAGCATCAGAGTTTTTTAAATATGTAGGCAAGTGCGTAACTGGCCTATTTCTTCTTCTATATCGTTTAATTTTCGTCAACTATTCTATTTGCCATTGTTCAAGCCATTTCGATTTCATAATAATTTATTAAGTTAAAAAAACTGTAAGTCCAAAACTAATGCGTGTCACAGGTTATTTCTTATTTACTCACATACGCATAAGCCTTAAAATACTTCGAAAATTCTAAATAGAGTCCCCCAAATAGTAGACCCTTTTACACGATACCCCTCGATACTTCCTTGTAGACTATTCTGACTATTCTGACTATTCTTTTTCTTTTATGCTAGAAAAAGACGTAGCTCCGTCAATGGATAAATTATCCTCATTGAATTAACTCTAAATGACCTTGACCTAGAATGATCTGCTAATCGAATCCGGATATTTCTTGTAACATTCATAGAGTTCATTTGATTTGTAAAGTAAAACATGAACTATGTGAGCGGAAATGATAAGGGGCCCATTACCTCGCCTTACTATGTGCAACAAATAACCTGCATAAGCGGTATAATCAAACAGCTGAAAAAGGATAATTAATCAACCTTTGTTTAGTGGACCCCGAAATGTTAAACTGACAGATTACTCACAGATTATTATGCATGGCTAAAGATTACATTTGTGACTAATTGTAAGCCGATAATTTACTATTAAACTTAGGTACATGTCTACAATTTTAGGTAAGTTTGATCAGGTATATAAGAAGGTGACTAACTCATTCATTAGTATGAGTTTTCCAAATAGGCGAAGACGGAAAGATTTTAGTACAATTAATTTAAAATTACACATTATAACATTTGACTACAAGAAATCTCGAAGCTTTTATTTAATTTTTTATCGGAGCATCTCATTTCATTGGCCCATAATAAAATGTTTGTTTACTGCCGTTACGATCTGCCAATTTGTAACAGACTTAAAAAAAATGAAAGAGGAGCAGATTCAACTTAAAAAAATAATGAAATTAAATTTTCTCCATCGCAACGCATCGCCCAGTTAACTGAATATTTTATTACCTAATATCGATATTGAGGTCGGTGCGAAAATGAACAAATAATGAGTTCAAATGCATTTAAAAAAGAGTTTACCAGAAGACCCTTGTATAATATACAAAATAATTTGAATACTTTATTAGATATTTTCGCCTGCAGTGCTGCAAACATAAAAAATCTTTAGCTGGTTATTTTTGTTCTTTTTTGTTGATTTGCCAATTATTAGACTCATTTTGTGTATTTCTTACATTCAATTTGATTTGAATATAACACATGTTTAGAATTAGTTTAATTCATATATATATATGAATAATACTTATCTTTTTGTTCATAATCAAGATATGGAATTATTTTGTATTTTCCTATTCTATATATAATTGGTTTCACCTGTTGAAGAGTGGACCATATAAATAAAAAAATGAATAAATTAAATTTTGTTTTTGTTACAGGTAAGATTCTGCTAAATGACTTTGTGGATGCCACCAAAGGTAGTATACAGAACTCATTATTTATGTCTTTTTTTCAATATTATAGAGAAATAGTATTTAGTATCATATCTCTAACCTGCTTGTGGATAAACTGAAAGAATATAGAGTAAAATGGTTACCATCGAATGTCTACTCTTTCACATTAATGATCTCCATATTCCTGTCTTTACTACATTGTACTTACGTTAGGTGACTTTTATAGTCTACAATAAAATTTGTTTAGATATTTATGCAGTAGCTGACAGAAATAAAATGTTATAGAGCCACAAAGGCTGTGTAAAATGGGTCAAATGTGGGTTATTTGAAATGATAATTTGATATATCATATTTATTTAGAAATAAATGATATATCTCATTTAAGTAAAAACATATTCGAAGACTTTGCAACTCGAATATCTTGTAAGTTGGAGTTTAATTTCAAAAGATACACAACTAGAAACAAAAATTGACCTGTCTCAGGATTTTTCAATTAAAATGATTAATACCTATTTTTGTGCTGCTAATTTAAATCTGAAATACTTTTGTATACTTAGTGCTATCAAATATTATGTTTGTGAATGACTTTTTCAATAATTTAATAATTTAAAGGTCTTTTAAATTAAGAAAAATTCCATTATTTGTGTTTGTTGTCCATTTCTATATACTTTTTACTCTTCTTCTTCTTATTCGCAATGACTTGCCAGACGTTTCGTGATTCAGGAAAATTATTCTAGTTGGCCTGCACTTGCTGCATAACACGCCTGGTGGCATCACGCCATCTATCGCGGTTGTCTGTTAGGCGCAGAGCCTCATTGAAGCTCTTTCCCACCAGCTTCTTGGTGACATCAGCCCAGCTTTGGAGGGCGTCCCCTTCGCCACTTGCCATCTGGTTTTCCCTGAACTGTCAACCCTTCTATATTGTTCTCTCCGGTTTATGTGGCCAATAAATGAGAGGATTCGAGAGAATACGGTTTTGGGGACGTATTTCTTGGAGAATCAAGGTATTAGTGCGATGGGCTGTTCTAGGAATTTGTAACAAACGTCTCCAGATCCAAATTTCGAAAGCATCAATACGCCGTGTGCCTGCTTCACTAATGATTCAAGCTCAGAAGCGTAAAAAAAGATGAGAAAACTAGGGCATTAGCAAATCTGATCTTTGTATGCCTCGTGATATTTCTGTCACGCCAAATGGTCAACTGGCAAGTTGGCGATCTTGCCATCTGCATTATACGCCGAATCTTATATTCTCAGACGCCAGAATAGTCCACCAGGACTCCGAGATATACCATCTTGTTTACTACCTCACAGTCACCTATCCTATCCTTAACCCCTTCCACTCCAGGTCTCCACATGTGGATATTTGAAGGTGAGCATCAGGGTACCATGATATCCACATATGGATACGGCGAGTTTTAATGCTAATACCTTTATAAAAGGATGGTATAATAAGTTGAAATTCAGTTAGGTCTGGTATGGCAGCAACGATGCTAGGTTACTTCCACCAAAATACATTTCACAGAATTCCACTAATAATTGTTTTCTTTGTTTTGTATTACATGAATTTATATAAGAATACTTATTTTTTGGTTTATTAAACTTCCTCATGTAAAATAATGCCTTTTACAACATAAAAAAATATTAAAATTTGAATTTACAACAGTATCCATATGCGGATACGCTGGTATGCACCTTACTTCCAAGTGTTAGGCCACCATCTTGTTTTAGATTTTTACTTTCTCAATCAGGGGCAACATAGAATAGTAGATAAAAAAAATCGGGTATGAGCAGGACACTTTTAAAGTTACGGCTGAGTGGAAGGGGTTAATATGTGTGGGTGCTTTTACTCACCAAATTTATTTTTTCAAATATCTCGATTACGATAAAACGAAACTTATTATTCGTTAATTTAACTTTATAGGATTCCTTAGAGCACATTCTTCGGAATATCTTCCCATATACCAAAAGTATGCAATTAAATTCATATTTTTTATCATGTTTGATTTCAAAAAAAAAAACAACTGAAAGTTAGGTCAATTTTCTTTCTGCAGAATTTTATTTTTTTCTTCGTGTTTGCTATCCTAGATATTTTTTTTTAAAATGGAACCCTCTACTCTTAAAGACGAATTCATATAAGGTCGGGGGGCGTAACACATCCCGTGGGTTTGATGATGAAATTGTGGGACCAATTTTAATACCTTCCTTATGCCCTCCATAATCATGCCTTACCAGGTGCTTTGCTTGATTTTGAGGCAGACGGCCTATATGACGTCGTATATCCAAGATATGGTCCACCCTAGACATCATTGGAAGTTCTCGATTAAAACTCTTGATAGAGCCATCCTATCAATATTTTGTACTGAACCTTTTTTTATTTACAAAGAAATTCTCTATAAAGAAGGTCCTTAGGAACTTATCGATATCTTTTGTCTTTTAGGTGTTTTGTATAAAAACATTTTTAATTTTGTTATCACTCGCATTATTTCAAATTAACATAACACAAAAGAAAAATACTTTAACATGATTCTTTTTGACCTCTCCTGAGCTGGCAAGACTTCCTACAGAAACTAAAGCAATGATTGAAATAGCAGAAGAAGTAAAAACAAAACACCACCATTTGACACGATCTAGAGGAAAGCGGCAACATGAAGAATATGAAGATGTGCAATCTATCTATAACACTATCAGAATATCGAACAACCCTATAACATATGAAGACAGTGAACTGATCAACACAACAACAAAGTGTGTATTTCATGAAACCATACAAACGGATACATTAAGCATTTTAGAAAAGGGTTGTGAAATGTACACCGCTTTAAAAAGAACCGAATTGAAACTGACAGTACGAATTTGTGGGACCCAATGAAGAAAGAAAAACTTAATTTATGTAAAGCTACACGCAAGACAACACGTTAGCTGACACTGTATTACAATTCGACCAATCATTATTCACACGCTTGCTAGTTATATCCAGAAGCCGTACCGATATTGAACTAAAAACATCATTTAAGTAATTATGAATTCTCGGCAGTTCCGTTCTCCATGTTTAATCTGGAAGGATCAATGAAGTTGTCTACAAAAAAATCTAAACTAATGAAGATCTGCAAAAATTGATAATACTGTACAAACTTTTTTGTCTATACTTTGGTGGATTCAAATATAACAGAGCATCTGAATGCAAAATCCCACTGTGTCGCTGTTGTTGATGGAATGGCAAAGCTGCAGTCGTTGAAAAAATCAGTGCAGGTTAAAACAAGCTAGCTTTGGAGTTTAACAATAAAATCAAGGGAACTCTTAAAATATGATGAAATTTACTTGGTGTTTGACATATATATTGAAAATTCTCTTAAGTCTGTGATGTGACATAAAAGTAACACCCACTGATTACAATATAACCGACTCCACAAACATTGCAAATCTACAGATGAAATCCCTCCTTTCTCATATAAAAACAAAGGATAGCTAAAGTGGACTGAAGCCAAATCGTCTTTCGGAAGTGACGTAAGTGAACTTCAAAGTAGTCATGAAGAAGCTGACGTTGAAATAATACTGCCATTTTGCCTCCCGAAAAGGAGCTACTGCGATTCATATATATTCGCCTGTTACAGATGTATTTCTACTAGTATTATAGTGGTCAAAATCTTTTACATGTCCAAGCATGTTTGTCAGTGGTATAGGAAATAATCGAAGAATGATTGACGTTGGCGGAATTTGCACCGTATTAGGACCAGAAAAGATAAAAGGGTTACAAGGATATGATGTCACAGGTTCACTTGCAAAGAAGGGAAAAAATCATCGTTTTGGAAGGTTTATAAGACCGCAGATAATGACATTTTTGGGAAACTTGAATCCATTGAAGAATTCGGGGATGAAGCTGAAACCTGAAACTATCATTGAAAAATTAATTCGTAAGGTATATATACCAGGGACGAAGATTTCAGACATTGGGAAGCTTCGTTGGTTGATGTTCTCTAAGCATAAGACGCAAAGTGAACATCTGCCCCCTATAAAAACGTTACTATCTCCTTTTATTCGTAGAGCACATTACCAGGTTATGGAATTTCATCTTGCTGACCAGCAGCACCCTAATCTACCAACACCTCCTTGTGCACCTGAAACCATTTTAAAATTAATTCGGTGTTCATATGTAAAAGGGAAATGTGTGTATCCTGTAAATGTAAATCCCAAAACATTATATACACTGAGCTTTATATGTGTAGAGGCGATGAAGACATGCGAGAATCATGGCCAACATTTTGATATCGATGACCTTTCAGATGAAGAGTACTAAACTGAAAGCATTTTACATGCAATATTACCTTACAATTAAAATATTAATTCCTTAACTAAGCCTTAACTGTCTATAACTGATAACCGGTAGGTTATACCACAAAAACTGTTATAACTTCTTTTGTTTAAAATTTTATTTAGAACAAAAAAGATTCAGTACAAAATATTGCTAGGGTGGGCCTATCAACAGTTATAATCGAGAACTTCCGATGATGTCTGGGGTGGACGCCATCTTGGATATATAACGCCATATAAGCCGTCTGTCACAAATTCAAGCAAAGCACCTAGTAAGGTATGATTATGGAGGGCATAAGGAATGTATTAAACTTACTCCCATAATTTCATCATGAAATTTCCCACGGAGTGTGTATTTCATTAAGTATGCCCCCCCCGACTATATACCAACTTTTCTGTAACGAAAAAAACCGTGAAAAAATGGAAATTACAAAAAGAAATTAAAACAAAGCAATAGCATATAAATATAAACGACCTTACACTTTTTATATGTAAAATAAAAAAATATATTAGGAAATAAAATAAATTAAAATAAAATTAATAAAAAAATAAATTAAATTAAATAAATTGACACTTGCAATAACTTTTGTTCGAGTGGCTTACTTAGGTCTTTATTGAAGATTATTTGAAAAATGGTAGATATACCGGGTGGCTCAGCTGATAGGTACACTCTTTACAACTTTTGAATGAGCGAATTGATTTTTTTCAAATTTGATGTGGTGATGAAATTTCCAATTATATGATGTAAAGAACCAAAATTCGGTTTCGATACAATTGACCTAAATATCAAATTTTTAAATGGGACATCCTGTATATTTTTGCATATTTGGATCCTGCTGGCCAAAATACATATGATCTGACCCTCATATTTTAATTTTCAAGAAATATAGATTTTTATAAATTTTTTTTCAAATTTAGTACAAAGAGAATGTAGACAATATGCATATAATTTTTTTCGTAATTTGAAGATCTAATTAAATAACAGGTTGTCCCATAGGAGTTCCATTTAAAAAAAATAGTTTTCGCTGAAAAAGCAATATCGTTGAACTTAATGAAGAATAAATCGTGTTCAATGTTAGTATCTGAAGGGATAATATTTTAAAGTTGCTTACAGACCGATTCATAACCATTTTGACAAAATCGCGGCTTTCTATGATTAACACTAAAAATTAAAAATCTATATTTTTTTTAAATCAAAATAATATTTGAGGCTCAGTTCATGTGTATTTTGGCCAGCAGAATCCAAATATGTAAAGATATACATTTAAAAAATTGATTTGCATGTCAATTGCATTGAAACCAGAAGTCGGTTATTTTGGTTCTTTACATGATATATTTGGAAATATCCCATATCACTACACCAAATTTTAAAAAAATCCATTCGCCCATTCAAAAGTTACAAGAGTGTCCCTATCGGCTGAGTCACTCGGTATACGACTTAGAATTTTTGCCTTATTGAATAAATAATACTTTTGTTATAATAGACCGGCGGTACATGACCAATCAGGTGCAACGTTTTTAAAATGCACGCCAATCATATATATGAATGTAATTACCATGAATATGCCAGAAACGCGAATTTTGGGCAGTTGTCACGTGTCGATTTTCCGTTTGCATGGAAAGTCGATGTCTGTGAACGATTTTAAAATGAATGCCAATAGTGCCAAACGAGAAATCGTGAAAAGAAATCTAGCGGAAACTTATTGGCATGCAGTTTCCACGCGCACAAACGACGATTTACCGATTGGCATGCAGTTGTATCTTGCAAAACGTTATTAAAAGTTATTCCTAAAAATGCAAAAAAATTCAGGTATCTCTGAAAGACTTCAAAACGTACGTTATTCAGTTTTATGAATATATTTGCACTTCCAAACGACGATTTACCGATTGGCATGCAGTTTTCCAGTGCAGAACCTTATTAATAGTTATTCTTAAAAATGCAAAAAATTCAGCTATCTCCGAATGATTTTAAAATGCATGCCAATAAATTTTATGATACATTTGCACTACCAATCGACGATTTACCGATTGGCATGCAGTTTTCTAGTGCAGAACATTATTAAAAGTTATTCCTAAGAATGGAAAAAATTCAGTTATCCCTAAACGCTTTTAAAATGCATGCCAATATATTTTGTGATAAATTTGCACTACCAAACGACGACTTACTGATTGGCATGCAGTTTTGTAGTGCAGAACGTTATAAAAAGTTATTGCAAACCGTGCAAAAAAATTCAGGTATCTCTGAACATTTTTAAAATGCATGCCATTGCATTATGTTGCAGGTAATGAAAACAAAAGATAATATTAAAAATTGGCATGCAATTTCAACGTGTACTAAAGTGTTTTGGATCCTAAAAAAATATTGCGAATTTTGAAATACACCTTTTCAAACGCGCCTTACATTTTCTATACCTAATACCTATATTATATGGAAGAAAGGTGTAATATAAAAGAAAAAAATGAAGTAACTTCTATAAAAACTTGTTGATGGAAGCTTGCGGAAATAACAACAACAACAACAATAACAATAATAATAATAATAATAATAATAATAATATTCAGAGAGGACGATGCGGGAACTACGGAAAGGACGCGCAGCTCGTGGACGGAAGCATCTTACATCATCTAGATGCCGGAGAGTCGTACACTTACTTGGGTGTCGAGCAACGCTCCACCCAAGAAGTGAGTGTAGTGAAAAACGCTCTCCGCGGCAAGTATCAGCACCGACTTCGACAGATCTGGTCTTCAGAGCTGTCGGGGAAGAACAAGGTGTCTGCTACCAACATGCTTGCCGTTCCGATCCTTCTCTACACCTTTGGAGTAGTGAAATGGACTCAAGAAGAGTTGCGTCAACTCGACGTAGGAACCCGCAAGAAGATGCATCTCAATAGGAGTTTGCATCCTAAATCGTCCGTTCCACGGCTATACCTCCCACGACATTGGGGAGGCCGTGGACTCTTGAGTTTGGAGAGTCTCCACAATAGGATGGTTCTGGATGGAGCTTGTAAGGTCATCAGGAGTTCGGATCCCCTCCTCTGCATGGTCCGAGACCACGAAAATGCAGGGGTAGGAGCCTTTCTGTTTAAGGCAGCACAGAGAGCACCAGATGAACTTGGTCTCTCCTTCGACGTCGAGCGGGTAAATCACGACTCTGTCACCGAGTTGGAACCTGCTCGGCGAAAAACCCAAATTAAAGCTGCAGAACACAACAACTTTCTGCAGCTGCACACGGATAAGCCAATGCATGTAGTTTTCTATAAAAATATAGAAAACCTTGGCTTATCCGAAAGGCTGACCTTTGCCTTCTTAAGGTCAGCCGGGCTGAAGTCTGAGACCGAGGGATTCATAATGGCTTGCCAGGATGGTGTATTTAACACCCTCGTCTATCGTAGTCGTGTCACGGGTATAGAGGTCCCTGATGTCAGCTGCAGGGCCTGCCGCAGGGCGCCAGAGACTCTTATGCACTTGCTGTCGGCTTGCCCGACATATGCAGTCTCGGGCTATATCCAAAGGCACGACGGAGCATTACGAGTGCTTTATTACCATTTAAAGCACTCGTATGGGATTGACGAAACACCAGTGCTGCCTTACGCTCCGGGGGATATTGAGTCCGTTGTGGGAAATGAGAAGTGTCTAATTTATTGGAACTACTCTTTTCCCACCGTCAGGCAAATACAAGCCAACAAGCCTGACGTAGTACTCCTCGACCATCAACTCAAGACAATGTTCGTCGTGGAGTTCTCGGTTCCCGCGGAGAACAACATTGTCTTGAAGGAGGAGGAAAAACGGACAAAATATCGAGATCTGCTCTTCGAACTCCGCAGACTGTATCCAGACCATACTGTTAAGATAGTGGTACTGATTATAGGAGCCCTCGGTGGAACGAGACACACACTGCTTTCGGAACTTAAGATCATACCGGCATGCCGAAATTCGGCAGAGGTCTTAGCCGGCAGAATGCAGAAGGCCGTCATTCTCGGTTCATTACGTCTGCTCAGGGCACACGATTCCCGGACCCAGTAGTCACTCACCCCACGGGCGTGGGGAGTGGCTACCGGTACTACCAGCTCCCCTCTATGAGGGTCGGAGCCACAGAGAAGGGTGACTGGTTTTTAGCTAACTAAAAAAACATAATAATAATAATAATAATAATAACAATAATAATAATAATAACTACCGCGGTCGCGTTATGGGTGTGGAGGTCCCTGACATTACCTGTAGGACCTGCCGTCAGGCGCCGGAGTCGCTCATGCACTTACTATCTGCATGTCCGGTATATGCGACTTCGGCCTACATCCACAGGCATAACGCAGCTCTACGAGTGCTGTACTACCATCTTCGGCACTCGTACGAAGTAGACCAAACACCAGTGCTGCCTTACGTCCCCGGAGAGATCGAGTCCGTTGTCGAGAACGAGAAGTGCCGAATATATTGGAACTACTCGTTTCCGACGGTCAGGCAGATACAAGCAAACAAGCCTGACATAGTCCTCCTCGACCATCAAATCAAGGTGATGTATGTCATGGAATTCTCGGCACCTGCCGAAACAAACATCATCTTGAAGGAGAGGGAAAAACGGGCTAATTACCGAGATCTCCGGTATGAGCTCCGAGCGCTATACCCAGACTACTCGGTCAAGATGGTCGTCCTGATAATTGGTGTACTCGGTGGAATAAGGCCTACGCTGCTCTCGGAATTAAAGGCCATACCAGCCTGCCAAAAGTCAGCCGAATGGTTGGCAGGCCAAATGCAGAAGGCAGTTATCCTGGGGTCCCTCCGTTTGCTTAGGGCACATGAGTCTGGAATTTACAGTCACTGACCCTGCGGGATGCGGGGAGTGGCTGTGAATAATTCACTGGCGCTTCTCTCGTGAGAATGTCGGAGACACGGGAGAACTGTCCAGAATCGCGTGCGCGAAAAAAAAAATAATAATAATAATAATAATAATAATAATAGCGTCTTCGACGCTGAGCGGGTTAATCACGACTCTGTCACTGAGTTGGAACCTGCTCGGCAAAAAGCCCAAGCTACACTCGGATAAGCCATTGCACGGAGTCTTCTATAAAAATATAGAAGACCGCGGCTTATCCGAAAGGCTGACCTTTGCTTTCTTAAGGTCAGCCGGGCTGAAGTCTGAGACCGAGGGATTCATAATGGCGTGCTAGGATGGTGTATTCAACACACTCGTCTATAGAAGTCGTGTCATGGGTATAGAGGTCCCTGATGTCAGCTGCAGAACCTGCCACAGGGCGCCGGAGACATTAATGAATTTACTGTCGGCTTGTCCAGTATATGTAGTCTCGGCCTATATCCAGAGGCACGACGCAGCATTACGAGTGCTTTATTATCACTTAAGGCACTCGTATAGGATAGACGAGACACCAGTGCTGCCTTACGCTCCGGGGGATATTGAGTCCGTTGTAGAAAATGAGAAGTGTCTAATTAATTGGAACTACTCGTTTCCCACCATCAGGCAAATACAAGCTAATAAGCCTGACATGATCCTCCTCGACCACCAACTCGAGACAATGTTTGTCGTGGAGTTCTCGGCTCCCGCGGAGAGTAACATTGTCTTGAAGGAGGAGGAAAAACGGGCGAAATATCGAGATTTGCTCTTCGAGCTCCGCAGGCTTTACCCTGGCCATACTGTTAAGCTAGTGGTCCTGATCATAGGAGCCCTCGGTGGAACGAGACACACACTGCTTTCAGAACTAAAGATCATACCGGCATGCCGAAATTCGGCAGAGATCTTAACCGGCAGGATGCAGAAGGCCATTATCCTCGGCTTATTACGTCTACTCAGGGCACACGATTCTCGGACCCAGTAGTCACTCACCCCACGGACGTGAGGAGTGGCTGCCGGTACTACCAGCTCCCCTCTGTGAGTGTCGGAGCCACAGAGTATAAAGGGTGACTGGCTTTTATATATATATATATATATATATATATATAAAATAATAATAATAATAATAATAATAAAGTGACTGTATACTCATTTGTGATGTCGGTAGAGGGAATTGTTACTAAGAATTTCCTTAAAAACCTAAAAGAACTCGAACTCTCTAAAAAATCCTCAATGTGGGGCAGCGCGCCGTACTACTGCAAACAACTCACATTGTTCGAAAATTCCTTGGATGGGAGGAACTGAATTGTTTTCTCAACCATTAAATCAACCCCACCCAATTCTAATACCAACAGGGATAGTAGGAGCAAAGGAAAATATAATAATAATGATAATAATAGGCTAAGACTCAAATAATTAGTAGTAAGTTTTAATAAGTCATTTTTTTTAAAATATTTTAAACCAAAATATAATAATTTATTGTTGTTCGGCGTTCAATTCCATGAGCATGTTTTCATTAGCAACATCTTTGATGTCAAAACTGTTATCCTCGGGAATATTTTCATCATCATACTTATCATCATCGTAATGGTAATCGAATAATTGATCTGCTTCGTCGGCTTCGTCGTCATCATCTTCCTCATCATCATTAATTTCACGATAGCGAGCACAACGACGAGGCACCAAAAAGCATGGCATTCTCGACGACACGAATATCGCACCGCGCTGGTGATATGAAAGAAAGAGATAGACACAAGCCTATACGGACCAAGATCGCTAAATTTAACTAAACAAGTTGTCTCGAAGATCCGATATCGGGTGAAGGGAAGGTGTGGGCGAGGCGAAAGCAGTGACGTGTTTGGACGACCCTTAGCCTAGTGTATATAGGCAAATTTTATATAAGGAGCCAAACATTTTGGGTAAATTTTTCCTTGCTTATTCGAAAAGGTCTTCGATGAGAACCTTAACTTTGAGTTTTCGCAGTCTGAGAGTCATCCAGTCGGCCTCCATTTTGGATTTTCTTATTTTTTAAATCGCTCGTATCTCGCGTTCTAATTATCCCACAGCAATAAATCCAACGCCGTTGGTAAACTGACTTTATAGTGAAAATCTTCGATACACTGAAAAAAGTTATTTGCAACCAAAGTTGAAATAAGCCCTTTCGCTCGCTTTCTCCGCGCCTAGCTCTTCTATTTTAATAACGTTCTGCACTACAAAACTGCATGCCAATGGTAAATTGTCGTTTGGTAGTGCAAATTATTCATAAAACTGATTAACGTACATTTTAAAGTCGTTCGGAGATAACTGAAATTTTTTGCATTTTTTTTGAATAACTTTTAATAACGTTCTGCATTACAAAACTGCCTGCCAATCGGTAAATCGTCGTTTGGCAGTGCAAATTTATCATAAAACGTGATTGGCATGCATTTTAACTTCGTTCGGAGATATCTGAAATTATTTGTTATGTATTTGGATGGAGGCAAATATTTTAAGCATCCCAAAACTGCATGCCAATTGTTAATTTCATCTTTTTTTTTTTTCATTACCAATAAGATACCTCAATGACATGCATTTTGCAATCATTCGGAGAAACCTTATTTTTTTTGCATTTTTAGGAATAACTTTTAATAACGTTCTGCATTATAAAACTGCATGCCAATCGGTAAATCGTCGTTTGACAGTGCAAATTTATCATAAAACATATTGGCATGCATTTTAACTTCATTCGGAGATACCTGAAATTGTTTATGTATATTTGGATGACGGCAAGTACTTTACGCATCCCAGAACTGCATGCCAATTGTTAATAGCATCTTTTTTTTTCGTTACCAATAAGATACCTCAATGGCATGCATTTTAAAATCGTCCGGAGAGATCTGGTTTTTTTTGCATTTTTAGGAATAACTTTTAATAATGTGCTGCATTATAAAACTGCATGCCAATCGGTAAATCGTCGTTTGACTGTGCAAATTTATCATAAAACATATTGTCATGCATTTTTACTTCGTTCGAAGATACCAAAAAATTTTACGATTTAACATGCGCACCAAAATTTGTTGTGCGCGTGGAAATTGCATGCCAATAAGTTTCCGCTGGATTTCTTTTCACGGCTATTCATTGGACACTATTGGCATTTATTTTAAAATCATTTGCAGACATCGATTTTCCATTCAAACGGAAAATCGACTTGCACACCCTTCTGCACGCGACGACTGCCTAAAATTCACGTTTCTGGCATAAGCATGGTAATTACATTCACATATATGATTGGCATGCATTTTAAAAACGTTGCACCTGACTGGTCATGTACCGCCGGTCTATAATATCAATTCAAACTGGTACAGTACATTATTCTGGATAAAAAATGAACAATACATCTTTTTCATTTGAGAATCCGTTTTACAGATAAAAATTATGTTTAGTTGAAGAAATTGTTAAATTATGACCTTCTTTGACCAATATCTCGAAACCCTCTCATTAAATTTTTTGAGATACAGTACATGTATGTGTTCATCATATGTGAGCTAAAATCAAAAACTCACGTTATTAATATTACGTTTTTTCAAAACAGTCAATTTTCTTGCTCTTCATAAACTATTAGTTTGTGTTATACTACGTTATATTCACAGGAGAATTGGAAACAATTAATTGTCGGCCAAAAGGATTTTTTTAAATAAATGAAAAGGATCAACCTTTCTCCTGAGTCATCTGATTGTTTTGTTTGGAAATTTAATTGAATTCTAAAAGTATCAGGATTTTAATTAAAACTAAAATACTTTTCTCGATATAAATTTCAGTTAACTAGAAATAAAACACAAAAAATATATGAACCGGTGTAAATCTCTATTTACTTTATATGTGAGCAGTTCAATAGTAGTCAAATTGGTGTAACAATATATTATGAATAAAAAACAGGTGCCTTTCATGAATTTAGAGAATATATTTGCTGCATATTTGCTTCATGATCAAAATGGAAATGAAACGATTTTATATTCAGCTATTTTATATTCCATATTAATATGTGAAACAAAACATTGTAAACATTGTATGATCGATCAGGGATATATTACATATTAAAATTGTGATTTGGATATTGCACAACGTTCAAAACGCGGTTAGGACATAAAATTAAAAATTAATTTTCTTTGTTAGAGTAAAAGCTAAGAATTCATGAAACATGTATGTAAAACAATTTTTTAATTTGATGTAAGTATATCCTGCAATTATCGGTCTTTGTAATAAAAATTACTTTTTTCTTACGTTTCAGTTTATTCAATCATCGCACAGTGGTTCCTGCGACCATATTTTTTGGCCAAAACTAAATTTTCGTTCTATTCGTGAAATCTGTTAATGTAAATGCACTTTATATTTGATGGTAAGAAATTGAAAGTAATTAGGTGTTATTTCTTTGTATGGGAGTTGCACCGGATGATACAAGGTCGTTGTTTTTCGTTATTAAAATTTGGTACAATGAATATACTTGGTAATTATAATTTTTTGACATAAACAATATTTCCAGTCACTTCGGGTCTTTTTATTACAAGCTAGTCAGAATAATTTTCAACTCTGTAAATATAAAACCATACTGGGCGCTCATTAATTGTAAATGGAAATCAAAATGATTAGACGAAGTAATATTTTATGAGCGCCGAATGGTTTTATATTTAAAAAGTTGAAAATTATTCTGACCAGCTTATAATCAGTGAAAATAAAATATTTTCTACTTTTTATCGATTTTTTTAAAAATAGAACCATTGTTTAAAAAAATTTTAATTAAGACTAAGAAACCTTTTCATTTGATACCCATGTGAAGAAAAAGGTAAGCCTCCTTGGGGTGTCCGCCATATTGGAACGATCTTAGATATACTACATTGTATTGTCATCGGAACCAATAGACTAGTAGATGGTGACAGAAAATCAGAACTGATAGCCTACCGTCTGCAAGTAATTTAGTCAGTATTATCTATACAATAAAGCTCAATTTTTGGTACTTTCAAGGTTTGCCCGCATGTACGGGATATAGGAAACGATTTCCGGTTTGCATAAAAAACAATGTTTTCAACTGATACACTACCGTCTGCAAAATTCATAATTCGAAATTAAAGGAATAAAAATATGTCGGAAGCGCTTTTGCAGACAGTTCTGTCATGCACCAAACCTTATACAGGGTACTCCAAAGTGTATCAAATTTTAGTAAAAAGAAAAAAATGATAATTTACCGTCTGCAAACAGTACAAAATTATGATTCTGGTTCATGAAGATGGGTAGGGGAAAGGTTCAGACGTTTACGATATGCACGTCACCATATCCTGCGCATGTCAACTTGTTATTTTTTTTTACAACTTTGAATAATTGTTTACCATCTGCAGCTAAAAAGAAAACATGATTTAAAAATAGAGCTTCGATAAAGAATTATTTGCAGATAGATTAAATGTGTACAAAGCACTTGCCGCTTAACGTATTTGTGTAAAAAATGGGGGTAACTTTTACCAATTATTTACTGTCTGCAACTTGGTAAAAAGAAAGAATATTGATTCAAATATGCAATTATTTAGTTTGCAGACAATGCGCACATGCACGAGAGTCACAATAAAGTGTCAAAAATATAAAGCATCAAGCTTAAATGTTGAGGAGTATGGCTGGTGCAATTCGGAGGACTGTTTGATAGATATGAAATGCCACAAACTGTCAAAGAAATTTTTGTAGCTGATAACGACAACGGTACGAAAATACCGTAGTTTTCTTGTTAATTCCAATGAATTTCAAATGCTGACTAATTTTTAAAATTACAGTCGCAATTACCAGTAACAGTGTGGTCGAGGAGGATAACGAACAAATAATGCTCACCGACAACAATGCTGATAATGATTCAGATGAAGAAAACTTGTTTTTAGAACATATCAGTGACAGCAAGGAAGATATGAATCATTTCACTGAGGATTATCGGAAAACGTTCCAGGAGTCAGTGGTTGAGAATGATGATGTTGAAGAAGAAACACACGGTGAACAAAATTTTTTATAAATAATAATTATTATTATGATAATATGGATAAGATTTTTGTTACAACTTTAATAAAATAATATTTTTTCAATTGAATTTAACTACGACACGAATTATCGATCAACTTTGTCGAATACCAGCACTAGTTCTGGTCCGTGTGCATCTGCATGTTGTCTGCCCATCCGAAAAAAATATACTTGCATAAGTTAGCTTACACAATTTTGTGTTGCAGAAGGTAAAGAGTTGTTTTTGGTGCATATCGCACACGAAGAGATATCAAACCTAATTCGCCGAGTCTTGACTCTATTGTGGCTCCCGTGCATGTGGGCATTATCTGCAAATTGAATAATTGCGTATTTAACCCAGTAACCTTTCTTTGTACCAAGTTGCAGACGGTATAGATAGTTGTTTTTGGTACATATCTGTGGTTTTAGTGCATGTACGCATTGTCTGCTAATTAAATAATTGCGTAATCGAATCAATAACCTTTCTTTGTACCAAATTGCAGACAGTTAATAATCGGTGCACAACCGTGCATACTGGATTCGTCTGAAAACATTGTTTACAAGAGTTTTACAACCTAAATTTTCTAATAAAACTATAATTAAACGGTAAACAATTGTTCAAAGTTATAAAAAAAATAACAAGTTGACATGTGCACAATATGGTGATGTGCATAACGTAAACGTCTGCACCTTTCCCATACTCGTCTTCATGAACCAGAATCATCATTTTGTATTGTTTGCAGACGGTAAATTATCATTTTTTTTTTTTTACTAAAATTTGATACATTTTGGAGTACCCTGTATAAGGTTTGGTGCATGATAGAACTGTCTGCAAAAGCGCTTCCGACATATTTTTATTCCTTTAATTTCGAATTATGAACTTTGCAGACGGTAGTGTATCAGTTGAAAACATTGTTTTTTTATGCAAACCGGAAATCGTTTCCTACATCCCGTGCATGCGGGCAAACCTCGAAAGTACCAAAAATTGAGCTTTATTGTATACATAATACTAATTAAATTACTTGCAGACGGTAGGCTATCAGTTTTGATTTTCCGTCACCATCTACTAGTCTACAAAGCTGTGTGCCAAATTTCAATAGCTAGATTTGACACATACATAAATTATACAGATTTCCAAACTTAATAAAACCATTTAACAAAATGTGTGTTTGTAGATGATATGGCAAGTATAAACAGATGAAGTATACGTCACATTAAAGAGAAAGAAATTCTTCGGCAATCTATCTGTAAATTATTGCTGCTTAATCTTGCGAATTTTTTGCATGCCCGCTTAAATGTGAGTATTTTTTTTCCAGAGAAATGCGTCGGTTCCATTCTTATTGCGACACCAATTTTACAGATAGTATGCAAGGATTTGCATTAGAAATAAAATATATACTATACATTCTTGAGGTGTGCTCATATGTTCATACATATAAATCAATCTTTTTAAAAAATCAAGTGAGTCATTTACATGACACTAGAGCAAAGAATTGTCTACTGCCTGATTCTCATAGAACTGCTATGTACCAAAGAAGTTTCCTTTACCAAGGGTGTAAACTTTATAATTCATTAGATGAAGAGGTTAGGTCTTCGGGCAGCACACATATTTTCAAACGTAAATTGAAAAAAATATTACTAGACAAAAACTGCTACACGATAAGTGAATTCTTGTAATTTAATATATTTGTTTTATGTGACCAATTACAAAATGTCTTGTATGTTCATGTGTTTTATATATTTTATTGTATTGTTTTTTCTCTGTTAACCGTTTGTTAATTTTTCTTGTGACGTTTTCTACATTGATTTTATTATATACTTTTATTTGTATATAATTTTTTTGCAATGAAGAAATAAATACTATTATTATTATTTTTTTTTTTTTTTTTTTTCTTTCCGCGGCATCGACATCGTGGTCATTAGCCGCGTCGTCCTACAATCTGACCATCAGATGATACAGGTGTTTCCATCATGACTATCACTGAATAGCGTTGCCTGGTAAGTTGATCTATATTAAATTTTCAAGAACAGGTTTATATTTTTAAGGAATCTCATTATTTTTTTCAGGTTCTCTGTTGACTGGCCAAGACATGAATGCAGCTGATCTGGAATTTTCAATCGTCTTCGATGTTGGTCATATACAGGACATTCTAAAATTATGTGTTTCACTGTTAACATTGTATTACATAACTGACATTGGCTGTTGATTACCTGTTAATAAATACATATTTGTTAAATTAGTATGGCCTATTCTTAACCTTGTAAGTACAATCTGTTCCCGTCTTTGAAGCGTAGGTGTTTCCCATTTGCTTACTTTGAGTTTGATTTCTTTAAGTTTAGTAACTGTATTGTTCCACTCGTTTTGCCACTGATCGATAATTTTCTCTTTGAGATATACTTTTAAGTCCATATGACGAATTTTAATGTTATCCTGTGTATTCTCCAATGCTGCTTCTTTTGCCGCTCTGTCGGCAAGTTCATTTCCACTAATACCTACATGGCTGGGAGTCCAAATGAAAGTAATTCTTTTACCCAGAGTTCCCAGCCAGTGAACTAACGCAAGTATATTTTGTATTAGCGGATCAGCACTAGTATTATCGGATAGTCCTTGCAGAGCACTAAGAGAATCACTGCAAATAATAGTATCTTTCCAGGAATTCATCTCTGTATATCTTAATGCTTGCCATATTGCATATAGTTCGGCTGTGTATATGCTAGCTGCATTTGGTAGAGTCCAGCTATGCGTTTGATTTTCATCAGAGAAGGAACATCCTACTCCCTGATTTAATTTGGATCCATCCGTAAAGAGCTTATGATATCCTTCGAAAGAGTTTATTGTTGCACTGAAATTTGATACAAGTAGTTGTTTGTTGGTCTCTTCTTTTCTGTTTGATCCTTCTTTTAAAATAATACTAGGAGCTATTAATTTCCATGGAGGAATTTCGCGTTGATTTAATTCGTACACTGGTGGGAGATTTTCTTCAAGTACTTCCATCAGTTCATACAGCCTAACCCCCACCGGTTTTGTTATAGTTGGCCTAGTTTCATAGGGAAGTCGCAACTCTTCATTAAACTATTATTATTATTATTATTATTATTATACATACCCGAACGATAACGCAAAAAATGTTACAAAACAAAAATTTTCAATATTACACGGACGACACACTTTCAAATTTGCTATTTATTTGTATACGTACAAAACGTAACTGAGACATTCACTAAATTATTAAGGGATCGTACCCCCGCGTAGGTAGAAACGTGCACCCTTTCGAGTGACAGATCCGTAATCAACAGCTTTAGGCTATCTATTTTCATCATTATAGGGCTATTATTTATTTGCAGAACTTAAAAAATATCGATTTTGGCCATAAAAATGACCTCTAGAAACCATTTCGTCAGAGAAATTAACTAATATTATTGAATTGCACTACACTATTTACATTTTAGGTGCATTCTATTTGAGTGTTTAAAAGCAACTTGAATAAACCGGAACCTAACAAAAAAGTAATTTTTATTACAAAGGCCGAAAATCCCAGAATATACCTACATCAAGTTAATTTGATATCAATGGTCAAGAAAATAAAAACATTTATACATAGAATAATGTTTAATAATGTTTTTAAGTGAAAATATGTAACGCGTATAATTGCCAAGTTAAATTTCTCCGAATTATCTTATGATCAAAAACGATATCTAACATCAGATACTAGACACAAGCTCCGCTTTCACTCTGCACGTATATATAAAGCGACCATATTTAATCTTGCTAATGGGGGACATAGCGGAAAAAATGTCCAGGTTTAATAACACAGCCCTGCAAAAAAAAATTTTATGAAAACTTTTTTTATTATTTAGGGTGATTCTAATTCCGAAAATGACATCAGTTTTCCTCCATCACCCACCATTTTTCCGCAACTCGACCTAATATTTTGAACCTCAGGTATTAAATGACTATTTTGGAATGTAGAGGTGTATTTTAAAAAAATCTAAAAAGGTTTTATTATTCAAAATTAAGTTTATTTACAACGAAAGACACTGTTAATGTATTTTCAAGTAATTTAATCCACATCGATGGCTCTGTACTTCCGTTTTCTCTTCATGGAAAAGCTTCGATTGTTACTTAAAGTATTTGCCGCTTTACGCAAACCTGGCAGTGCCTCAATACAAATACTCAAATACAAATATGTATGTAACTGTATATGTATAGCTCTTGGTGATATTTTGTTATTATTTTACATAAAAAACGTCAGCGTCTTTGAATGCCGGTACAAATTGTACCGCCACTCAAAGACGCTGACGTTTTTTATGTATATAATATTACCCAGGACTGAGGAGAACGATACACTTCTTCAAACTTATTATTTATCTCAAGTCCTAAAAATAATGTTAGGGAAAAAATTACATCCATTACTATGTTACAAGATACAACGTTATAAATACAAGATGTGCAGTTGAGCGAATTTTTATTATTCTGATTTTGCCTGCCGCCCCTAAAAATCTGCCGCTTTACGCACGTGCGTAATTAGCGTATAGGGTAATCTACCACTGCTCCCATTTCAATGAAACCATATTCCAATAAGAAAAAGAAATAGGGAAATGTGTGTAAGGCTGCTTTTCAACTAAAAATTTCATACCGACACCCAGAAAAAATGAATTTGCAAAAAAAAACTTAGGGTGATGGAATTTTTTCATTATTTTTCCCGGATTCAGCACCCAAAAATCTATAAAGATCACCTATTAGTTTCAAAAAAGTTTTTTGGTCGCAGGCCTATGTAATTGATTGGGGGGGGGGTCAAAAATAATTTATGAGCAGGGGGAGGGTGATTTTTTTTTAGCGAGCGGGGAGGCGAAATTTAGTTTTTGTTGTGTTAGTGAAACCACAGGAATGGGGGATATTTTTTGAGTGAAATCACGCAAATGGGGGACACTCACATTAGGGGACATCTACATCAAAAGAGTCCGACTTTTGGGGGACGAATGGTCACTGCAAGTTTATTTATCATGTTTATTAAAATTTGTCATAATGTAGGTGGATTTTTAGAAAGTCGATTCGCGTAATTTACCACACGTAAACGTGCAAATAATGTTTGATTTTCTAGCAAGCAACACGAGCCTAATACTAGATATAGTTAAGCAATATTACGCATATTTAAAAAAATATTTTCTTATCTACTTGTATAATAATTGAAGTAATATAGACAATAGGAATTTAGTGAAACCTTAAAAAAATACTAATATTAATGGACTTAATAAAATCGAGATTCCTCCGAATCTAAAAACTATGATGAAATAAAAAAATCTTTTTCTTTGGTGTTTACCCCAAGAAATAACTGCTCCGAGTCAGTAAACAAGTTGAAAACAATAGGTATAATGACACCCTTTCATTTACATTTAATCTAGCCACTATATTTGAAATCAGCATGATTATTTTCGACCTATCCACAAATGCCAATGGTTGCGACGGTATAAATGCTATAATGTATAGGCTCTGTTCTCCAATTATTACCAAACATATTACTCATATCATCAACTGTTGTTTGGAAGCAGAATATTTTCAAGAACAGTGGAAATTGTCATTAATTAGACCATTACGTAAGGTAAAAAATCCCCATGAATACTCTAATCTGAGACCAATCGTTATTATTCCAACTTTGTTGAAAGTGGTTGAGAAATTCATCCAAACAGAAATATCTGATTTGCTACTAAAAACAAACTTTTTTTTAAATTTTCAATCGGGCTTTCATAAAGGCTATAGTACTACAACGTTACAGATGAGATTCTTAGTACATCAGATAAAGGAAATTCAACTGCACTTGTACTTTTGGTCTTCTCAAAAGCATTGGATACGTTGGATCATGATTTGCTTTGTGTCAAACTTACGTATTATGACTTTGACACTACTTCTGTAAATTTCTTCAAATCTTATTTATACCTATAACCGTAATCAAGTAGTTCTTTAGGGCGAAATAAGTTCAAATGTATCTTCCATTACATCAGGTGTACCGCAGGGCTCTGTTCTGGGTCCAATCTTATTTTTAATTTACACTAGTGACATTCTAGCTATGTTAAATACTCAGAAGTATTGTCATACGCAGACGATACACAGCTCTCATACTCTTTTAGTTCAACTGATATTGACTATATTACTTCCATACTCACGTAATGGAGTCGAAGTATTGTCAATTTTGGAATTTTTTTCAGTTCAGAAAAGCTTGAAATAAAACATCGATATTTTGAGATTAAGCGAAAAACCGTGTGTCTGTCGTCGGTCGTCTGTCGATCTGTCTGTAAGTTCTTTTGCTTCATTTATCTTATTCTGTTCAGAGGTTGGGGGGTAAATAGGAGAAAATGGTGGTAAACAGGTAAAGCAAGCCAGTAGAGATCCATTAAATTGAGATTTAGTGTATGTACGAGAAGCCAAGGCTCCAGAAATTTTTTTGTGATTTAGTGTGCAAACAAAAACTAAAGGCCTCGAATTTTTTTGGCATTAGCTACCTATTTACCACCCCCACCCTATTACTAAGGGACGTAAAAGAATAAATTTGTGATTTAGTGTATGCACAAGAACCAAAGGCTTCCAAAACATTTTTGGTAACAGATTCCACTACTAGGTGGCATATCGTTTTATAGATTTTTGGAGTAGAATATCATATTAGTAAAGTTCTATGAACAATTATTTCCACATAGTGAAGTGCAAACATAGTATCGATATTTTTGTTATTGTAAGAAACTTGAATAGAAAATCTGAATGTGGAAGTAGTGATTCCTTAATCAACGGTTTTTATATTAGCTAGCAAAGCATCTGTCTACTAGCCTGACGTCACGTGGCCTAAACTCGCTCACAGGTACGTTTTCCACTTTTCAAATGATCAAAAACCACATTGTTTTTAAAAATTTTGATCTCAAATTTTACACAGCTATATTTTATTGCAAATACAATCGATTTCAATCAAAACAAATAAAAATCGAACAATGCCTATTGTTTCTTTCTATTTTCCTCTTGATATCAGTTTCTTATATTACTTTAAATCAAGATCATAAAGGTACTCTAATCAAAGGGTAAGTGTTATTCACATTTATTAATAATCAACTCCTGAATTAATTAATTTTAATCGTATTATAATATTATAAGTTTTCTAGCTTGAAAAGTGGACACTTTGACCATTATTATATTCCAAAAATCGTAAAGTATGCAGAGTGTTAGGGAAAGTTGTTTAAAATAAATTTCCAAATGAGATATCACACAGATCTTCATTCCATTTAAAAACTTGAAGGGGATAGCTGCCACTCCAAGGCGGTTGAAGGAGGAGGTATAAAATTTACTCAAATATTGTCATTTTAGAATTTAATATTATGGTTTTCTGAGGATTTTATTTAGAAAATGAATTTATCCGTTACTTATAGATCTCACTGTATAATTTTTAGAAGATAGCAACAAACAAAACCAAAATAGTGTTTTGCCGAATAGGTGTATGTGAGAAATGAGAAATTCCTGGGTAGTACAATATTGTTATGTATTTCTATGTGCCCACTTTTTCCAGTTAGAACCTTTGATACCGGGCAAAAATGATCCGAGGATAAAATTGGTTTTAAAAAAGTGGCATGGAATTTGCCAAAGGCCGCTAAAACAAGACTTCTCTTTGGAGATAAAGTTGTGAGTTTAAATACGCTCTCTGGAATCAAGAGGAATTAAGTTACAAAAATTACGGTCTCTACTTTTTATTTCTATTCCCTTAAATCCACTGTGATAAAATTCTATCCCTAATCGTTGGATGTTGGATCAACATTATCTTAATATTTCCAATATTGCTTGTGTATTAGTCATTTGAATAATTTTTATTGTAATTAAACGTCATTAGATCACTTCAATTAAATAGTCGTTTATAAAAATGTATGTGCATTTTAAAAATGAAACTAATAATTCGTTACAAACGCAAACCGGTTTGTATATTTATTGTCTTCTGTAGAAGTAACATGTTACAAAAGGAAAATACAAAGTTTATGCATTTTTGTGGGAACAAGAACCTTAAATACCTTACAGTAACTTGTTAGTAATTTAAATTTCTGATTCAAAGACTTATATATCCAGAACCTTTGTTGTGATTGGGGAAAAATGTATCTTTATACAGAAAATATTTATCTTTACGCCCGGCTCACACTCCAGATAGAAGATTATTTGTATTTTATCAAAAAGGAAAATGCTCAGTACAACCCGTTGGAATTCATACTTTTGGAAACCTTGCCAACAAAATAGCAGAATTTTTAAAACTTGAAAATCCTAAAAGATATACTGGCCATTGTTTACGCAGAACCTGCTACCTTATTTGCTGAGGCTTATTGTCGTCTGTAGAAGTAATATGCTACAAAAGGAAAATACAAAGTTTATGCATTTTTGTGGGAACAAGGACCTTAAATACCTTACAGTAACTTGGTGATCTCACTTCGGACTAATTTTATAGCAGTTTAAAATTCAAATATTTTTGGATAGTTTGGGTCAAATATGATATATTAAAAACGAATAAGGTTGCTTTTTCGTTGGGGGTGAGTGTCACCCCAACTCGGGGTCGAAAAAAAAAAGTGACTATTGGAATGTGCAGATTTTCAAATTCTACCCCAAAAACCCCCATAACGTTATGTTTGCTTTTACAAGGGGTTGAAAACGTTGATTTTTGAGCAAAAAATATTGTTTTTTCAGAGGTTTTAAGCAAATTACTCAAAGAGCATCACATTTTCGAAAAAGTTTATCATAACAAAAAGTTAGCTTATGAAATAACAAAAAAAATCCATTAAATACAATTTGTTTAGGCTCATCGTTGCCGAGATTAATGTTAAGTGCATTAGAACGTATCTCTGAAAAGGTCACGCTCTTCAAACAGTCATAACTCTGGATTAAAGAACCTTTTAACATGTACCTTGAACCAAATTAAAGCTTATTACAGTAGCTTAAAATTTTGATTTCTGGAAAATCAAAAATGATACAAGGCAAAAGGCGATTTTTTACACAAAAAAGTGCCCGTTTCTTGATCCCAGTAAATTCTAAATTGAAAAAAAAATCCAAATCAAGTTTTTTGTTAGTCCTAACTATTATGTATATGCTTAATTTTTTTTGACTATGATGGAAGCATTATATAAAAGATTTTACACTTAATTTATTTTGAAAATTTTTGAAAAAATGAATTATTTTAGCTTTAAAGTTAAATAGCATCTTAGCTGAATGTTACTAGAAATAAAAAATTATGGCAAGGAAGAAGCTGCTTTTTTTATTTTTTTGATAAAGATAATAGCTTAGGAGATAGAAGAGTTTGAATTTAACTCTTAACGTTTTTTTAAACTTACGCCTTTAAGATGAATATAAAAAAACTGACAACCTCTGTACTGTTTTGACCTACCTGATCTTAAAGAGGATTAAGAGACCTTCAAAATGCTTTTTTGGATGATTTCTAGCGTTAATTGTAAGGGAGATTTGATCGAAATAAGTAGCATGCCTCTTTTTAGCAAATTATTGGCGATAAAACTCTAAATAAAACTAAATATTTTCAATTATAAAGAAATAGTCATAATTTTTATGCCTTTTTTGATATTCATGCATATTTCTTAAGTCGTTGGACATCGCATGCAGGTATGTATTTGTGTAAATATCTTTAAAGATGAAAATGACTCAAACATTAATTGAGATGAATAATTATAATAAATTTAGATCAAATCTCTATATAGCTAATAAAACTGGAAGATATTAATGAATGTTTTATTAATTTGCTACACCTTTCCACAAAAACCCGATCCAAATTCGTAATCATCAACCCCAAAATCATAAATAACATTAGTTTCATTAATAAATTCACAGTACTTCCTTTCACCTTCTTAGATAAGAACAATTATTTTTCTTATTAGGGGATGAGTTTTATGTCTAAAAATATAACAATCTGCTGAGAAAGTCCTGATTTGTCAAAATAATAAAAAATATCACACTAATCCTGACATCAAAGTTCTTTCGAAGGTTTTTGTCGCATCGAATCTAAATTCGACCTCTGACTTGCTCCATCACATCAGATATCCTAACCTAAAAATGCAAGAAATACGGTTTTTCGTCATATTCGTGATTATATTACACCGCCAATTAATTTTTCTCTACAAAAATCGTTGCTGCATATGAAAATACTAATCTTTCCCATCAAAATGCATCTTGATATTTTCAGATATATTATTTCTTCTCGGAGAAATCGTCCGTTGAAATTAATTTGTTTGGCGTTTCGTTACAAGCATACAAAAAAAAAAAGTAACTACTAATTGTCGTATCGATTTGAAACTTTGCAAACTTATGCAATTCTGATGACAATACAATTATATAATATCATTGACCTTGTATGATAACGTAAAGGTATGTGATACTACTTTTTATAGGTGTATCACCGGCGACTCCGCCAAAAACACGAATTTTTAGCCATAGAGTGAGAGAATGATGTCAGATATCTAAATTTAGAAAAGTGCGGATGTGAAATGGGATATTTGAAAAATTCAAAATGCATTTTTATGGCCGAGTTTTGTGGAGAAAAATTAATTCGCGGTGTAACATAATCCCGAATATAGCGAAAAACCGTGTTTTTTTGATTTTTAGGTTAGGATATCTCAAAAACCTGATGTGAGGGAACAATTTTGAGGTCGGATTCGGATTCAGCGCGCCAAAAACCTGTGGAAAAGTATACTCTGGTCTCAGGGTCTGGAGTTTCGTCCAATATTGTCGGCCCGTCTAATTAATTAATTTTACCCCTTTTATATCTGCCATATTAAGGATGCAACAGAAAATTTTTAATTTCTGACTTCACATTCATGATAGCGACCCCAAAAACATAACTAATATAAGTTTCAATAATTTATTCTCAGTACTTTAATTATTTTAATTATATTGTTTTTTTTACTTTAGGGGCGGTTTTAACCCTCTTAGAAGTAAAAGCACATCTACCCCTGTTTAGTATTCAAAGTTTATAGAATAAGTTTAAGAATACGCAAAAAAATTGCAAGCCGCTATAATAATAATAATAATTTTATTGGTGTTAATATACAAAAGTATTTACACAAGTCAGAAAAACAATACATATAAGTTAAAACAGAATATAAAACATATTTAAGTATAAAAAAAAAGACGGACATATTACATAACGCAATAGTGTTTGTATATAAAATTAAAAACAGGAAACAGATACTATATACAACAATACAATATATAGATAAAAGTGATCATTCACACATAGTATTAAAATTTGAAGAAAAATACTCCTCAAAGTTGTAAAAAGCATTGGTTATTAAAAAACTTTTACAGTACTCTTAAATAAATTGTACTCAAGTTCTTTGATCTCTGAAGGCAAATGATTAAAAAACAGTATGGCATAATTATTTGTTCCGTTACGAGATTTAAAAAGTCTTAAAAAGTTAGAATATAGGTTATTATTGTTTCTCGTGGAATACCTGTGCACTTCGTTATGAGAAGTATAGTTTGTTTTGTGTACCTTAATATACAAAATGTACACGCTAGGCAACGTTAATATTTTTAAGTTTTTGAAAGCTTGTCTACAGTCGTCTCTGTATTTTAGGCCGCACAAAATCCGTACTGCTTTTCTTTGTAAGCCAAAAATAGAATTAGTCAGAAGTTTGGGTACTTTTTGACACCAAGTGACTGTACTATAATACGACGCTGGTATCTCCAAGATATTATTGATACCAAAAACTCGCTTCAGAAACTATACCTCTTATCTCCATTTTTGCAATTTTTTTTTAATTATTTAAATTGATGGGGTTATAGGCTTAAAGTTCATTTCTTGAAGGTTTATTCTATACATCGACCTTAGTTAAGTATCATGTAAGATTCACAGGCCTACAAAATTAGGCAAATTTTTTCTATCAAAAACGCTACTATACTTTTCCGAAGGTTTTCGGTGCGCTGAATCTGAATCCGGTCTCAGAATTGCTCTATCACGTCAGGATTTTGAGATATCGTAACCTAGAAGTGCAAGAAACACGGTTTTTTGACATATTTGAGGTTACTTAGCTTCGAGAATTTTTTTTTTCTCAAGAAACTATGTGTGGGATCTTAAAGTACAAGTCTTCACCTTTAAAATTCCGTCGAGTTTGCTCAAATATCTTTTTTTTTTTCGCCGAGATATTGCAATTTAAATAATGACCATAAGGTTTCCGTACTAATTAAATGTATTGGGAAAGATAATAATAATAATAATAATAATATATATATTGGTGTATACAACAGAAATTGTTTTACACTAGTCAAAATTACAAAGTTATGTATACAGTCAAAAGAAAGTAAAAAAAAAATATATATATATATATATATATAAAAGGTGTTATATATAAATATAAATATAAATTTACACATTGTAAGATAGCCAAAAAATACGTTATAAAAAGCAAATATAATACAGTCATAGCAAACTTAAAACAAAATTATAAAGAGAAAAGACAAGAGAAGAGATAACAAATACCAATTATGTAAAGAAGTCATCAAATACTTGACAGTTTTTTTCTAGTAATAATTTTTTCAATTTTTTCTTGAAAACATAGATGTTTTTTGATGATTTAATGTCATCAGATAAAACATTAAAACATTTGCATCCAATATAAAAAAAGTTTTTTTGATAAAATGTTGTCCTGCAAGAGTTTGGCTGAAGTAGTCCCTTGTATCTTGTATTGTGTTCATGGTTGACTTGGTTAGCAAGATACTTATGCTTATTCTTGTAAACATATAGGCATACTTCCAAAATATACAAACTGGTTACTGTTAAAATCCTTAAATCTTTAAATATATTACGACAACTTTCCCGAAAACCTAGACCCGCTATAATTCTTACGGCATACTTCTGCAGAATGAATATGCGATTTATGTATGCACTGTTTCCCCAGTTTAAAATCCCATACCTCAAATGACAGTGAAAATTTGCATAGTAGAGACTCAAGAGAATCTCACTGCTACAATGCATAGACATAAATCGTAACCCGTAGCAGCTACTACGCAATTTACTACACAGACTGTCCAGATGATTTCCCCATTGCATATGCTTATCAAAAGTTATTCCCAGAATTTTTACTGTGTCGCATATTTCTATATCGCTGTCAGAGAGATTGATATCTATGTCTCTTTGCAAAGTGAATAGTAATGTTTTTGTTTTATTTTTATTTAAATTGAGCTTGTTTTCTTCTGACCATTTAATTATATTTGAATACATACTAGGTTAGCAGTATTCTCAATTTCATTTAATTCACTATCTATGATAAGAACGTTTGTGTCGTCAGCATAACATATAGTATAGACATTTGGTATTCCACTTAGGTATGTTATCAAATCATTTGCGTATATATTAAATAATAGAGGACCCAGAACAGATCCTTGTGGAACACCTTGTGTTATTTCACATATATCGCTAGACACCTCACGATTCAGTCTGACAATTTGGATTCTATTATTGAGGTAGGAAGAGAGAAGGTTTAATGGAATCCCTCTGACTCCATATCTTTCCTGTTTATTTAGGAGTAGTTTATGATCAACCATATCAAAAGCACGGGAGAAATCAATAAATAATCCTAAGGCGATATGATATGAACAGACAATTTTAAAAATTCTATATCTGTGCGAAAGAAAAAAGATATTTGAGCAAACTCAACGGCATTTTAAAGAGGAATATTTGTGCTTTAAGACCCCATACATGGTTTTTCGAGAAAAAAAATTCGCAAAGCTACGTAACTTCAAATATGTAAAAAAACCGTGTTTTTTGCACTTTTCGGTTAGGATATCTCAAAATCCTGACGTGATAGAGCAAAACTATAAATAGATTCGAATTCAGCGTCGAAAAATACATAAGAAACGTATGGTCTGACGCCAGATCCAGACAACTTTTATTTCTTGTAAACCTGTGTTATTTTACCATTAATATAAGGTGTTTTGTTAAAACTATTCCCATTTTCATAAATACCTATTTGATGCATTATACTCTTCGCCAGTTTATTGAACTGTTTATATTGTTGCACTTTTATAGAATACTCTTCACAGTTTTTTGTAAATAACGTTAGTTTTGGACGTTTTTAATTTTATAATATCAACTTAATTCGTGAGACACTCGTCAGCATAGAATAAAGTAAAAAAGAGAACTACGTCCAATCTATGTATCTTTAGATTGATTTCGAGTCAAAGTCAAATCGAAATCAAAAAACCAATTTGTTTTAAATCATATACAAAATATTATCCTCTCCGAGCACTCATCCGAAGCCAACCAAACACCCACGGTGTTAATCGCTGTGGCAATTGAAGGACCGTGCGGAGCGAGGCAGGATCGGATTAAAAAAAAATGGAACATTAAACACAGTCTCCTTTCACAGGATGGGCGAATTAAAAAATGTATAAGAAAAAACATGTAAGAAATAAACTAAAAATAATTGGTAGGTATAATCCAATAGACGCTAGTGTTGCAGGGTCCCCTTTATACTAGTTATTACCTAATGTTGCCTAATAAATTTAGGGGTAGTGAATTTTTCCCTCACTTGATGACGGCAGCTTTTCGTCGTGTAGAGCAGTCGTGGGTAAGGAGTGATTGGTGATTTTCTAAGAACGGAAGAAGGGCGCCACGTAACTTGTGAAAGAATATATACAGAGTGTTGTTTTACCTAAGTCACGAAAAGCAAAACTGTTTTATAAAAAATAGAATACTGCTGCAATAATTAATTGTACACCATAGATAAGTGAAAATACATATATTTAAATAAATAATAAATACATTTAGCCTGAAGGGCTCATCTCATACATTAGAAAGGCACACTGATTTGATATCCAGGTAATATGGAAAAATATGTAATATATTTTATTATCAATACAAGCAAAATTAAGAGTGCGTCTGCATAGTACTATGTTTCGGCGTACAGATAGAATATTATTATTTTTATGAATATTATTATGTAGCTTATATAGAAAAATATCTTAGAAATATATTAAATATGGCATGCAAAACAAATTAGTAAAATGTGTGATCTGGCCTTATCAATGGTCCTGTTCAGTGATGGAAGCTTCGATGGTGGTTGCTTTATTGATGATGGTTTTGATAATGGTTACGGCAAAATGGCGACGAGTCGATGACGTCACGTCTTGCCAGAAGTGGTCCTAACTTTTGTCGTCCAATATAGACTGATAGTAAAATAGGATGTGATGGGGCTCTGTAGCCAGAATTGAACCAAACGGAAAAGTACTAATTATCTACCTAGGAACTTCTTATAATATTCCATACAGCTATTTACAATAACTTCCAAAACTTATACTAGTTTTATCAACTTTCCCTAGAACCCTAAAAGTCGAAATTGCACTAAGCAATTGCAGTACAAAAAAGGCAAAAATAAAATAATTGTACACTAGATAACTCACCTTCATCAGAAGGGTTGTCGCTACGGGACGGCAACGAAAATTCGAGAAATCTAGGACGGTAGTTGAACACTGAAATTAATGATAGAAAATCCCATAAGAACAAAACTTAAAAGAAAAAAAAATGCCACTTACATGGAAAATACTCTAAGGACACGTATAGGGTAGTGTAGATCGGGGTGTGATTGGTTATACAAAAATTTCTTGCGAAAATCACGTGGAAAGCCACAAATCACTGGAGACCTTATCACTCCAAAAAAACACGCCTCTCGGATTAAACAGAACTATTCACACGTTTTGACAAAAAAACCTAAGCTGTGGTCATGTTTTGCCTTAAGGTAAACTCTGCTACTTTGTTTGATTTTTAATTGAGCAACCAGCAATACATCTAGATTAATAGCATTTTGACATGTTACACCGTTTCGAGTCAAAAACGCAACTACTACACCACCGTTTGTCACCAAAAAAATGTAAGTGTTTACATTATAAGCGACGAGTTGTATATCATGATCAGGGAATATTATTTAGATATTAAGCAAATCACAACTTACACACTTTTTTATTTATTACGAAATTATCTAAGTACTTCTGCGTTTTTCTGCCCTAATCTGGGCACGCTAATATACTAGTCAAGTAAATAATTTAAAATACTTATTATTAGAATCTAGTCAAAACAACTACTCTTCTAGCTATTAAGGCAACAATATGCAAAAAGTAGGTACAGTCATGTTGAGACGATGTTAATAGATTTTTTCATTTAGAAATATAAAGCGTGATTCGGCACCAAAAGGACTACGATTTAAAAATAGTTGGTAATATACAGGGCGATCATATATCGAGTAGTAATACAATGATGTGTTTGTTTTAATGCGACTCCTGTATATTTCTACATATTTGAAGTCCTTGTAAAATTGCAAGTACACTTCTATAAAGTTTGATCGGTCTAATACTCGAAATTCACCCGTTCCTATCTACGTATGTGTTCAATAAATCAATTTATGTAGCAGTGATGTGGCGTTATTTTATTTTCTTTATGATAACTACGTGCATTTTCAATGTGTCAGAAGTTTGCTTGGTGGCGAATTCTGTAAAAAACTTTAATTATAATTGTAATTATGTTTCGCTATTCTGTGAAGAGATAAAGTGATTTTTATTTTTTTTAATAAAAGTTCCATTTTTGTTAATAAAAAATGGTATTTTTACTATTCAATTAGTGAATTTATATAACGACAAAAACTACAAAGTCAAGGCCATTGTAAAATCTGTCTTGTATTCCACATTGGGTTATACTAATTTTTAATGAAAATTATCACATCCCAGAAAATTTATAAAAATTGAGAATCGACAGATTGTAGTTTTTCACAGAGACTAAAAAACGGCAAATTTTCCACGTTTCTATATTTACCAATACATATTAAAATTAGACTAGCCTTAAGGAAAATAAGCTCGACTCCAATTGAGACCCCGAGGCGAGCTGCAAACTAATATTGTTTAACTCGATATGTGCTGGTATTTATTTTGGTATTAGGAGCTAGAGTGCAAATTAGGCGTTGTTAAGTTACCAGGACACCTAAGCTCCTTCCTTATAAGCTTTGCCGCTTCCGCATTTGCCTTACAACCTCAATAGCGTTGATATCGAGCGATCTGGTCAAGCTAGGCCAATAATCCGACCGTCTTGTGACTTGCAACAAAAACAGAAGCGTCATTAGCCATGGCGTTATACAATTTATTGATTCACTGATTTTTTTCTGCGGTGGACGGCTTGTGAAACATTATTTACCACAGTCTGAGTAAAACCAATAGCCATGGTAGACGCCATCTTTCTTATGACTTAAAGCCTAAATAAACTTTTAAAAGAAAGAAAGGAAGCCTTTAAAATCGTGAGAACAGTGCTCTAAGTCTTTTATTGGAAATGGTGTTTATGTGACAGTTAAAGGTTAGTTTAGTGTCAAATATTACACGGGGGTAAAGGAATGTTGATGAACTTGTAAACACTAATCTTTTAAACAATAATTAAATTTGGCATATTGATGTTTATTAGTAACAGTTAGAAGATAGCCTGAGTATGTTGAATTGTAATTCATTTAAATTACACCAGTTGTGAATTTCTTGTAATCCAAAAGTATTCAACCAGTCTAGAAAGATCCTGAAATTGTAGAAATAGCAACCACTCTATATATGCTGAGCAGTTATATATTCTATGTTTTCAGATGAAAGCATCATATTTCATTGGTACATTTTGACATTCAAATTATTATTATACTCTTCGCAAATACGAAACCGAAGAGTATATTGCATTTGACCGACACATTTCTAAAACAGGAAATATCGCTCGTAGACAAAAGAATTTCTTACATTGTGTTAGTGAACGAATTCTGATCATCTTTCAAAATGTCCGTCTGTCTGTCCGTCCGTCACGTTTCTTGTAAGCACGATAACTTAAGAAAGAAAAGTCCGATTGTGTTGAAAATTGGACAGTAAGCTAGTGTTAGCTAGAGGAAGAACTCTATTGTTTTTGAACAGAGTTGATAAATAAACAAGTCATTCATTTTTTAAATTCGAAAAAAATATTTTTCCAATTTTATTATCTTTTTGTAACTTGTTACAGTCTATTTTCACATTTAGTAATTGAAGGAATTTTAGGCGCTAATTTTGTATTTTCTCAAATGTTGTTGTGTATTTGAGCATAGATTTTCCTAAGGTATATCATATGCAAAATAGATATTTCCTTCGGCTCTAAAACGAGTATAATTGGTTGCCTAATAGCGCTACCTGATGTTTAATTCGACCATTAAATGCGCTGTTCATTTGACAGCAAAGAACCTCTTTCGCCCACATCACGTCTCAGGTACTTCTCTGAAACCCACTTAAGGTTGAAAGAGATTGGTAATGTAGGTTATTTATTTTATTGCAGGGCTGTGTTTGTTCCTTAGTTTATGGTTATTTGGATTCGTTACCTTACGTTATACTTGGATCTGTTATTCCACGTTTTTTTTGGGACTATTATGTTACATTCTACTTGAACTTTTATGTCACCTTCTACATGTCTCGTGGAACTCCCACTCTTAGTCCGGATTTTGGGTCTAGCTTGTGGATTATGGTCTCTTGTCTTGTGCTTGTATGGTACTGGGGATCTCGTCACGTTATATTAGTCTCCACGTAGATTGTCTACAACCTGTGGCTGATATCACCTAGAATTACGCTACCCTGATAGGACGGAAAAAGGTATTCAGACACTACCAAAGGTAAGCGGAATCATATTATCTTAACGAGGGATCCGGAACATCAACACATCGTCCACATCGTACATTACAATAATTAGGGGTTGTGTACCCGGGACAAGAGAATGAACAGGACCGTTCAGTAAAATTTGTAATATTTTGCTCATATCGATTTCAGTAATCTTTGGCATATTTTGTGTATCGTAACTAATAACTAAACAGTTTTACTCTATTTTACTAATAGATTTCAATAGTTTTATGTAGTTTATGTTTTACCGTACTTTGAGACAAATATAGTTATTTTATTTTTCACTCGTGTATATATTTATCGAGTTTATTAGTTTGTAAGACATTTTGTGTTTGTTAGGTTAAGCGTGTGGGCCACACTTATAAATTCACTTAGTAAGTTATATCGTGATAAATTGTACTACGTACCAAGCTATTGATATTAAATGTTTGATTAGAATGACTTTGTCTTCTTATATTTGACCACCTGCACCACCCCAGTTATCGAAACCACCCCCAAGGACCTGACTAGTTGGCCATGTGAGACCCCTTCCTCACCAGTGTATTGCAGAGGGGGTACTGCACGTAAAACATTACAATTTTGTTCAGGGCACAGGGTGACTACCCTACCTTGCGTTCGAGGTTTAGCAGCCTTTGGGGCCCCCTTTCACAAGTGGGGCCCGTGCCCTGTAACAAATTGAATAGAAATCTTTGAAATGATAATTTATTTTTAATATCTATTTATTTATTTTATTAATATACATTTCATATAATATCCAACCATGGAAATTTGATTTCAACTCGTCGCTTATAATGTAAAAATTTACTTGTTTTCACGTGGCAGTTGGTGATGTAGTTCTAACGTTCATATTCGAGTCGGAATCCAAAGGTACCGGGTTCAAAACCCACAGAGGACAGGAGTGCTAACTCCAGATAATTGCTGTTCTAGCCGAACCGGACCCGCCCCGCCCAAGCAGACATTCACCACAACGATGCGCGCCGTGGTTGTCTGGTTGGCTCCGGGTCAGGCTCTGGCTAGGCGCATAAAAGTACTTTTATAACTAATAAATTGTTATTGAATTGAATTTAATTGACTCGGAACTCAAAGTTCCCGGGTTCGACACCCACGTAGGTTTTGGATATATTTTTTAAAATATTTTTCACTAAGTTCGTTTTATAAATTTAAAAACGTCTAAAATTAACATTATTTACAAAAAACTGTGGAGAGTATCCTATAGAATGTGTATTAATTATATAAAAAGTTCAGTAAATCGGCAAAAAGTATAATAATTCCTCTAATTTATTTTATTAATTGCTATATGTGTTTGTTTACATAAAAAATATTTTCCGCATCCAAACGTATGAATATTTGTTAATTTCATAGAATGAAAGCAATATTAACTCTATAAATAAAACTAATTTATTAGCAAATACTGTATGTACACAGTAATACAAAATAATATAATTGTACACATACAAATATACTAATACAGTTATATCAATTACTGGTCAAAGTAAAAACGGTTATGAATTGATATATACTGTAAAAATGGAAAATTTGTCTCATATATCGGCCTGTCAAATATATATCATCCCTCTGTTGATTAATATCATTGCTGAATTACATTAAAAATATTAGTAAACCGTAATTTTACTTCCACATCCAAGTATAGTAACGGTAAAAAAAAATTGAAATCTTTTTTTGTTCAAATAGGCCTAGAATGTCATGAAACGTTGAGATTTTAAGTTTGAGAAAAGAAAGTTTGTCTGTCTGTCGGTCGGTCGACCTGCCGTTCTGTAACATTTTTTGTGTGCGCGATTACTTTGGGACCATTTATGATATCGTCTTGAAATTTGGTACACCTATGTATCACAACGTAATCTGTAAATTTTGATTTTATTCCGTTGAAAGGGGTTAGGGTAAATGAGGGTAAAAGTGGGTAAATAGGTAAAACAAGCAAGTAAGGGTCCACAAAATTGATATTTAGTGTATGTGCGAAAAGTCCAGATGGCATCAGCCACTGCCACTCCCATTACTACCCCTAAATTATTATTAAAGGGAGTAAAAAATAAATTTGTGTTCTAGTATGTATACAAGAGCCAACGGCTTCAATTTTTTGTCATTAACAGCCCCCTCTACCACTTCCAACATGGGGGTATTAAATGTGGTAAGAAGTAAAATGGTGATTTAGCGCGTATACAAGAACCAAAAACCCCAAAATTTCTTTAGCATCAGTCACCTAGTAGTGGAGTGGAAGTATAATAACGGTAAAAAAGTTTTTTTTGACCAAACGGGCTTAAAATATCATGAAACGTCGTGATTTTAAGTTTGAGCGAGAAAAAAATGTATGTCTGTCGGCCTGTAACTTTCTTTGTGCGCACGATTTCTCTGGAATCGTTTATGATATTGACTTAAGATTTGATACATTTCTGTACTCTGATGAGGTCACGAACTTGGTTATACATTGATCTTATTTCGTTAAGTGGTTGGGGGCAAATGGAGGTAAATGCGGGTTAATAGGTAAAAAAAGCAAGTAAGCGTCCATAAAATTGGGATTTAGTGTATGTACGAGAAGACATGGAATCATTTTTTTTTGGCACCACCCACCTCCTTCCCATTATTAAAGAGGTTAAAAACAAAATTGTAATTTGGTGTGTTTACAAAAACCAAAAGCCTCAAAATTGTTCTTAGCATCAGCCACTTCCTCTACCACCTCTTCCACCACCTCCATTACTACCCCCACCGCATTATTAAAGGAGGTGAAAATATAACATATAATGTGCATGCCAGAACCGAAGGCCTCAATTTTTTTTTGGCATCAGCCGCTTCTTTTACCACCACCGTTACCACCTCCACCTCATTAAAAAATTAAATTATAATTTAGTGTGTGTACAAGAAATAAAGGCCTCAAATTTTTTTCTTTCCATCAGCCACCTCCACTACCACCAACACTTCGTTAATAAAGGGGGTATAAAATAACATTGTGATATAGTATATGTACAAGAAACCAAAAACCTATAATTTCTTTTCCTCAGTGACCCCCACCAGAAAGGATGTGGAAGTAGTGATTCCTCAGGCAGTTGTTTCCTTTTTTGCTATTCGCCTCGTTCGTTAAAATATTTAATTATATTAATTAAAAGAGTAAATAAAACAAGGAATAATTTCATTAAGTTTGCGTTATTTAGGTATGATTTTTTTTTATTGCATCCACAAACATTTACGTTGTCACTTGGTGTCACAAAGTACTCAAACTTTGGACTAATTCTATAGCGGCTTGGATTTTTTTTGCGGATTCTTAAACTTCAGGGTATCAACTTCAAATCTTAAAAAGGGATAGTTTTGCTTTTACTCCTAAGGGGGTGAAAAAATCAATAATTAACGGAGTACTGAGAATAAATTATTGAAACTTATATTATTAAAAATTTCATGTTTCGCTCTAAATATGGCCGACATAAAAGGGGCAAAATGGACGAATTAACTATTTTTTGTTTATTTTGAGAAATTAGGGCTTTCTTAGCAGATTGATACATTTTGAGATATAAGACTCATCACCTAATAAGAAAAATGTTTGCTCTTACCTCTAAGAGAGTGAGAACTACCTATAAGTTAAAAAATAAGTAACAGGGAAGTACTGGGAATTTATTAATGAAACGAATATTATTATACTCTTCGCAAAAACGAAGAGTATATTGTATTTGATCGGCACATTTCTAAAATCGTAAATATCGCTCGTAGACAAAAAATATTCATATCATTGTGTTAGTGAACGAATTCTGAACAACTTTCAAAATATCCGTCCGTCCGTCCGTCACGTTTCTTGTAAGCACGATAACTTAAGAAAGAAAAGTCCGATCGTATTGAAATTTGGAAAGTAAGTTAGTGTTAGTGTTAGTTGAAGAAAATCGATCAATAAATAAAAAAGTTATTAATTATTTAATTAAACAAAAAAAACTCTTAATTTTTGTCGCTTGTACTTAAATAGACATCTTGCGAAATGTTATTTCCATAATATATATTTTTTTGTTTATGCATTTTACTAATAAATTTCATAAAAATATATGTAATGAGTTGAAATATGTATGATTGTCGAAAGATATATATCACAGACAATCAATTTTCGTAGCAATATGTGATGGTGCAGTAGCTAAAATTTTGTCTTGCAATCCAAAGATCGTGTGTTCGGATCCCACACAGGTTGGATATTTTTTTTCATCTTTTTTTTCATATAATTTTTTTCACAACAAAGATGGTATTAGAAAATTTAAGATGTCCAAAAACTAACATTATTTACAAGAAGACTGCGAAGAGTATCCTATAGAATGTGTAACAATTATATAAGAAGCTCAGTAAATTGGCCAAGAGTACCTAAGTTTTTAGTTTGTTTAAGATTTTTGGGGTTGCTGATTACGAATTTGGATCGCATTTTTATGTTAAGGTTTTGCAAATTAATAAAACAATAACTAATATTTTCCAATTGTATTAGCTATATAGAAATTTAGCCTAAATTTATTATAATTATTTATCTTCATCAATGTTTGTGTCATTTTTATTTTTATACATATTTACATAAATACATACATGCATGCGATGTCCAGCGACTTAAGAAAGTGTCTAGCCGTACTTCCATGGCGAAACTGCTCCCGATAGGAACCTATATCGTAACCTATGTTATATTGTAGAGGGCGCTAATAGTAGTTGATCGAGTAGATATTAGCTCTATATCTTAGTTAATTGAGGAGCTATTTTAAAAAAAGTGTCCGGAGACGACTTTTTTTCAAAGCGATATATCAGTTAATTTTAAAGCTAGGAAAATAAAACTAAATGGCAGTGTTATGGTACACTTTACAGTTTATTTTATAGCATTTCCTATGGGCCAAGCCTAAATAAAACTATTTAAAAAATGCAAAGAAAAATTTTGTGAATCGATTTCTATCAGATCTAATTGAATTACCACTTTGAAAAAAATATATAATAATTGCCTATGTCTTGCCTAACAGCATGCCAAGTTTCATTAAAATCCAAGAGGTGCAACATGTCGAAAAAAAATTTAAAGTAAGTGGACCGCCACCTTACGACCACTATGTTGACACTTTTAATTTGCATTACATTTCAATAATCTTTGGAAAAGTTGCGTTTTGACAGCTCAAAAGTATATCAACGGTTGGTAGTGTCAACTAGCCTATTACAATGGTTTTTTGATCTTCTTTTATAGTGACTGTAGTCGGGCTCAGTTAAGAATGCAGTTGTTTTCGTTATGAGCGGAGCACAGTTTACACAGGATATGGGAATTCCCAAGTAAGTGGAATCCCCCATGGCCGACTCAAGCCAGTTGGCACATAAAATAAAAATTAACGGTTTAAATTGGCTTTTGTTTGGCATTTGGCTCTTTTATAAATACACTGAAATTATTTAATTCACATTGCAGCATATTTTGTTTAGATTAATGAAAGCTCATTATAGATGTAAATCCTCTAAAAATGTCAAGTGTTATAAGAAATAGGTAAACCTACTACTTGCTTGTGCTCGATATCAGGCGAGCTGTTCTTGTCTCTGCCGCTCTGAACTGAATCTTTGATCTCTCTCGCGCAGCGCACATCGCACATCGAAGTTTATTTTATTGTTTTATGATATTTATGAATATTAATACGAAGGAAATTGTACTAATTGTTCATATACTGTTCGGCTATTTCCTTCCATTTTTATTAAAATCAGACTGCTCTAGTTATATTTATCTCTTTTGTTACAAATAAGGATTCACAAACACGGTATCGCCTGTGCTAAACGCTGTGCGATGTGCGAAGCTCAAGTTGTTGATTTCATCAGTCTCATTTAAGAGCATGGTTCTATTCAATTTTATTGTGCGATGTGCGAGGGGCGTCGATATGGCCACTCTCATTTAAAATAATGGTTTATTTAATTTCAGTGTGCGATGTGCGATGCTATGTGCGTTGTGCGGTGCACCGACGTGACGACGTGGTCATGCACTTACACGGAGGTTATGATATTTGTGTACACTTTTTAGGCAGGTATATGAGAGAGATCAAAGATACAGTTCAGAACGGCAGTGACAAGAACAGCTCGCCTGATATCGAGCACAAGCAAGTAGTAGGTTTACCCATTTCTTATAACACTGACATTTTTAGAGGATTTACGTCTATAATGAGCTTTTATTACTCTAAATAAAATATGTTGCAATATGAATTAAATAATTTCAATGTATTTCGATTTCAATGTATAAAAGAAAAGTGCCAAATAAAGCCAATTTAAGCCGTTAATTTTTATTTTATGTACGCAACTTTTCCAAAGATTATTGAAATGTAATGCAAATTAAAATCGTCAACATAGTGGTCGTAAGGTGGCGGTCCATTTACTTTAATTTTTTTTTCGACATGTTGCACCTCTTGGATTTTAATGCAACTTGGCATGCTGTTAGGTAAGACATAGACAATTATTATATATTTTTTTCAAAGTGGTAATTCAATTAGATCTGATAGAAATCGATTGACAAAATTTTTCTTTGCATTTTTTAAATACTTTTATTTAGGCTTGGCCCATGGGAAGTGCTATAAAATAAACTATAAAGTGTACCATAACACTGCCATTTAGTTTTTTTTCCTAGCTTTAAAATTAACCAAGATATATCGCTTTGAAAAAAAGTTATCTCCGGACACTTTTTTTCAAATAGCTCCTCAATTAACTAAGATATAGAGCTAATATCTACTCGATCAAGTACTATTAGCGCCCTCTACAATATAACATAGGTTACGATATAGGTTCCTATCGGGGGCAGCTTGGCCGTGGAAGTACGGCTAGACCCTTTGGGTGAATATCAAAAAAGTATAAAAAATTTGATTATTCTTTTTATAATTGAAAATATTGTGAGATTTTACCGTCAAACGAGCAATATTGTAATTTGCTAAAACGAGGCACGTTCTTTATTCGGTCATATCTCCTTTACAATTAACCTAAAAATCATCCAAAATAAGCATTTTGAAAGTCTCTTAATCCTCTTTAAAGTCAGGTAGGTCAAAATGCTACAGAGGTTGTCAGTGTTTCTATATTCACCTTAAATGCATCAATTAAAAAAAAAAAAACGTTCAGAGTTAAATTCAAACACATCTATCTCCTAAGCTATTATCTTTGTCAAAAAAATAAAAAAAACAACGTTCTCCTTAGTTTATTGCCATAAATTTTTGTCTCCAGTAACATTCAGCTAAGATGCTTCCCTGCTAGGTTATATAACCCTAAAGCCAAAAAAATAATTTTTTTCATAAATTTTCAGATAGTGTAGAATCTTTTAGATAATGCATCCATCACGGTTAAAAAAAAATGAGCGTATTCGTAACAGTTTGGACTAACAAAATACACGATTTGAATTTTTTTTTTTTCAATTTGGAATTTGCTGCAACTAAGAGACTGGCACTTTTTTGTGTTTAAAATCAAAATTTGCTTAAAATCTTTGGAAAATCGATGTTTTTTTGCTTGAAAATCATCGTTTTCGACCCCCAACGAAAAGCACCCCTATTCGTTTTTAATATATTATATTTGACCCATTTTGAATCAAACTGTCCAAAAAAATTTGAATCTAAAACTGCTTTAGAATTAGTCCGAAGTGAAATCACCAAGTTACTGTACTAGCAGTGAAAAATAGTTATAAAAGACCCGATTGTATTCCAATTAGTTGACTTGAAAAATATGATCGTATTAATCCATCAACATGTTTCCATATGACACCGATGTTCAATAAAACAATATTTCCGGTACTCTCGTCCATATAGAAAATATTTTCTCATTAATATCCATCATGGCGCTTCCGAAATTCATATCGAAGGGCGGGATATGGCTCTGCATATCATGTGGCGTCGAATAAATGAAGTTCAATTCATTTATACATTACACGCTGCATGAATATTGATCAAGTTGACAGTGAACGGGGCTGCTTCCGCAAAAATGCCAATATTGAGAAAATCCTCAGGGAGAACAAATTGCCATCAACAAATTATGCTTTAAATTTGTGCACCAATGGATGACAATAATAATAATAGGAAACTGAGACGTGTTCAACATGATTCCGTTAAATTTTATCTCATATTTTATGTGGATGATTTTCTCATTTAGCGTCGGTGGGAAATGGTTTCAAACGAAGTGACGAAAACATAGGCGTCTCGAGACTTTCTTTAATAATGACGAGTAGATGTTGCAGGTGGGCGTGGCCGATTACGAATATCTATTTAATTAACAGTTTGTTCTAATATCGCCCAATTCACCTTTACGTGGTGCCACTGAGATTAAGTACATAGCCAATATATTTTCTATTTTTATCGTCCATTCGCATAGTAGAGCGGCAACCAGAAAGAAACGGCTATTAGTGAAACAATCTTGTAATTTGGTATACTGATTTCTGTCATTAAATGAGTATTTTTATGAGCAGCGCCAAATCAAAATGGCTTCCATTTTAGAAATATAAAGGAACGAGTTTTCTATCTAAACTATTGATGTTACAAAAAAAGTTGTTAAGAAAAATTGCTCCAAATTAAATTCTGAATAAAACAGTTTAGTAAAGCTTTTTACCTAAACCAAAATAAAGGCGGTACATAGAAAAATAAAGGTACTTTTTATTTATAATTCAAAAGTTTCTAAAAGTTTTTCTACTAAATAATTACTGTTACAGAAAAAATTGTTAAGAAAAATATTCTACTTTAAAATTTGAATAAAAACACTATATACACTATGTTTACCTAACACCAAATATAAAGCCGCTACACGGAGAAATACTAGAATAGTATATTATATTACTAGGAGTAGAACGCACTCTTTTTTTGTGTTGAGCCCAGGATTTGCAAACTGGGCGAAACACAAAAAAGGCGTTCTACTCCGTGTAATATATACTATTTTTTCTTCAAGCGTATTAAAATGCAAAAATTCATTTATTTATCATAAATGTACAAATATTCAAACTACAGTCTTACATGTTGACACAATATGACAAGTGGCTAGTGTATAGCGCGCCACCGGTGGCTTTCGGTATTAACATTATGTTACTAGTAAAACAATACCCACTGCGGTGGCGCTTTCGGAACTAACATTATGTTACTAGTAAAACAATGTCCACTACGGTGGCGTTCGGTACTAACAATTTGTTACTAGTAAAACAATGTCTTACTTCTACTTCTGTTTTTGGTGACATAATTTAAACATTTTAATACGCTTGAAGAAAAAATGATTTTTTGTATATTTTATAAAGCAAAAATTATATTGTTCTTGTTGAGTATTCCTTTGCAAGAAACTAAACACACATTATTTTTCAACCTAGAAATAATTTAATAAAAATAGGTAAAGATTTTTTAGTTAGACTTACATACCTTTTTTAAGTTAGTTGCATTCTCCTTTATAATTTGTGCAAAGTAACGTGCATTACAAGCCAGCTTTTTTACAACCACATTTGGTTTCAGTGCATCCCCTTTTTGCAACTACATTGAATTAACTGTCTTAAGGGCTTTAAATACCTCCGAAAGTGTTGACCATTTTGACACCCAAATATTTTCAATATTAGCCAAAATCAAATTTGATGTCCGAATCTGTCCCCAGATGTGCCCACTTTGGAAGCTAGCCCTTAGAATGTGTTGCTCCAAAGCGGCCTTTGAAGGGGGAATGTTACACGTTGTCCTGTTATTGGAAATAAACGGTTCCTTTTGCGCCTGATTTACTTCAGTACAGAGAGAAGTATTGCAGAAGATTAAAACAACAAACCGTTGGAATAAGTTAAAAATTGTATCAGGAATATTTTCTTGAGGTTTCGAAATGAACTTGTGAAAGCTTCTGTTACTTCTGGATATATCGTCCATGTCTTCCAAGCAATCACTTTTCTTTTCCAGAAAAAAAGGAAATGGTATCACATCCCGTTAGGGAGTGGAAACCACGGAATGCATCACACTTTCTTTCTCCTTGTTTTTGTGCTAGCTCATATACCTTTAATACCCTAAAATATTTATTAGCCCCAAACTGTATATTTAAACTGTTCAGCCCTTTTTCTATACAAACAGTAAACAAATAAAATTGAAATTTTTTAAAAACGATCAATGTATCTAATCGTACCAGTTTCATATGACCAAATCGAAATGAGGCCTAAATCATGTTCGGCTACCATAATTGTCTGCACATTTTCAATTTTACCTCACCGGACAATTTCTAGAGAAGTTCAAACATCAAAATCTAATATGGCCTATAACCTTCTCGACAAAATACTCTTTCAAATAAAAAAAACTACATCAAAATCGGATCACCCGTTGAAGAGATATGAAGCCACAGACAAACAAACAGACAAACAAACAAACATACAACCATACGCGTCAAACTTATAACACCTCTCTTTGGGGGTTAAAAAATGAAACTGCCAGTACTACTACGTCATTGTCGACAGTTCTAATGCAAATGTCCTTCCAACCTTGTTGAACACAATCATAGTATGAGAGCCGACCGACAAAAATTGAAGACATAAGCTGGAGTGTCAAAAATTGTGTGGGGATAATTATCAAGTCATTCTCTGATCGTGTCTGATCGTCATAGAATCTGGGTTGCAGCGATGCGGGGGCAGCCATTTTGTGATATGGCTCAAATAATTCTTGAATGTGACGCTTTCCCATAACATCCAATCAAAAAAGTTTTAGACAAAAGTTTTTCAGTTTTATGGGCTCATCATAATGGCATTATGAGGTTTTACTTTTAATGGGGGTTTTACGTTTTTTTTTATAGAATCAACCCCTCTTTTTTATAGTGGATTTCGATTTTATGTCAGAAAATATCAATCTTTTTTTCTTTGCAATTTTTTGCTACGAAACCAATTTTCGCTGGAAAATAGCCTCAAAAAGACAAACTTTTCTAATTTCAATAATTTTTTACGGCGAAAGGATACGCTCTGGAGCAAAACACCAGAGAGAAAAGATCTTCATTTTTTTATGTAGAATATACCTAGATTTTTGATTTCTGAAAATTATTTAAGCCAGATCAGAAAAACGGCTGCCCCTGCGCCGCTGCAACCCGAATGACTTGATAAGCATCCCCACCAATTTTTGACTCTCCAGCTTATATGTTCCATTTTTGTTGGTGGGTTTTCGTACTATCTTTGATATGGAATATTAGTCTTATATCTGCTTCTTTTTGGTTGCAGGATTTTAGAGCAGTATTGCAATAACTATTTTTCACAATTTCTTCGCCAACAGTTGACAAAATTTCGACAGAATTAAAGTTATTAGATGTTGTTATATCATTTGCCAATAAACAAAATAATTCTCTCTTGTTTTCAGCGTTTTTCAGAAATTCTGACTAATTCGTTGGTAGTATATTGTTATTGCGGACTTGCCTTTTTATTCCGACTCCTCTAGTTTCTCTCGTATGACTTTTTAAACTGTCCCTTTTGTACTATGTCGACACGTTTAGCTTTTAATTTGACAATAGTATGTTTAATATGTGCCTGAAAAGCTTTTTCTGGATATTCTTCAAATTTCGAAACGCCTCTAGGCAAAAGTAGATGGACTAAATTGTAAATTAGGAAGCCATAGTTACTTTCCGGTGTAATATTTGTCTCATTTTCATCTAATAATGGTATATTCTGTATATTTTGTCTACGCGATTCTCTTACAGGGCCGAGATTTAAAATAGTATGCCTCTTAATTTTTTAACTTATTCTATAATTCAACACTGATTGTTACTTTATCAATTATTATGACAAGCATAGAACATCACTGCGTATTTTGTAAAATATCAGAAGAAACTGAGTTTGTGATATTTTACCCAGTAGAGTCTTAATTTTTGTTTTAGAAAAAAATGTATAAAAACATTGTTATTTAAAATTTAATACGGAACAATTTTTCTTAATAACTTCTTTTCGTAAAATCAATAGTTTAGCTAGAAACGTGGATCTTTTAAATTTTTTAAAACAGCCGCGTTCTTGAAACCGGATGCCATTTTGTTTTGGTACTGCTTGAAAAAATAGTCGTTTTAACGACAGAAATCAATATACCAAATTATAAAATTGTTTCAGTAATAGCCGTTTTCTAAGGGTTTTTACTGTGCTTGCCGCCATACTACTAACAGCCAGCAACACACGATTGCAAATTTTACTCGTATCGTAATAGTCTTATTACAAATATCTATCATCCCCATTTTTGGAATAATCCTAAAAATTATTCTCAAAAAAGACTTACAAATTACTTAGACAAAATAAAATTTTAAAATGTCAATTTGGTTTTGGAAATAAATGTTCCACCACAAGGCAGTTTTTAAATTAGTGTGCGGGCCTTGAGGAAGGAGGAGAGTTTTTATGGCATTTGAGGTTTGCCATTAAATCTTTTCTATTTCTGTTCTATCAACAGACATCAGTGTTGGATAATCCAGAACTTCTTTAAGTTAAACATGGGGTGCTTTAAGTCTCTGTTTTGGGGCCCCTACTCTTTATCTTATATGTCAATGATTTTTTCACTTTGTCACAAAAAAATGCATCGCTTATGCTGATGATTCATCTATTATTGATTTTAATATATAGTACAGTACCTAGAGGTTTTAACTTCGGAATAATGTCATATGAAACAGATTTCGTTCATTTTTGGCAAATTAATAGCAAACGCATCAAAGAAAAGTTTCCATATTATGCGGCGGATTGTTAACTTATTGGGCGTCGCATCTAAGAAAAAATTAAAAACATTGGAGCTGAAAGAAAATAGAATTTTAAGAAGAAAGTGCTCTATGCAACTTTCATAAAAACTGATAGTCTTTAAGTTATAACGACTTGAAAATTGGAATTTTAGCTTAAAAAAGGTATTTCAGAACAATATTCGTAAAATAACTCGAAAAGTATTACATTGAGCGAAAACATTCTAGAGACAAATAAGAAAGCTCTTATATTCAGGATGAATTTCGTTTTTTCCTAATTTCTGTAGAGATAATCGGAGATCCTGGAACTATAAAGGTGGCGTCCAAACGCCTATAAGACGAAGTATTTAGTTTGAATGTTAAATATCTCAGAACTATGGCACTTACGTCAAAAGCGGTAAGAATCAAAATGAAAGACTATTAATTGGGCTTTCAAGTTATTTTTTTTTCTACAGCACAAAAAACAGTTACGACAGAAACAATGTACTTTTTCAATTTTTTTTTTTTAATAAAAACGTCGCCATTTTGTTAATGTAAGTAGACAGCAATTAAAAAATTATATTCCCATAGAATAGAATAGAATAGAATAGAATAGAATAGAATAGAATAGAATAGAATAGAATAGAATAGAATAGAATAGAATAGAATACATTTATTCACCATAAATTTTGCTACAGTAACAATATCGGTTTTGTTGTTACGTGTTCAAATGAAATTAAGCCTTAAAAAAAACTAAAAGTACTAAAATGCTCATTTAACTCAAGGTTAGCTAGCTCCAGCAAGAGACTTCAGTGGTGAGATTCGTTTATTTTTAACGATTTTATATTTTGCCAAAAAAAGTTTGAGCGCCAGGTAATTTCCAATAAAATTTCACCAACCTTAAGCTCCTGTTCGACACACCGATTTAAAATTACCAAACTCCGTGTTTATTCTAATACTTGAAGTCTCCTTTGACAACATAATCAATAAACAGTAGAGTCAATTTTAAGATAAAATTTTTTATTACAGAAAATAGGACAAGTATATCCAAATAGAAAAAAACTTATTACAAAATGGTGAAAGGTTCAGTCATGAGGTGACTATCTCTGATTTACTCTAAAAAATTCGTACAAAAAATTCTTACCTGATGTTAAATCGCTTCTAATTTAAATAAATTCCGTATACTGTACGGACGTTACTATCATCCAACATCTTTCTAGTATCCTAAGATATGTGCATGTACAAGACAATTCAATATACGTATATAACTGCGCAGTTACTCACATTAATTGTAAAAAAAACAATAAGTATACTACATGAGTAACATATCAAATATTTAGGCACTCAAACTGGCCATCGGTATAAAAAATTACATGAACAAAAAATTACATGAACAAAAAAATTGGAAACGTAACAGGGGGTCCTTTATTCTGGACATCACTGTAATGCAAATTAAAAATAAGTCACCGACCTCAAAAGTCCTTAAAGGTGATGAATAATGATACCAGATACTCCAGGCTCTCCAGGTGAATTCTCGTCATGTAACTGTAACCTGATGCGTGACTGCAGTCTACGTACTTAAAGTCTGTCCTAGTAGCGTCCTCACAACCACAAACTCGTAAATTCGTAACCATAACAGCAAATTCAAATCCAAAATTCGGCACGTGGCCTCCAACAAAACTTCCATAACAATAAAAATCTATCTCCCAAACTTGAAAGTAAAGACTTAACTCTCCAATAGATTAATTAACCATATACAATGTCTTGCCTATTTAAAAGGATAAAATGTTTAGAATTTGATATTCTAAGAAAATCGCAAAAATGCTCTTACCCAACAAAACCGGAATGGGCTCACACAAAAAAACAAGGATCCATTAGCTTCGTTTCCTACCTATTTAGAAGTTCCACAATAACCATAATCGGCTTCAAACAGCTTAACAAACAATCAGGCCCTTCTAAACTTTAAGACTTTCCAGCATGATCCCCAAAAGTGAATATCGGGATGTTTCTTTTTTTAAAAAACAAGTCAGGAAAAATCTCGACTGAATGGCGGAACGACGCGCTAACCAGTAAACAGAAACCCACGTTTTCTTTTCCGGTCAACCACATGTTCTCGAGCACCAATCACAGCTTGCCATTTCATTAGGAACCTACCCATAATTCCTTTTCGCGTATTAATTTATAAATACACAGAAAATAGTCCTAACCATAGAATGATTAAAGCAATTCTTAAAATAGAGACTAATAAGCATAAAACCCATGATCGAACCATATTTACAATAAAAATAAATAAAACTAGGATTAATAATTTAAATGCCATAATTTTTCCTTCATAACCAATGTTGGTAACACTTTTCCTCAAACTGAAATATGACAGCTGACAAAAAGGAATAATAAAAAGGTCTACCAGGCTTATTCTTTTAAATAAATAAATAAGAACTTGTTAACTACAGGTAAGAGAGTGTGGTTTTGTTGTAACTAATAGAAGTGTAACTAAATCCTTTTTCCAGACTATACGCCCTGAAATGTGTATATTTGCCTACACTTACAGACATTCCCAAAGATGTTTACACACTTTGTTGGAACCGAATTCCTTAGAAAATAGCAAGGAAAAATAATAGGATTAGCTCAATTCAACAGTAAGTCATACAATATAAACTCTCCCTGGTAGCTATTACTAACTTGTGTTTTGTTTATCGTTTTAGGTTAGGCAGCCAAAATACCTCCTGCCAGCAACCAAAGGAAAAATACATAAAATAAAAACTATTATAACCCTCCAGACATGACAAATCCATGAACCTAAATTATAATGATTCTATGAAATAAAACCCATAGGTAACAAGAAGGTTTCCAGAGTATTTTTATTTAACCAACGATACACAAACAAGTTACCTTCTCTATCCACTTTGCTATCAACAAAAGAAAAGAAGCAAATATAAATACCCTTTTCCTCAGGTATCAACTAAAATATTTAAAAAAACAAACGTAGCCTCACTCATTTTTAAATTTACAACCGCATATACAACTATAAGATCGGAACCCAATTTAACGTTACATTGTCATTACAAATTCACATAAAATATCAGATACAAAATATAAAATACTTATTAATATATTATATATGTAATATATATATATGTCATATGTTACAAAAATTGTATAAAACAAACAAGAAAACAAAAATATATAATAAAAAGGAAACATAAAAAACAAACTAACAAATATATGTACATATAACGGTAAAGTTCTTCCCCATTATCAATAAAAAAAAACAATGTTCATTCAAAAACATTTTCAATTTGCTTCTGAATAATCTAAAAGAATTTTGTGACCTTATTTCTATAGGAAGTTCATTATATATATAACTACCAGCACAGTGGGGAGATTTTTTATATTTACTAAGGTTGAAAATATTTATGTGTATTTTCCCCGCACTTCTGGTGGGGTAGTTGTGTATGTCACCATTTGTTTTAAATTTATTCAGGTTTTTGTGCATGAAACAAGAAATTTTAAATATGTAAATACATGTCACAGTCTTAATTTTATTTGTTTTAAATGTATCTCTGCATGATTCTCTGTGGTTCAAACCAAACAGAATCCGAATAATTCTCTTTTGCATTACAAAAACTCTACTCGCCTCAGCTGATTGACCCCATATACTAATATTGTAGCTAATGGCTGAATATGCTTTTTTTAAATTTAATATTGCAAATGTTGTTTTTGCTAACTTAGTGCACAAGGTATCTATTTGAGGGGTAAAATTTAATGTTGCATCTATCACTGAGCCTAAGAATGTTGTTTTCGTGTTGGTCTCAACATATTCTATTTTAGGACTATTATTAGATATAGTATTTGTAAAATACAAAAATACCGTTTTATTCATGTTAATAATCAGAGAATTTTTAAAACACCAATCTTCAAATTGCTTAATAACTGTAGCAGTTCTATTCTCTAAATGCTCAATGGTATCACTGTGGATTATGACAGATGTGTCATCCGCGTACATAAATACCGCACCTTCTGTTATATAATCCGGTAAATCATTGACGAAGATAAGAAATAAAAGTGGGCCAATAATGGAACCTTGAGCTACACCGATTTCCATATTAACGATGTTAGACATTTCTGAGTTTATTGAAACTAGAATTTTCCGTATTTCCGTATTTTCCATATACTGTTTTTCGTTAATATATAATATGACCTAGACGCTCAAATTTTTCGCCCGCTTACAGCGCTTACTTTAGAAAAAAAAAATGCATTTTAAACTGTAAAGAAATTTTAGAAAAGACGTAACATTTTTGTTTCTCTGCAAATGTCTCGATATCAAAAATGAAGCGTGTGCGTCTTCACACTTTCTTTAACAAAATATCGCCATTTTGTTATTATATATTGTAATTGCTCAGTAATTAATTTTTCATTCAAAAATGCTGTTTTTCGTTAATATGTAGTATCACCTAGATGTTCAATTTATTTTGTCCGTTTAAAACAAAAATCTGTCAGCCAGTTGGAGCCGCCATTTTGAATTTTTCAATTTTGACTTCAGATTCGGAATCAGCGATTCCAAGAACATAATTATCCTACGTTGAAAAATAAACTAGTAAAACTTTTTCAAATATTCAATATTTAAATTTAAAGGTAGTTTTCACGCCTCGAGGATAAGAGCATGTATCCGGACCATATAGAAACTGAAGACGATACCTTTTACTACAATAATAACCGACAAAGAAAAATTATTATCATTATATATATGAAATTATTTCGAAATTTTACATATTTTTTACCTCTAGGTACTGTACTAATACATTATAATATAAATATTCTCGACCTAAGGGAGTATAGCTTTAGTTCTATCAAACAAGCTGCTTGGTTCTCTTCAAATAATCTTATACTAAATAAAGAGAAACCCCAACAAACACACACATATATTGTAGGTACTTTTCAAAGTTGAAAAATATATTTTAACATATTAGATTTACTCTGTAATTTTGGAATATCTATTTGTAAAGTACTCTTGCCAACTAAGAGTTTCCCTATAAAATTACATTATTTGCTATTGCACAAATTGGAGGACATAAAGCTCTGCTTCGAGCTATTAATACCGCAAATATATAAAACAAACAAAAATAACATGCTATTGCAGCAAACATCAGGAGAAAAAGGAGCAGAATAAGTTTATAAAACATACACCAGACCGCAAATAGCGACCACCAGATTGCAATGTCAGATCGTGCAGGGTTAGGGGAGCTAATTATGACGTCACTGGGGACGCGCTGTTATCTTGTACCAAATAAAAATACGACTCAATTTATCTCTACCCCGGCCTTAATTGGATTGCACTTTTATGTTATATTTAAAACGAACATTTTATATGACAGCAACTAGAAATTACCAGGCGAAAGCCATTGAATTAATGGGAATTGAAAAGTTTTTTTTAATTGAAATATATTTCAAATAAGTTTTATTTTGTATTTGGTAGAAATTTTAATGGGTTTGGCAGATCCAGTCAGTGGATTATTGGAACGGATTTATATTTGTTAATATAAAACGAACAATGTTAAATTGCCGAATAATCATTATTTCAGTAAGCAAGTAAAGGGTTTGTTTTTAAGGACTTCACAATACTTTGGAACTTGTTCCTTTTGATTAGTTGGCAATGAATAATGCATTTTCTATTACACCAGTGAACCTATACTTCCGGTTTAAAACGATGTAATTCAATCATATTAGATATTCGTGTCCCCAATTAGCCTTAACATGCTGCAGCTAGTATGAATAAGCTAAGCTTGGTGCAGAGTAATTAAGATTATTTTACTTATTGGTATGGTAACCAAGCAAAGGCCAATTATAGCATAATAAGCTAAATAATAATTTAGGAATAAAATTTTAAAGATTTATTTTAAATGTGCACATTTTATGTAAAATACAAATTAATTATATTTTTGTTATATCTATGACGATACTTAATATGTAAGCGAATACGCTACATATACTCCTCTCCCTGCAAAAGAGAAGCCAACTTACCAAAGTATCAGTATATTTCAGTAATATATATAGGTAACGATTTATATTGGACAAACTTCATAAAGTTTTGAAAATTGGTGGAAATGTTAAGGGTAGCATAAGAATTAGTAAACCGAAAAGTTCCCACCCCTAAACAGTGTGCTTCGTCCCCTAGGAGGTCGTTTCCACCCCCCATTTCGAGGTTTTCTAGATTATCTCGGGAACGGTGCACTTAAATATACCTATATACAAAATTATTCCTTATAAAATTCTGTATCAAAAACGTATCTACACTTTTTTTCTAAAATTAATAGTACCGTGAGAAAATAAGGCGCACACATCGTTCCTTCCATACCGGACGCGTTCGCCCTCCTTTTGCTCTCAACATGGGTCCGATTTCTACATCGCGCAATTGCTCTTGTCTCAGAGTTTTCTTTGTCCAACTGTCTGGAAGATCGACATTGAGAGTGTTGACTACAACCATGTTCGCCAATTTTCCCACCTGAGGCTAGCGCTTGCAATCTTCCTTGTCTGGTTTTCTGGATAATGCAGGAGTTTGACTGGCTGCGTAGTCAATAGCCTTGTTTTCTGGCATTGGTCGTTAATTTTTGACAGAATAATTTGTTCGTTCCCAATCCTTAAAACTCGCTTTCCTACGTCAACAATAAATCCATACTGTTCCATGTCCAGGCCCACAATGAAGTCACCCGTGATGTCAGCCACGATGACCCTGTGGTCAAACCTTAAATATCCAATCTGCAAACCCAGGTCTACATCTCCATGAACCGTAGCCCTGTCTCTCGTAGCTGTCCGGACGATCACTTCATTTTGCCTCTTGTTAATCTTTATACCCGACATAAATCCTGGCCTTACTATTGATGACGTAGTACCTGTGTCGATGGTAAGCAAACATTTTCTTCCATTCACATATCCTTGCAGCAACAGACTGCTTGCAATTCTTCGAAGCTGGGACATCTTAATTTCTCTGGGGACACTGCATTCCTTAGCCAGCACAGCCCCCCTGGTATAGTTTTCCTGCTTCTCTTCAACATTCACAGTATTTACTCGACTCTCCGAGTTCTGCTGTTGACAGTCTCGTTTCATATGTTCTACCTTGCCGCAGTTGTAACATTTCATACCACCTCTCGGCTTTCCTCTATTTTGCTGTTTTTCCTGCTTTCCGAGGCCATCCAATTTATCGAATAACTTGGTGAACATTTTCTGCATCTCAGTCAACATTGAGTTCTGGTTTGTTTCAGGTTGTAATTCTTCGAGAGTCACAGCTCGCTTTGGTGTCTCGTCAGCCTCAGAACTCGCCTGACCTCTTCGTCCCTTATGCCGTCTAAAAAGGCCCCCACGGCTAATTGTTCCTGAAATTCTCTAGGTGCACTCGGATACGCCAGGTGTGCCAGTCTCTCTATCGCAGCTTAGAATTCTTGTAAACTTTCCTCAGCTTTTTGTGTCCGTGATTTTAGCTGAGCAAAGTGTTGCTCGCCATATCTCAAGTCTAATGCAGCTTCCAAGACTTTGAAGTCCCTTTGTTTCTCCACCGAGATGGTCTGAAGTAACTCTGAAGCTTGGCGCCTTAGCGCTAGAACTAATACCATGGCTTTTTCCTCATTATCCCAGTTATTTACAGATGCCGCTGCCTCGAATTGTCTTTTGTACGTTGTCCATGAGCTTTGACCATCAAACGAGGGAGGTTTTAGTCGAGGACCTGATGACGTTACCAGCTGTCCTCCTTTCTCTCTCAGCTGTCTTTTAAGGCGCTTCTACTTCAAACTCATTTACTTTTTCTTCTACTCTGTCTACTTTTCCTTCAACCTTATCTACTTTTTCTTCTACCTTGTTTATCTCTTCTTTGACTTCACTCTACAATTCTTCATTGACGGAAATTGTCGCGTCCTGTTGTATTTTGATTTGCTCATTTAAAATTTTATTTTATTCTTCCTGGCGTCTTTCTTGTTCTTCTTTTCCCTCTTGGCGTCTTATTTCCAGATTTTCCATCATTTTCTTTAATTTGTCTCTCTCTTCTTGACGTCTTCTTTCTTGCTCGTCTTTTTCTTCTTGACGTCGCTTTTTTTGTTCTTCCTTCTCCTCTTGACGTCTTCTTTCTTGTTCTTCTTTTTCTTCCTGGCGTCTTATTTCCTGTTCTTCCATTATTTTCTTTAATTCGTCTCTTTCTTGTTGACGTCGCTTTTCTTGTTCGTCTCTTTCTTCTTGACGTCTTCTTTCTTGCTCTTCTTTTTCTTCTCGTTGCTGCGCCATCATCCTCGTAAACTCCTCAAGCAGGTCCTGTATTTGTTTCTCTGCTGCCATACTTCTTGTTTCAGAAAATCTCGAACCAGCACGAAAAGTCTTATCCAGAGTCTTTTGTCACTATACAGTTCAGAGAATTTAATAATCTCCACGAATGTCCAAATAGAAAAGTTCTAGTAACTTTCACGCACTAACACAAATGAGTCTTTTTCAGTGTCTCTATCACTTCTGAGTTTAAAGGATTTAATTATCACACCAATGTCCTAATAAAATGTTCTACGATGTCTAAAAAAAATGCACTTAACGCTATCTTCTTGTTCGAAAACAACCCTCGAGCAATGTCCAGTAAATTAGTCCTCTGTGTTAGCACTAACCCTCGAGAATACTTCTCGAACACTTCAGCACAACTTCAGAGCTCCTCTTGTCATAAAATTCCGCTTCCTGACACCAATTTGTGACGTGTTTCCACCCCTAGGAAACCGCCCTTGCAAATTCCGTGGGTTCCAAAAATTATAACAAGAGATGTCCACTAACACACTTTATTAAATAATTTACTGGCTACTTCGCAATACTACTATTAACTTAAATGCACTTTACTGACTAAAAATAACAATGTTTATCACTTTGGAGTCTTAACCTTACTTGTCATTTCAAAACTTCCAAACTTCTTCTTCCCACCGAGAATGCGGCCTTTTATACCTAAAAATGACAGATCCCGATTTTTCTGTGATGACGCCACCATTCTCTAGATAGTTTCAGATGTCATTACTCTAGAGCTTCTGGTAGGTTCTTTCTCGAGTAGGTGCAAATACGTCTGAATTAATTGAATTCTGTGTTGCCTACATTCTGCAACACATCACAATACTTTTAGTTAACCACGAATTATAGGTTTACCAATACCTCACCTACTGGTTTTCTTAACAATAAGTTAACTACGACCTTCAAATTAACCAGACAGTGTGAAACTGTTTTTTTATAGCAAACCTGTGGTCAAATCCTAACCTTTAGTTAACCAACGATATGAAACTGGCTCTCAATGGAGTAATAAGGCCCATAGTTGAAGTCGGTATAGAAATGAAAATTTAGAAACAATGCAACCAAATGTATTTAAAACAGTAACAATAGAAATTAGGTAATAAGGTTCAATTAGCAGGATTTCTTGGGTGACTTTCATAAATTTTAGTAAGAGGCAAGCGTAGAGGCGTCTTGACTGAGTGTATTTCGATACTTCAGTTAAGCAATGTTCAGCGCTGTTAGTACTTGGATGGGTGAAATCTATCTTGGGAAACTCGTCCCTCCTCCTAGCGGGTTGTATATTAGCGTATATGCGGAAACTATGTAATTTCAAGACGAGGATTACGTAGTGGATATACCATCCTTCGGAGGGGATGTAAAGCAGGCAGTCCCTTGTCTATTAAATGTTAGGCAAGTAAAAGATCCTACTTTTCGAAAGAGAAGAGGTTCGGCAAAATTTCCGGGTTGGGGTTAGCTCGTCTCCTGGCGTCGGTGATAGGCCCTGGTAGCGGAAATAGGCCGACGTGGCGTTAAATAAATAAATTTAAAAAATAATAATAAATTTTAGTACCATTTTTATAGGATGTTCATTTTTTTATTTTAAAACACGTAATTTTAACACACCTAATATGTGATATTTATGGGTGTGCTAACGTGAATTGAACCGTAAATGTAAAAAACCCTATTCTTTTTTCATTCAGCCGAATAACAAATATTTCCACTCGTTGCAAATTAAACATATTAATTTGTAATACGTAATGGGAAAATTTTGTTTAGTAGTACATTTTATGCTTCACTGAACTGTATAAAATTCCTGTGAATTTCAGAGACCAATCATTACACATTTATCGTGTCTATCAATCAGAGAGCAAGATCGATTGGTACATTTGCGACAGTTATCGGAAATAAACAAATTAACTTAAATACGAATTATTCATCTTGGAAAATAAGCTAACACAGCATAAATTGTTCAATTCATAGTGACAGACAGTAATTTAAAGGAGGCATTTGTGATAATATTGTTAGGTCAGGCGTTGAGAACAATTAACCAGTTAACCAATTAAATGATCTTTATATTTTTTTAAATGTATATAAAGTCTGTTCGCTGATAGACTGCCGGTGTGACGTCATGAACGTCTGAACTAAGATACGTAGGCTCGTTGGTGTTTTCGAATGCACAGTGACGTTGCTTTGTTTTATATTTTACTTGATATATTTAATTAGGCTTATTTAAAGGAAATTGAATTATAACCATATATAATACATCTATTGTAAATTTATAGTAATTTAAGTTAAATACATAAATCATATGTTATTGCTTAATAATATGAGGTGGTGCGTACGAAAATGGTCTAAATTCGGTTAGTCATACAAAAAACTATTATGAAGATAATACCAAAAAGAGACCCTACTTTTTCAAGTGATCAATTGTTCAGGGAATGTAACTGTCTAAATTTAAAACAGTTATATATTTTAGAATGCTCTATATTTATCAAAAAGAATATTTCCAAATTTAGCTTACCTAGACATTGACATAATACTAGGTCTATTGTAAATAAAAATATAAATATTCCAAAATATAACCGAACTAAACAACAAACTTTATAGATTACCTTGGGCCTAATTATTATAATAACATACCAGGTTATATAAAAATTAATTAACAAAATATCCAAATATTATTCTTAATACATAATGTTGTCTTGGTTTATATTAATTGTCCTCTTTCATTGCTCACCTAATCTGCCCTCCTAAGCCAAAAAGACGTATCTCAAGGTTTCACTGTTTTGAGATATAAGGCATGTTTTGAATTTTCGAAATCGCGTCAATATTTTCAAATATTTACTAATATTTTTTTTTGTAGTTGTACTAATGTAGAGGTTAATAGTGGTGTAGTTATGAATTTATATTAATTATGTTACTAGTTTTTTTTTACAATGAGATACGTCTAATTGGCTAAATCGCTTAGGTTTTCTCATATTTTTTTAGATACGTCAAACTTTGTTAGCACTTTAAAAATACTTAACGATTGAAATACGTTTATTTCGCTATGGAAATATATAGAAAATAGCTCCAGCTATCCTGAGGTATAAAAATATGCATTTCGGCCAAAACTTGAGATACGTCTTTTTGGCTTAAGACGGCAGAAATGTGTCCACGTAATTTGTATCTCCTTGTATAATGATTATATAATATAATAAAAACTTATAATTATTGTATGTATATTGTCACTAACATAAACATGGTGTATCATAAATTATTAACATGTGCGCACACAATGCTTTTTGGAGATTAGGCGGAATTTTATGTAAAATTTATTTAACGTACATCATATCGTATAATTATTAACAAATGTTTTTGAATTTGAATTTGAATAAGTAGGTATATAGTTAAATATCCTGTAAATTATATGAATATTATATGAAAGATATATTAATAACGTTAGCTTAACTAAATCATTTGGCTATATATAATTTTACATATAACTACTACTAATTTTTTTCATTGAGAACACATGCAGACAACTGTTGTTTTTTTTTGTTTTTTGATTGCAAGAAAAGGGTCTGAAGCCCCATTTTTCGGGCCCGAGACGTTTTGTGGCTTATCTAAGGGACACATAACGGAGGAGGCCCAGAAATGGGAAAAGGAACAAAAGAAGTCCTACTAGAGGAATACTCCAGGCCAAAGACAAGCAAAAAGGTTTATAATCTATTCGACAAAATGTGCGACAAGGCTTCCTGAACTCGAGAATTCCGACCTAACCCAAGTAGCACAGAATTCTTTAAGATATCTTTAAGAAGTTCTATGTACTGCCCGCGAGGATATCTTGTATTTATGTACTCTAGAAGTCCTTCCGAAATCAAAATGAGAAATCTTTATATGTGCTCAACTTTTATGCACTGGGGAAATGTAAACTGGGCATTATATAGGAATTTCAACTTTTGTTAACCCACAGAGATCTATTAGAAGTTCTAAAAGGGAATAAGCATACAGCTCAATTTTCTAAGTATTATAGAAATCAAATAAAGTATTAAAAGGGAAATAGTATTATTATACTTAACAGAATACTTGTAGACATCTTCTAGAAGTTCTAAAAGGGAATTACCATACAGCTCAATTTTCTATGTATTACAGAGATCAAATAAAGTATTAAAATGGAAATATTATTATTATCGCTAATAGAACACCTATAGAAATCGCAAGAAGAAATTCTTTTAATGCATAAAATATTTGTTTGCTTACCACATAGTTTGTTACAGAAATTATTCCTAGATGACGCCACGTACAAACCACTGACGATAATCAGTCATGCATTATCTTATACTCATGAATTTATAGAACATTAATAACGTTACTGCAACGTTCAAATTCTCTCCGGGATCATCGATTTGTTTGGATGAATCTTATAACGATCTCTAATCTTTGGTTTGGTTTAGGCCTGATGTCTCATACTGAGATTTTGATTAACCAACATTTCACCAGCTGCCGCTGGCAAATCTATAAAAAGTGTGTGTTGGTACATCTAATAGAAATCATATAAAAATGTTTTCAGTACCGTTTATATTGGTAAGCGATAAAATACCCGAAAGATTACTACAGGAATTAAATCTGTTTGCAGGATCGATACGGTACATCTAACAGAAATCCTATAAAGATGTCCTCGGAACCATTTATATTGGCAAGCGATAAGATATCCTAAAGATTACCATGGGAATTCTATAGGTATGCAAAAGGCTGCTCACAGGATTCTATACTAATAGATTTTTTCGATTACCATGGGAAGTACTATTTAATACTGATATGCTGATATTTGCCCATCTTAGGGAACTCTTACAGACCTCTAGAAGATATTTACTAATTCCTAAATTTTCATCCTCGGGATATCTTGAGGAATTAATTGTGCTACTTGGGAAGGCTGATCACAGGCCTTCTAACTGGCCATTGCCCCTTGAGATACCATCTCACGAACATGGGCATGGAAGAAGATGACAAATGCAGATATTGCAAAACTGCAACTGACACTGCTGAACATATACTTTGTGCATGCAAGGTACTAATCCGCATTAGGCTAAAGTGCCTAGAATAGACAGAATTAACGCCTGAAGACATAGGGAAATTAGCTCTAAGGAAAAACACAAGCTTTGCAAAATGTCTTGGAATCCTGGACAACTAGTTCACAAAAGATCTTAGGTCAAGATGAAGAAAGGTCAACTCAGGGCCAATCAACCTCTTAAACAATCTACAATCTACATTATTTTTTTCAACTTAAGTAATTATTGAATTGTTGGATATTATTAGGAAGTTGTTTGAACACAATGAGACCTATATAAAGATACATTTTGGCTAATGTGTTTAATTGAAGTCTTTCATTTACAATTCTAGTATTACAAGAATGTAGCAAGTTTACAAATATGCTGAAAGTCGCCACGTTGTAGACGAAAAGTAATTCCTCTATATACAAACACACCCATAGACCCAAATTTTTAATAACATATTTCAATACGAATATATTTTCTGCGGTTTTTTTTATATAAATCCAAGTTCCACGTTAACATTTATTTCCGTTTCTAAAAATACATACATCCGTATTCGGATTAATACTTTCTTTCAGTTTTAATGCAACAAAGTTTCTGAACGTTCGTAGACCGAAAAGATTATACATTTATAACTCAAAAGACTTTTAGTTTATTTGTTTTTGAATAATGAAACTTATTGTTTGAGTCAACAATAAATTTACTTTCTTGTTTACCAAAGAATATGAGACTGGAGTTGAATATTAATTGTAAATATATTATCTTAAATAAGGTCATACTAAATATAATTTAGAGTACGCCGCTTTGTACTTCAAACGATCAAAGTGAATATAAATGTAGTTTTAAGTGCACACAGACGCACTTTCAAAGAAACATGAGAGAATATTCTCTAGTCTGCAATATTATGTTTTGAGTTTTTGAGCAAGTGTGTCATAATTAGAGAATATTATTTAGGTATAAGCAAAACACAACTTTCACACTTCTTTATTTATTATGAAATTACCTACTTTCTGTATATTGCTGCCCTAATCTAGGCACGCTAGTATTATACTAGTTACTTGTTTCTAATTTTGACATATAAAGTCGAAACTGACGTAAGTGTCAAAATGTCCAACTTTTCATAACCAGTTATAAAAGGTAAAATTTTACCTAACTGGTGAGGAAAAGTTCGTTATATCATCAATTAGGAAAGATAAACAACTCTCAAAAAGAAAAAGAAACAATGTTTATTCAACACAAAATGGAATACTGAGTCCATAAAGTGGAAGTGGAATGTATTCTTCTTTCCTTCAAAATATGCTAACAAAACTTTTTCATTAATACGATTTACCTAATGTTCCAAATTAGGATTTCAAATAATATTGTAACTTGGCTAAATAACGTCTGTCAATTTTGAGATTAAAATTATAATGTGTGAAAATAGCAGCAAAGGTAACTATGAAAAAGATTACTTAATTTTTAAGATCTTTAAATACACTTATTTCATTTATAGTGAAGTAAACGTAGTCAAAAAAGAGGAATTGTTTCGGAATAATTTGTAACTGCATAAAAATTCATAAAAACTTTTTAAATGTGTTCTAAATAAGTTTAAGTTCAAAATCTACCGGTTGGTATTGTACGCTAAATCTCTATTTGTTTATTAATAACAAAAAACTGCAAAATTAGTTGTGAAATGAAATATCTCGAAAACGAATCGAGGAGAAATCATGAAAATCAGGTACCAGGGGTTTTTGGGCATGCTGATTACGAATTTAATGTCAGATTTACAAAATTCAAAGTGGCGGATACAAAATGGCCGACCGAAACGTATTAAGAGTGCGAAATTCGCCATAAAAATGAGCATTAATGGGTTTTTACGGGTTTTCGGGTATTACACTAGGCACGTTTTCAAAAAAGAACAATGCAAGAAGCATTTCACGTAACAATTTGGCAAACAACGTTTTTAGGGTATCTTGACTCCGCTGAATACGAATCCTGCCTGTTGCCAAAGCGAAATTTGGACCGGAGGTCCGGTATCCAAGATGGTGTCCAAAACTCTGTTGCCCTATATCTCCCTTGTCCGTTGGTTTAAAATAATGATCTAAACGTCTGCTTAGGGGTTTTCTCGGATACCAAACACATTGCAATGCTCAAAATTTACTTACCTTAAGTTTGGAGTATATGTGCTTCAAGATGGCGCCCAAGATGGCCGCCGAAACTTTGTTGCTCGGAAGTAAGCCAGGAAGATAAGAAAACGACCATTTCAAAGTTCAAACATTGCTTATTGCAAGATTGCAAAGCAGATAAAACAATCATTCAAGTGTTTTTAGCTTATGGCAAGGTTGCAAGGAAGATAAGAAATCAACAATTTACAGAGTTCAGACATTGTCGAGAGCGGTGGCACAACTTGGTGCAAGTCAGTCTATTCTTCTTGCACGTGCACATTGTACTCAGGCACTGGGATGAACAATCACAGGCTAGAATATCCGTACAGGCTTTGGGGACGGACTAAAGGGTCATAAGGATGAGAATGTACTGGTCTTGGTGAAGCCTCTACCCATATGACTCAGGATCCATAACCACCGGTCAAGCATGATGAACATTTTCCCCTCACGTTCACCTGAAACGCTTTTTAAATTGTCAGTGCCGAAAAGCAACTGGCTTTACTCACAGTATGCCGCCGCTTGCCATCATGTCTTTACCTGGTAATGGCATCTTAAGAGGTGTAGTCGCAGCGCATCGCTTGTTGGAGATACAGCTTCCGGCTTTTTCACAACACCGAAAGAGCAGATACAAGTTTTTAGCATTTTGAATCTTCTGATTGTACTTGCTCCAGTTCGTGGCTTTCTTCGTGTAAGTCGTCGATGTCTCAGCAGGGGGAACAATTTGTACAACTGTTGCCACTACATGCGGAGCATGCCATAGTGCAAAAAAAAACATATTTTCTACACCCACATGCTGATCTGCAACCTTTCTCGCAGCTACAGAATATCATGTTAAGTATGTCATCTGATGTAGGTCGTTGACTCATTGGTGTAGGTACTAAATTACCATTGACTTTCTTCCAACCCCAGCTCTCTGCATGTAAATGCTTACCCATCCACGTTTGCATCTGCAAATACACTCTTTTACAGTGCTGCTCCAAGGCATCTTCTGTGGGTGGTAATGAAGACAGCTTCACACTGTTTATTTTCGCGGAGGTACCTTTCACGAAGCAGTGATACCGAAATGAGTTTAAGTCAACTACATTTTAAATATAGAACACCACCACGTGCACGTTAATTTTACGAGGCGATAAAATGCGCGGCAAAGTACAGCCAAGCAAACATAGCGAAAGAGCCACTTTCACGAAAAAAGTAGTAGTCAGGAATATGTTATCGCCCTCTATGTACACATTGACGAATTAAAAGAAATAAATTTCGGTTCTAATTTGGTAGTTGTTATTATATCTTGTTGTATTCTTCTCGAATTTTTCAATAATTTACGAATTTTTTTTTTAAATATTGATTTAATCAAATCATTAATTTCACACTATTGTTTATCAACTTAAACACGCCATAGTAGTCACCATTTATGCATGTGTAATATTTAGTAGAATTATTAGTTGTGGTAAACTTAATTTTTTATTTAAAATCTTCGCAATTGTCCAAAAATCGTGTTTTTACCGATTTTTCGCTCTTTTACTGTTTAATTGTTATTACGTTCAAAAAAAAAATAAATAAAACCAAGAAATATTTTTCAAGATTAGTACCTTAGCTAACACATCTATGCATTCAAATAAAAATGTATATATTTTTTAAGTTATTACACTTTTAATAGTGTTAAATTTTTGAATTTTTTTCTTCTAAAACGTATAGTTCGACTTATTCGTAAAAAATTAATATAAAAACGCGTATGTATCATAAAATAAATCATTGGGGGCTTTTAGTAACAAGTCTTTACCTTCAAATTGATCACTTATAAAGTGCCGATATCACGATATTAAGCTTTGGTATTGACGATTAAAATTTGGTGTCAACAGAGGAAAATAATGTCTTTTTTCGGAAAAGTACTAAGTTTAAAGGTTTGAATTTCCTAAAATAAATCTATTTAATTTTTTTGACTGAATACATATTTTAGATAATCCCTTTAAATATGCTATCCAAATATATTTTTTTTAACCTCCCCACAATAAAATTGTGGGAGGTTACTACAATTAGTCCAAAATCGAAAATTGGGATAACATCAAATCTTCACGTTCGGCGTTTCTATTGTCTGACAGCAAACCAATTTGCGTAACGCGTGTCGTCGTCGAATGCGGCTGGCGATTCTAGACACCGGGCCGATTTTCTCGGAAGTCGGGTATAGCAAGTATAGTGCACTTATTTCAATTAGTGCCTAAGAGGGCAATTTTAGTCTTGTTCTATTGCTAAAATAGTAAACATGCATCCTGGTGAGTTTCCACAATCATAGCAGTTAGTTTTAAATTTGACGGAATATTTTCAAAAGGAAAATGAAAATGGTGGACCTTTATTGTTAATAAAAGCTGTTTAAAGGCGAGTGGGTGAGGCTTTAAAAATCGATGAAAAGATTGCAAAAAAATAGCTAAAAACGCTAAAGAAAATGTGGAACCTCAATGGTTAAACAGAATCGTAAAATGTCCAAAACAGTTATACGATGCTGTAAAATATGAAATAAAAAATGTTATTTACGATATGGTGTCTGATCGTAAACATATTTCCTCGGCTATCTTTTTAGAAGAGCTAAAATATAGAGCAATAGTTGATATTGGCCGTTCTAGTTTATATAAAGTGATTAAAGAATGAGACATTTCCTTTAAAAGAGATGACAATAGAAAAGTGATTTCACTGTGTGAAAGACCACAAATGTATCTAAAACGGCTAGGGTTTTTACGCAAATACGTAAAAAATTTGAAAAGTAATGACCTCAAAGATGTAGTGTTCTTAGACGAAACTTGGATCTTTAGCAGAGGAGGATTAAAACGTTCTTGACAAGATGATTCCAGTAAATCGAAAAGGTGTCGTTCAGCTACAGAAGGCAAAAGATTTATAGTTGTACATGCAGGATCTATTTATGGCTTTGCTGAAGACGCGAGTATAGTTTTCTCCACCAAGAATAAGTCAGCAGATTACCATGACAACATGAATTCTGAAAATTTTGAAAAACGGCTGACAGAGAGACTTTTCCGGGGTTATATAGTCCAAAAATTATTGTTTTATATGATGCTAAGTACCACTTCCGGGTTGAAGAAACACAACCAACCCGATCTTGGACGAAAGAAAAAATACGAACATGGTTAAAGACCAGAAAGACAAGATTTCAGTGATACCGCGTTTAAAACCGAATTGTTCCAAATAGCTGCAGCTAACAGACATGTTGTCGACAATTTAAATAGAAAGCATGAACATGAAGTACTGCGGCTTCCACCATATCACTATCAGTTCAACCCAATAGAACTTGTTTGGGGAATTTGTAAGGAGTATTGCGACAAACACATCGGGAAAGATGGTTTTAGTGACGAAGCCGTTCTGGCTATGTAGAATGAGGCTTTATCTCGAGCTCAATTTGGTCCAAGTGTGTAAATCACACAAATAAATTGATTATAAAGACATATGATCAAGAGGTTCATACTGAAGAAGTTATGCCACCCATTTAAGTGTTATATAATGAAAGCGAGGATGAGGACTCGGAAGAATTAGAATTGACGAAGAAAACTAAAGTTATTTATTTATCTTCTACTAGGTATTTATATTTTATTGCCATATTTGTTTTATACAGGGTTCGGCATAATTAGTATTAAATATATATTTTTATTTTAAGATTACGTATACCTATTTGATAAAATTCTATTAATGAATAAAAAAGATTTAGCTGCAACTATGTAACTGTATTTATTTTGTATATTTGCTCTATCATATTTTTTACTTGAAACAAAAACAATTCAATACTATAATAGATTCAACCAGAGCATTGTATACATTTAATAGTTTTTTTTTAGATAAAATATCTCTGAGCTGGTAAAATGTTTCTAATTTTATTTGTTACATAGCTTGAGTGTTCCAACCACCTCAGGTTTTTGTCTATTATTAAACCCAAATCCTTTATTGTACTAGTGGATTGAATTTTTTCATTACTCTCTTGAATAGTTGTGTCACTAAAATCAGGTAAGTTTGAATTGTAAGTAGAAAATGCAACTTAGTTTTTGATATATTAAGTGATAATTGGTTTAAGTCGAGGCACGATCTAATTTTTTTTTATATCTTACGCAACACAATTTTTCACATCATTTCAATCAACATCTTCACAAATAATTGTTGTGTCATCTTTATATGAAATAATTTGGCCTGATATACTTAATTTGCATAAACTGTTTATAAATATTAAAAACAAAATTGGCTCCAAAACGGTGCCCTGGGGAACTGCTATGGTTATCAATTTTTCGTCACTTATTTTATTTTCTATTTTAACAAATTGTTTTCTGTCCTCCAGGTAACTAGCGAATACTTTCAACACTGTGCCCCTAATACCGATGTTTTCCAATTTTTGTAGTAATGTTGTATGGCACACAGTGTAAAAAGCCCTCGCCAAGTCCAAGAAGACATTTTTTATTTCCTTGTAAGTTGATGTTAATTGTATTGACTAGTTTGTAAATTGCGTCCGTTGTACTGCAAGAGCTCCTAAACCCAAATTGATTTTTAAAAATAATATCATTCTTCTCCAGAAGTTCCTCAAGGCGAATTTTTAATGCTTTTTCAAATATTTTGGCCAAATTATGAATTACAGATATAGGTCTATAGTTCGTTTTTTCCGTTCTACATCCATTTTTTTAAATAGGCGTTACAATAGATACCTTGAAGTGATGAGGAACACATCCAGTTGTGTTATATATTATTATATTGTATTTTGTGTAATTAAGTCTATATTTTACTTAATGTCTATATGTTATAGTTTATATGTTAAATAATGAGATTAAATACTGACTTTGATATAACATACAATTTACATCTCTAACTTTTGAATAATTGAATGAAAATACATTCTCCAGCTGTTCATTAATTTATTATTTTTTTATGTAAGAATAGAAAATTATATCTGTCAATTGTTGACCATCAATCCTTTCATGTTTCTGCGCTCTTTTTACTTTATCAAAGTTTTGAGTGAAATTTGTCGGATTTTTTCCTATTTTTAAGGTATGCAAATGTTGATATATTATGTCGGTAATATCTCCTCTTGAATTGTCACAAAGCCTAACAATATTCATTAATTGAAATAACGAAATTAGTATTCCATTTTATACCCAGGCTAAATTTAATATAAAAATCAATTATTCGTTAATTTTTAAATTTTCTTGTGGTACCGTAAAGATATTTTAATTTGCTTCAAAATTTTAAGGGAATGTTTGTAATATAGTACTTCTACTTTTGCATACCCAAGGATTTTAAATTTCTTTTAAAAAATGAACATTCTGCGCTTTTCCCTCCACCCTATTGCATACAAGTTAGTATTGTAATATAGTGGCTAATTTATCAACCCAAACAAAAATACTTGACATTGTTGAGAGCCTATTGTTTTTTCTTTTCCTTTATCTTGGGGAACTTTGATAAATAACACAGTAAAACCAATGAATCTTAGTAACAAACGACTTTGTCTAAAACCTATAAACTAAACCTTGTATATATTAATTTAGAACATTAAAACCAAAATAGGTTTAAGAGATTTTGTCACTAATGTTTTGAGTTCTGAAAATCACCTGACGCAATAACCGGATTACCAGAATATGCTTTCCGTAAATAAAAAATGGAGATATCTGAATTTTTATGAATGATGACAATTAAATGGTAAGTACTATTTTATTTTTTTATAAAGATAATAAGAGTCGTGTTCAGACGCCATTGCCTTGGCTACATGTATTTTAAATTCAGTTTTATTTAACAATCGTTTGCATTTTACAAACAAATTAATACGACAAAAAAAGGATACTCATACAAAAATTCAATAGCAAATATTATTAGTTCAATTTTATACCTTACCTTATAACATGCCTTTTAAACACACTTAAATTATTGACAGATTTAATAATGAATTATATATAGTAAAATTAAAAATTTTCAGTTTTTGCCTTCTTCACCGTTTGTACATCAATGGTACTCCTTGTAATATAATCATGAATATCCCCTAAGAAGGTAATTTTATCAGGCTTAATAATATATATCGGCAGTAAATTGTGAATTACTTTGAGGATAAATAACAGATTATGATATATTAGTCTTCGATTAATACTTATGGACTGTAAACAGTTCAACATATCAGAGATCCTTGCATGACGATTCACTTTCAAGATGATTCTCGTCGCCCGATTTTGTAATTTTTGTAAACTATTCTTATCGTACTCATTCATTCATAAGATCGTGGGACAGTACACAAAATGTGGGACAATTATTGTTTTAGAAAGTGTAATTCTTGAATACATTTACAAACTGTTACTAATTCTATTGAAATAGTTTATTCCTTTATTATTTACTTTATCAATTGCTGCATGTTTATTGAATTTTAAATCTTTGTCAGTAATTAGCCCTAAATACTTGCATTCAGATACACATTTCAACGAATCTTCACATAGCTTCAAAATGATTATTTACATCAATAAACAACATTACATTACATTGCTTTAAGTAGGTAATTTCGTAATAAATAAAAGTGTTTGAGTTGTCATTTGCTTAACACCTAAATAATGTTCTCTAATGATGATGAAAGCAAATAAATAAAAAATAACGCAGGCACACAAAATAAAAAAATTGCAAATTTTTCTGAGGTTTCACATATACAGTGTGTCCCCCCATTGAGTTTGCTATAGGTGAAATGGGCAAAAAATTTTCGAATTTTTTTCTCATATTATGCTTATCTAAAAAGTAATTTTGGGTGTACTTTTGTTTTTTTAAAATCATGTAGGCCATGACAGTTAAGCAAAAACGAATTTCATGTTAGGTAAAGTACCTTTTCTGTAAAATATACAGGAAAATGTCATTAAGGAAAGTTATTCAGATTAAAAAGTTATAGTCCTAGCAAAATTTCAAGGACATACGCCTACTTTGATGAATTTGATTTCAATACAGGGTGGCCATAGTAGGCCATAGTTCAAGGGTAGATTCTTTGGACCAAAATATGAGGGTATAACCAAACATGCTTTAGTAAATTGTTGCTGTGGAAAAAGATACAGGGTGTCAAAATTGTAATTTGTTTTTTCTTTTTTTTGCAATATTTGTCTTGACCGATCTTCTTCCAATTTGGTAAGAAAACATTTTTTAGACTAAGAAACAATAATTTGTGTATTACATCACGCCAGCCCGTGGAGGGCGCCTCATGAGCTATACCTGATGGTGATTATTTTTTCTCTTTTTTCATTACGAAACGTAGTGGCACTTTTGACTAGAAAATCTCATGCAGGAATCATTTCTACGTAGAAAAAGGTACACTTGATAGAACTTGATAATTCCAACCGTTTTCGAGAAAACTGCCGCATAGATCTCAAACAAAAATTCTTTGAAAACAAACCCCATTTGAAAAAGAATAATTGTATTTATTGAAAGATGTGCTTTGGTGACGTCATTTACGTACAATTTCATTAGTTTGACATTTTGACAGAACTAAGACGCTACCAAAGCACACTTTTCAATAAATACAATTTTTCCTTTTCAAATTGGGTTCGGTTTCAAAGAATTTTTGAGATCTATAGGCAGTTTTCTCGAAAACGGTTGGAATTATCAAGTTCTATTAAGTGTACCTTTTTTTACGTAGAAATGTCTCCTGTATGAGATTTTTTAGTCAAAAGTGCCAGTACGTTTCGTAAAAAGAAAGAAAAATATTCATTATCAGGTATAGCTCACGAGGCGCTGCTCTCCACGGGCTAGAGTGATGTAATACATAAATTATTGTTTCTTAGTTTAAAAAATGTTTCCTTACCAAATTGGGAGAAGATCGGTCAAGAGATAGTTGAATTACAAAAAAAAAAGAAAAAAAATTACAATTTTGACACCCTGTATCTTTTTCAACAGCAACAATTTACTAAAGCATGTTTGGTTATATCCTCATATTTCGGTCCAAAGAATCTACCCTTGAACTATGGCCTATTATTAATGGTCCACCCTGTATAATTGCATTTTACGAAAAAAAAACTGTTTCCGATTTACTAAAGTGTTTACTCCATTATCTACTAGATACACTTTAGTAAACTGGCATACTATTTTTTTTTTTTCGTAAAATGCAATTATATTGAAAAAATCAAAATTGTCAAAGTAGGCCTATGTTCTTGAAATTTTGTATAGGACTATAACTTTTTAATCTGAATAACTTTCCTCAATGACATTTTCCTCTATATTTTACAGGAAAGGTACTTTACGAGGGGGCAACCGCTGAGGGGAAATAGTGTACAAATCGGAGGAATTAGGGAGGAATTAGGAAGGAATTAGAAAGGAATTGAAGGTATTTCGGAAGGAATTATTAGGTATTAAGGGAATTACAGGGGAATTTGGAGGAAATAAATATTATTACGAGGTATTAGAAGGGAATTAAGAGGAAATAAAAGGTATTAGGAGGGAATTAGAGCGTAAAAATATTGAAATGGAATGTTTATCTCGAAGAATTACATACCAATTCTTATAGAAAGGACGTCAGTGTTGTAAAAACATTAGCGCCGGGATTAGTGCTAAAAATATCTAGTAAAGAAAAAATATTTAATTTAGTTAAACTACCGATAATACTATGGACTTCTAGTTCAGTAATATAACGATTTATATCGGACAAAATTCATAAAGTTTTGAAAATTGGTAGAAATGTTAAGGATAGCATAAGAATTACTAAACCGAAAAGTTCCCAGCCCTAAATAGTGTGCTTCATCCCCTAGGTGGTCGCCGTTTCCACCCCCATTGTGAGTTTTCTAGATTATCTCGGGAACGGTGCACTTTTTGACCAATTATACCTTAGAAAATTCTCTATAAAAAACGTCTCTACACTTTTTTTCCTAAAATTAATAGTAAGAATAAGGCGCACACATAAGGGTTGGTTCCGGTCAACACAATAAATTGTAATCTTTGCTATAATTTACTTTAAAGTTCAATGCTTAACGCTAAATCAGTAGCTACTAAACTCCACCTAAAATTATAATAAATGTACCACTTCCACCCTCTCACCTCTATAAAATAACGCGATTTTTAAAGAAGCGAGAATATTGTATATTGTATTTGTTTCCACGCCACCCTAGAGGTAAAGTACTTGGCGTGTGGTGTCCCCTGTAGGCCGAATCCACTAATTATCAAAAGGTTACCTACGTTAATTAATCTTCATAGTCTTCCACAGATTCGACATTCATGCATGCTTGTCCGTGGTAATGGTAACACATTGTGGAGCAACGTAAGCCTGCTCTTCTACAACTGCACCTGTTTTCGCACCCAAATTTGCATGAACAAGAAATTAGTGTTAAAACAGATTCGGGAGCCGATTCTTTTATTGTCATAGTTCGGGTTAATATACCGCCAACTTTTTTCCATCCCCAATCAGTAGCTTCTAGCGCAACGTTTTTCCATGTGTTGCCGAGCAGCAGCAGAAGTTGTTGGTAGTTTTGATAATATTACAGCATTGTTCGCTTTACCAACAAGTTTGTTAAAAGTCACGAATTTGTATACATCTAGACTTTTTTCTGCGGAGGTAGAGTTGTATAAAGCTAGAACAAATCGCTCTCCTACGTCTACAATTTCTTTATACACAACTTTGCACGATGTCTTGTAATACTTCAGTAATATAACAGTTAAAATTGTAATATATCGGACAAAATTCATAGTTTCAAAAATTGTGTGCTTCGTCCCCTAGAGGACGTCGTTTCCACCCCCATTTTGAGGTTTTCTAGATTATTTCTGGAACGGTGCATTTTTCCATAAAAAAAACCTATATACAAAATTATTCCTTATAAAATTCTCTATAAAAAACTTCTCTAAACTTTTTTCCTAAAATTAATAGTACTTTGGTAAATGAGGCGCAAATGTAATCAGCGCAGGTTATATAATTCGCTGAATATCCGTATGGCTATTTCCAAAGTTTTTACGCGAAAAGAGTATAAATATCTATACACCACCACAATGTAAAAAATTTCAATTTCTCCCACTACATCTCAGACGACCCAAGGTCACTGCATTCTTTTAGAGCTTGCTGTAAACGCTGTTACTGTTCAGCTCTGCCAATGTGCGGGATTTTACCCAAAAAGCGGGTATTTTAAACCCACTTTCAGGTAAAATCGAAACAGTAAGTCGGCCATTTTGGTTCTTTACATTATATAATTGGAAATTATATCCCATATCACTACACCAAATTTGAAAAAAATCCGTTCACCCATTCAAAAGTTACAACAGTGTCCCTATCGGGTGAGCCACCCGGTATACAATATTCTCGCTTCATCAAAAATCGCGTTATTTTATAGGGTGAGGGGGGTGGAAGTGGTACATTTATTATAATTTTAGGCGGACTTTAGTAGCTACTGCTTTAGCGTTAAGTATTGAACTTTAAAGTAGATTATAGTAAAGATTACAATTTATTGTGTTGACCGGAACCAACCCTTATGTGTGCGCCTTATTTCCCACGGTACTATTAATTTTAGGAAAAAAGTGTAGAGACGCTTTTTATAGCGAATTTTATAAGGAATAATTTTGTATATAGGTATTTTTATCAAAAAGTGCACCGTTCCCGAGATAATCTAGAAAATATTAAGGTATTAGGAAATAAAGGTATTTGAGGAATTAGGGGAATTACAAGGAATTAAAGGGGAAATAAAGGGTATTTTTCTAGAATAGGTATTAGGAGTACAAAATTTCGCCAGCGGTTGCCCCCTCGGTACTTTACCTAACATGAAATTCATTTTTGCTTAACTGTCATGGCCTACATCATTTAAAAAAAAACAAAAGTACATCCAAAATTACTTTTCAGATAAGCAAGTGTGAACCACCAAATATGAAAAAAAAATTCGAAAATTTTTTGTCCATTTCACTTATAGCGAACTCAGTCGGGGGACACACTGTATACTCTCATGTCTTTTTGACCTCTGAATACGAATTCTGAACTCAGGATTTTTTTTAACCACGAAATCAGGGGAAAGCAGGCCAGAATATGGTATAAAGTATAAATTACAGATTTTAAATAAGTAGACCATGTATTCGATGTATTTTTGACGGCTGAACAAGATCCTGATGTTAGTTTTACAAAATTAGCTCAGGATTTTTTATAACCACGAAAAATGGAGCAAAACAGGCCAGAATAGGATTTAAATATAAATTAAATATTTTAAATAAGACCAAAATAAAATAAATATTAAAAATAAATATATAAAATAAAATAAATAAAAATAAATAAATAAATAAAATAAATAAAATAAATAAAATAAATAAAATAAATAAAATAAATAAAATAAATAAAATAAATAAAATAAATAAAATAAATAAAATAAATAAAATAAATATTAAAATAAATATTTTAAATATAGACCATGTATTCGATGTATTTTTGACCGCTGAACACGATCCTGATATCAGCTTTACAAAATTAAGTCAGAAGACTGACCATGAAAAACAGGAGAAAACAGCTCAAAATAATGTTTAAAATATAAATTAAAGATTTTAAATAAGTAAACCATGTATTCGATGTATTTTTTGCCGCTGAACACGATACCGATGTCAGTTTCAACCAATCAAGTCATGACTTCTTATTTATCCTGATTTATTCTTTTCTGTGGTACCGTACTTTTTTGTCTTCAAATGATCTACATAATGGTTTTCTTTTTCGTTTTATTCTTCTCGTTTTCACATCCCTTTCAATGTTCAACAGTAGTCTGCCATCATATTAACATCCCATCGACCTTGATATCTACGCACCATTTCCTTTATATCTTGGTGAAAATGCTCACCTTGCTCTTCACTATAATCACTTGAATTTTCCGGAACCTGATCTATATGAGAATGCAGGAAATGTAGTTTCAAATTCATTACACAGCCTAATTTTCTGAATTTTTATACAATGATGGATACGATTTCTTTGTAGTTTTCGCACTTATTGTTTCCTAAAAATGTATCAACTTATTTAAAGCTCTGCCAAGCTCCCCTTTCCGTATCTGACATTGTAGTGATGAATTTCTTATCTCTTAACATTTTCCTTATTTGTGGACCATCAAAAATGCCTTCCTTCAATTTGGATTCGCTTATCTGTGGAAATTGTATTCTCAAATACTCAAACACTTTCCTGATTGGTTGAAACTGACACCGGGATCGTGTTCAGCTGTCAAAAACACATCGAATACATTATATACTTATTTAAAATATTTAATTTATATTTTAAACCCTATTCTGGCCTGTTTTAACCTATTTTTTGTGGTCAACAAAAAATCCTGACCCGATGGAGCAAAACTACCATCGGGATCGTGTTCAGTGGTCAAAAATGCATCGAATACATGGTTATTTATTTAAAATCTTTAATTTATATTTTAAACCCCATTTTGGTCTGTTTTCCCCTGTTTTTCGTAGTTAAAAAAAATTTTGACCTAACTTTGTAAAACTGACATCAGAATCGTGTTCAACGGTCAAAAATACATCGAATACATGGTCTACTTATTTAAAATCTTTAATTTATATTTTAAACCTATTCTGGCCTGTTTTCCCCTGTTTTTCGTAGTTAAAAAAAATCATGAGCTGATGAAGCAAAACTAACATCGGGATCATGTTCAGCGGTCAAAAATACATGGGAGTGTATATGTGAAACTTCAGAAAGTTTACACTTTTTCTATTTTGTGTGCCTATGAAATTAATTGTAAAAATAAATCAAGAATAATGAATAAATGAATTAATGTCTATACTCTACTGGCGAGAACTAACGAGTTCGAAAAAACTTGTGCAACTTTTCTAGAGTTTTTTGCCTTAAAATGCTATTAATCCTATCAGGTAATTCAATACTTCGTCAGTATTAGCTAGAAGAGTAGTTGTTTTGATTGGTTCTCCAATGATGAATGTTTTAAAGCGTATTCCCAATTAGTATATTAGCATGACCTGAACTAATATACAGAAAGTAGATAATTTCGTATTAATTAAAAAAGTGCGAATGACTTTTAAATAAATTATTAAAGTATTTTCAATATATTTTTGTTGCTTTAAAATGCAGTGAATCCTATCATGTAATTCAATACTTCGTGAACATTAGCTAGAAGAGTAGTTGTTTTGATTGGTTCTCCAATAAATAATGTGTGTTTTAAAATATTTACTAAACTAGTATATTAGTGTGCCCAGATTAGGGCAACAATATACAAAAAGTAGGTAATTTCATAATAAATAAAAGAGTGTGTAAGTTGTGATTTGCTTAATACCTAACTAATATTCTGTAATTTCCATTATAGCTTCACAAATTGGTAGCATATTTTCTTTGTATTGGTAACCTTAGGAACCGATACAACAACGGATACCTTCCATTTGTCCAGTGGCAGATCCAGGATTATGCCAATGTATTTTAGAAAATCAATTGATTGGCACGTTTCCTAACCCATATACTGTCCAGGATTATGCCAGGGGAGGCACCTTAATAAATTTTAGAAAATCAATTAATTGGCACGTTTTCTAACGCATATACTGTCCTAGAATTTATTTATATATACCAATTTGCAATTGCAAGTCGGGATTTCTAGGTTTCTCGGTTGTTCGAGGGGGGCGCCCCCTGCGCCTCCCCCCTGGATCCGCCACTGCATTTGTCTGGAACTACTGCCTCATCTATCGATGTAGTTGATCTATTAAATTTTTAGTGGCAGTTTATATTTATATTTTTATGCTTGTATTTTAAGGTTATAAATGAGGTTTTTAGAATTTTGGTATTGTTTACGAGAGAGACCAACCCTCATCATTCATCTTCTATTCGAACTAAGCTTATATTGAAAATAATTACATATTTCAGTATATATTGGCAGCGCACAGTACAATATATAAATCTGTCCATTCATGGGGAAAGCGACATCGTATATAATTAAATTACAATCATAAAGGTAGCTTGTGGTTCTGTTTTGAAGCAGTTTAATACAATAGACCAACGTAGAAATTATAGTTTACAAAATTGATTAAAGCAGAAATTTGGTAAATGGCAAATATTGTACAGCAGCCAGTTAAGTTCCAGGTTAATTCTGGGGGTTACAGTGTGGACGTGTGTTATTACCCTGAAACAATACACGCTTTTGTAGGGCGTTTGTAAAAGCTTTAGCATAACCTGAAGGTAATTTAGGGTGAAACTAATCGAAATTGAGAGTTACTTAGGCATAGAAGTTGAAGAATGCAATTTGTATATTTGAATTTCAATATGGTAACTGAATTTTTTAATTCAATACTTGTAACAATGAATGTAAAAATAACCACTTGTTACTTTTTTTGTTCGTATTCGAAAAATCTGTCAAATTTAGAAAAGTTCGAAATAATCAGTGAAGACCAAAATATAAACACAACAGTACGTAGCATTAAGGATAGGATTTTGCCGTGAGAGGGAAATATGCGTTGATTTTCGATTTATTTTAAGTATTTAAAAAACCAAACATAGTACAATCGTTAAAACTGTTTTAGATATTTGTTATTGTTCTAACGAATACAACTATATATATTTTTTATTGTAAATTTCTGTTGTACTTGAATATTGTAGTTTTTCAATGAAAATAGTTCCTAATTTCATTATTAGAGTATGAATTTAATTATATAGAAAATTTATGATAACAACTGTATATGGTTGTATTCCTTAGAGCAATTAGAAGTGCCTGAAACTGTTTTTAAGATTATAACATTTATTATTTTTTAAATATTTATAATAAACCGAAAATAAAGCATATTTCCCTCTCACTCTACAAAATCCTGTCGTTAAATATTGCTGTAGTATATTTGAAAACCACACGATACTTTCTAATAGTCTTATGAAAAATTAAGATACATTATATCAAAGTTTAAATTTCTAGCAAATATTCTTTCTAAAATGCTCGTACTGTTCCTTGGTTAAATATCACCTACTTATTGGGTCATTGCTTGGGGATGAGTCACCTTAAGAAAAAACTTCTGCCTAAAAAATTACTACTTCCACATCCACATCCACATCTCCTATCCAAATCTCTTACTTCCCGTTGATAAGCGAAAGAAGTATAAATTATATACTATATTTGCACTCTACTAAGTGGAAATAATTATTCCCAGAACTCAGTAATATAATATTTAAAATCTTCTATCCCAAAAACTCATAAAACGATACGCCATATTTAATTTTGAGGTCTTTGGTTCCTGTACATATATCAGTTTTATTGTTTACCCCTTTAATGATGGAGTGGGGGTGGTAATTGGTGTGATATTGGGGGGCGGGTGGGGCTGATGCCAAAAAATATTTGAGACGTTGGTATAGCAATAGCTATAATAAAATAAAATTTTTGTTTGAATATGCGTATATTTAAATGTTTTTTTAATATATTTAATAATTGATTCATGTATGTATATATATACATTTTTGAGTCTTGAGAACTATAACGCCTCTTTCTGAATGGCATATTTTTCAAAGTATATACATATCGTAAATCTTCAATGTTATTTTCTGTTAACGTATATTTCTGAGTGGAGATATTCCATTAATTGCTCTGTGCATATTCGCTTTGTCAGAAAGTTGTATGAAACTATTCAAAGTTCTAACGTCTTATCTATTATCAAATACTTCTACTAATGCTTTGTTCGAGCAAAACCATGTTCAATTTAGTAAAAAGTTCACTCTATATACGAGGTAAGGATTTCATCGATTTTGTAAAATGATGCTTTGTACTCCCATAATTAATTAATTTTTATACCCATAGTTTTCTCTTAATGGAGTGTTAGAGATTACAATATTTGCAAATATTGCGAAGTTATGTTTTTACTCAAATTATCCATAAATATATTATACAGGGTGAACCATTAAAATAGGTCATAGTTCAAGGGTAGATTCTTTGTACCAAATTATGAGGATATAATCAAACATGCTTTAGTAAATTGTCGTTGTGGAAAAAGATACAGGATGTCAAAATCGTAAATTTTGTTTCTTTTTTGCAACTAACTTGGTGACGTCTTAGTTCTGTCATTTACGTACAATTTCATTAGTTTAACATTTTGACAGAACTAAGACGTCACCAAAGCACATTTTTCAATAAATACAATTTATCCTTTTCAAATTGAGTTTGTTTTCAAAGAATTCTTGAATTCTTTGCCGCAGTTTTCTCGAAAATGGTTGAAATTATCAAGTTCTATCAAGTGTACCTTTTTGAGGTAGAAATGACTCCTGCATGAGATTTTCTAGTCAAAAGTGCCACAACGTTTCATAAAAAAAAAGAGAAAAACTATTCATCATCAGGTATAGCTCATGAGGCGCCCTCCATGGGGTCTTGTGATGTGATACGTAAATTATTGTTTCTTAGCTTAAAAAATATTTCCTTACCAAATTGGGAGAAGATCGGTAAAGAGGTAGTTGAGATATTGCAAAAAAAAACAAAAACAAAATTACAAATTTGACACCTGGTATCTTTTTCAACAGCAACAATTTACTAAAGCATGTTTGGTTAAATCCTCATATTTTGATCCGAATAATCTACCCTTGAAATATGGCCTATTATTAATGGTCCACCCTGTATAAAAAAATTTTTATCGTGAAAACTGAATTAATATTTGTGATTTTTTAAAACTTGATATTACACTCTAACAGTGACAGAAGGACAGTAATTTTAAATTACATTATTTTTTTTTAAATTACGTCTTTATAGGAGGCGCTTCGTTGAAAAATTGAGTTTGAATTTTGAAAATTTCGTTTTTCTTAATTATTACGAGAAATGTTATTCAGACAAAACAAAATTCTGTTTTAAAGAAGATAATATTTAAACAAATGAGGTCATGTTTTTTTTTTTCGAAGGATGAATAGTTTTTCTATAAAATGAAGTGAAAAATGGGCTCTGACTTTACGAATCTACTCTTGCGAGGAAAGCTAAAAAGTTAGATAGACAAAAAATTTCATAAACGCAACTTCATAAAAACTGACCGTCAAAAATGAAAGTAAAAAAATTATCTTAAAGAAGAAGGCGTAGGTAGATAATAATAATATAATAATGCTCTATAGGAATTTTATTTTTGTGTATAAATTCTACTATCAAAATATTTATCTTAAACGTCCTTATATTAAGAATTAAATATTATTTACAAATTACCTAATAATACAAATTATAGCACCTAGGCTCACATGGAGCTTGTCTTGTGCCTACCTGTACCTAAACTAATAAAAAAAATTATAAAGAAAGTACCTAAAATAATAGAATAAATAAAGTGCAAATAATACTCTTTTCTCAAAATTTGTATAAATTGATCTATATTTTCTTGTAGATATATCTTAGTTTTTATTTTGCATTTTCTTAAATATTTTATTTCTTTTACTTACTACAGGTAAAACATTATGCATTTTAATTCCAATGTAATCTGTAAACTTTGTAAAGGCTGTATTTGTTGGCTTTGGTGCTATACTGTCTTTGTTTGTTATCGAGTGGGTCATGTTGCCATAATTCGATTTATTCTTTGTCTTATAGTGCGGCAGTTTAGCTAGGATATTTCAACATATTGTGCACTTTTTGATAAAAGCACCAAATTTGGCACAGAGGTAGACCGATGTAATATGACAATTTTGGATGTGAAGCCATCGGCGGCCGTGGCGGCCATTTTCCAAAGTGGCCGCCAGTGGACACCCGAAAGACAACAGAAGTTAGATAAAGTTTGCTGCTGAAGGTTTTACTGAATGTTTATTGAATGTTTTGAATGAAAACATGCCAGATAGTTTGTAAGTTATATATATTTATTTAATAATTTTATATTTCACATTTCAAATTATATTGAAATTATTTTAAAAAAATACAATACAAAACATTAATTTAACTTTATAATATGACTCTGAAGTATATTGTATGTGAAATGTTTAAAGTGATTTAAAGATTAACGGAACACTAAGATTTATTATATTCAAATAAACTTTTTCATTTCTGTACATTTTTCATATTGCATTAAAAAATTAAAAGACAAAATATTAAAAATCTGTTTTACAGTCCCAGTACACTATACTGCCAGTTCAGAAAATTCGTTTTAAGAATGCGACTTCAGTTCTCTGAGCACTCCCCGTCGCAAGCACACAGTGGTGTGCATTCCAGATCGGCCTTCTTGCACTTGCACTTTTTCATACAGTCTTTGAATTTGCAAGAGACGAGCTCCCTGCTGATCTGGGATGCTTCGGGTAGCGTTGTCCAGAGAGGTTCATACACGCCGCTGGTCTTGATTCAACCCCAGTCGGTTGGTGATGGCAATGTTGGTGCAGGAACCAGGACCTGACCCCAGACATGTCCGCCTTGGTATACTGCTCTTCAGACGTGCTGCCCTTGTCGGTGGGATCAGCTGGACGTTGCTTTTCTTTGCAAACAGTTTGCGACGTGTCTTGTCGATATCGGTATATGTGCTTGTTCTGTCATAAAATAGTATGATGAACCTTTCAATGATGTGTATGGCGTCTTCATTAATAGGATCTGGTGCAGTGGAGAGAACAGTGAGTGTCTGGGTCAGCTTAGGTAGCACTATCCACACTGCCCATGTTGTCCTCTTTCCATGTTCGACGAAGCAGGAGACCGTGTTGCAGCCGTCAAAGCATGAAACATCGGTAGTGCCCGAGCCGAAGGACACCCACACTTCAGTTTCCTCATTCAAGGTGCGTGCCAGAGCCACTGCCAGAACAACATCAGTGTCAACTACTGTGCAGATGAGGATCTTCTTGTGGCCATTGTGAGCAGCGTGGGTGGCATGCAACATAATGCGGGTGTCGGCCTCCTCGTGATTGCAAGGAGCCAGTGCTGAAGTATCCAGAAGCTGTGGCTTTCTCAAGACAAACCTCCTTTAGTGATGAGCAGCTCCTTGTCTGCAAGCTGGAATGAGTCGTAGAGGACGTCAGAGAGGAAGATGAACAGCTCTGTCTTGTTTTCGTCGACTCTGATGAAGCTGGCCCAGTTCCACTCGTCTTCTCACCTCTTTTCCCCGCTTGGCTCTTACTGTATCTTTCAACAAGTTTGTAATGTAGCGGTCCCACACCAGGTCCACTCGCGCGGCTTGATGAAATTTTGAGAGTATGTGAGGCACAAAAACTTGCAGGACATATTCGTTGAAGATTTTTGTCGTAGCAGGCTTCAGCAACTGGATGATGATTGCTCCATCTAGGACAATGCAGCTTTCGGGTGTCCACTGGCGGCCATTTTGGAAAATGGCCGCCACGGCCGCCAGAGGGCAGTTGGCCGATGGCTCCAAATCCAAAATTGTTCATATTACATCGGTCTACCTCTGTGCCAAATTTGGTGCTTTTATCAAAAAGTGCACAATAGCTTAGCTAATATGCTGTACTATTAGGATTCTTTTTTACATAATTCAGAATATCTAAAATATATAACTGTCAATATCTAATATTTTGGTGTTTTCAAATCATGATTTTGTTAAGTAATATTTTGGTTTGTTTAAAATAATATTTAAAATGTATCTTTGAATTACTTTAATGTGTTGTCATCAATATTGGGAAATTATGTTTTTACTCAAATTTTCCATAAATATATTATACAAGGTGGGGCAATAGTGCGTCGGACTTCGATAGCTAAAAATTTTAAAAAAATACAAGTAAACTAGATAAAACGTTTATAACCGGAAATTATTTTCGCATATACAGGGCGAGCCAAGACGAAATTACAGGATCAAGTGTCTTTTTTTTTTAAATGGAATGCTATGTATATCAGTACATTTTTTGAAGCCTCTTTCTAGACTCTATTCATTTCTATATTATTATTGACTACCTTCCAACCACTTGGATATATGAATTTTTTTGTTGAAATAAATTATTAAGCCGTACTGTATTATAGACTGACTTTATAAATATTTAAGAGAGATTGTAAGTCCGCATATTGTCTCAGCTGATAAAATTTGTATATCAATTTTTGAATTTTTCCTGTAAATATCTCCACGTGTACGTCCCATTTCAAAAACAGGTAAATGTATGTAAAGTAACACATGCATTACTTTGCTGACTCTGCATTCCGCTCGCGCGGTCACTGGCCAGGTGACTAGACAAGGCTATTTGAATTGTGAAGTAATTTCGAATAATTGACACGTTGTCATAAACGACGGGAGTTGCCAGTTTGAAGACAGACAGCAATGCAGAAAGATATTTTACATTAGTCTAAGAAAGAATTAAATACTGTAAGAAAGGAATGACTGAAATCGAATAACTTTAAATGTCGTTTCTTTGTTTACAGGTAAGATTGTTATAATTAGCATTAAGTTAGGTAATAAGTTTGTTAATTATTATTAAAATAATCAATAAAATACTTTGTTTACAGAGAAACTCAGCTTTGTTATTTAAATAGTCATTCTGAAGGATATTACTCATTATAAAACGACATTTAAGTTCATAACAATGGATAAGCTACAATTTACAATTGAAGTAAAGGCATCGACGGATCCAAAAACAAATATTTTGTGTCTAACCATCATAGGAACACCAGATGGAAGAAATTATAGTGTCCCAGTAGAACACCAACGACTAGCAAATCATAAGGAATTATTAGCTACCAATATTATCAAGAATGTGGTTAAAGTTTTGAAAGTGAGACATCAATCAAGAAAAGTATGGATAACCTTAACAGAGGAATTAAGACAAATCTATTTGGATGACAGCGATAATGTAGTCATAAATGATCACTATCCAGCAAAAGTTATAGAAGAACAAATAACACCTACAAATGGAGAAAACAAGGGCAAAAATTTAAAAAAATTAACAGAGAAGTTCGTCATTGAAAAATTTACTGGTAAAAACTCTAATGCAACCCAATGGCTAGATACTTTTGAAAATGAATGCACTCGTTTAGAAATCGACAAATATATAGAAAGAATCGAGGTTTTGAGATTATTTTTAGAAGGCTCAGTTATAGATTGGTATAATTCAATGCTTATAAGAAATACTTTGACATCAGAGTGGAACATATGGAAAGAAAATTTTTGTGAAACATATGCTAACAAAGGTTGGTCTTTAATCAGGTATGCAATCCTATATAAGTATATAAGTGGTTCGTTGCTGGATTATGCTTTAAAAAAAGAAAGAATTCTATTAGAAATGAATAAGACAATCGACGATTGCACCATAATTAATCTCATTGTAGTAGGTTTACCAGAATTTATAACGGATAAAATTAACAGAAAAAAATTGAACACGTCCAAAGATCTATTTACTGAATTAGGAAGCCTAGAACATCTGATGAAGAAAAAAGTACGAGCAGAAATACGCAAGATAATCCAGAAAAGAAACAACAAAAACAGCCATGTAAAATCTGCGAAAAAAAAAGGTAAGCCAAACCGCTACCACCCCGAATCTACATGTTGGTATAAAATAAATGAGAAAGACGCGAAAGATAAGAATCAAATCAAATTTGTTAATAACGCGGAAATAGAAACAGAATTATTTGAATCCATTCCAAAAAACTTGTAACTCCACCATTAATCAAAATTAGAATAATACTTGAAGATACAATTGAAATTTTCGGATTATACGATTCAGGTGCCAATATATCATTAATAAATTCAAAATTATTGAACATAAAAAATGAGAAATTAGAAAATATATGGAAAACAAATTTCGAAACGGTTAATGGTGCGAAGAAAACCAAGGGAATGGTATCCATAAAAATAAAAATATTCAATATTGAAAAAATTATGAACGTCTTTGTAGTAGATAGACATAATATTCAATATGATTTTCTGATCGGATTAGACATGATAAAAGAATTTAAACTTATCCAAGATGAAAATTTAAATATTAGACAGAAAGAAAATGATATTACAGAAAAGAGAGACACTTTAAATAAATATTCCATAAATTTCAGTGAACATATAGATGAATCAGATTTTGATATTTCTGTAAATCACTTAAACTATCAAGAAAAATTTGAGATAGACAGATTGATAGAAAAATATAGTGCAATTTTTGCAAAAGATAAATATGATAGAGGGACAGTAAAAGATTATGAAGTACGTGTTGACCTTCTAGTTGACAAATACTGTAGCAAAAGACCATATAGATGTAATATGGAAGACAAAAAAGAGATAGAAGCGCAAATCGCTAAATTACTTGAGAAAAACCTCATTGAGGAATCATACAGCCCATTCGCGGCTCCAGTGACACTGGTATATAAGAAAGAGGAACATAAAAAAACAAGATTGTGTATCGATTTTAGAGATTTAAATAAATTAGTAATACCGCAATCACAGCCATTTCCGCTGATAGAAGATTTAATGACTAAAACAAGGAACTGTAAATATTTTTCAACATTGGATATAAATTCTGCATTTTGGGCAATCCCTTTAAGAGTAGAAGATAAAAAGAAAACAGCTTTTGTCACACAAGAAGGCCATTTTCAATGGACCTGTCTCCCGTTTGGATTAAAAACATCTCCGGCAATTTTCCAGAGAATTTTAAGTAATATAATTAGAAAGCATAAATTATCAGATTTTGCAGTAAATTATATAGACGATATATTGATATTTTCAAAATCCTTTAATGAACATATAGAACATTTAATACAATTATTAGAAGCAATACAAAAAGAAGGTTTCAGATTAAAATTTACGAAATGCAAATTTGCTGAAAGTTCAGTAAAATATCTAGGTCATATAATAAGCAATAATTCTGTATGTCCGTTAAAAGACAACTTAATTTCAATTAAGAATTTTCCGATCCCAAAAACTCAAAAAAATGTTAGACAATTCTTGGGAAAAATAAATTTTTATAACAAATATATACCAAACACAGCTATAACTTTAGATCCATTACACAATTTATTAAGAAAAGGACAAAAATTTCTTTGGACAAAAGAATGCCAAGAATCATTTGAGAAAATGAAAGAAATGCTATGTTCGCAACCAGTATTAGAAATATATGATCCAGATTTACCAATATATATTTATACAGACGCAAGCTTACAAGGTACAGGAGCTGTATTAAAACAAAAACAATTGAACGGTGAAGAAAAACCAGTAGCATACTTTTCAAAAAAATTAAATTATAGCCAAAAAAAGAAAAAAGCGATATACTTAGAGTGCCTAGCCATAAAAGAAGCAATAAAATATTGGTAATATTGGCTTATTGGAAAAATATTCATAGTCTTTTCAGATCATAAACCATTAGAGAATTTGAACATAAAATCTAGAACAGATGAAGAACTAGGTGATCTTACATATTATCTTTCACAATATAACTTCACAATAAAATATTCCCCAGGTAAAGATAACTTAGAAGCTGATTGTTTGAGTAGAAATCCTGTACTAGAAGCTTTCGAAAACGAAGAAGAACAATTAAAGATTATCAATCTAATAAAACTAGATGAAATTATTAAAGATCAACAAAATAATAAATATTTACAAGAAAAAAGAAAAAGAATGATATTAAGAAATAAAATATACTATAAAAAGATGAAATCTAAGGAGAAAATTGTATTATCAGAAAACTTAAGTAAAAAAATTATAAAAGAAATACATGAAGATTATTGCCATATAGGAATGAAACAATTACAGAGCAAAATAATGCCATTTTACACGGCAAAGAATTTAATAGAAAACATGAAGAAAACTTGCAAGAACTGCGCAATCTGCATCAAAAATAAAACGAGAGGTCAAAATAAATTCGGACTAATGTCACATTTAGGACCGGCAACAGAACCATTTGAAATAATGTCAATTGATACAATTGGTGGATTTGGGGGTTCTAGATCGACGAAGACATACTTACACCTTTTAGTCGATCATTTTACAAGGTACGCATTCATATCAACTTCAAAAACTCAAAATGCAAGCGATTTTGTAAAACTGTTGAAAAACGCTACCGACACAAATAGAATTGGTATGACCAGTCAGACCAGTACCCAGGAATAAATTCAAAAGAATTCAAAAATTTTTTAAATGAAAAACACATTACATTAATATTTACTTCAGTCAATACACCATTTTCTAATGGTCTGAATGAAAGATTAAATCAAACTATAATTAACAAAATAAGATGCAAAATCAATGAATATGGAAATAAAACAGCTTGGACAACAATAGCACATGAATGCATGCGAAAATATAATGAAACTGAACATACTGTGACTGGCTTCTCACCAATATACCTATTACAAGGAACAAATATTACAACTTTACCAAGAGAATTGATTCAAAAACAAAATATCAATAATTTATCTCAAGATAGAAAACTAGCACTGAAAAACACAAAAAAATCACACAACTACAATAAAACACTATTTGATAAAAATAGAAAAGAAATAGAATTCAACAGTGGAGATATGGTATATGTAGAAAATGGAAATCGCTTAAATAGGAAAAAATTAGATGAAATAAGAATAGGTCCCTTTCAGATTATAGAAAAGATTTCAAACTCTATCTACAAAGTAGACACAAGATATAAAAAAGCCGAATCGAATCTATTTCAGCACCAGATACAGCTGATAACTCAAATTTTAATAATTAATACTAGTTTTAAGATTTCATGTTATAAAATTTTATAAATCAAATTTTTTTCCGAGGGAGGGAGATGTAAAGTAACACATGCATTACTTTGCTGACTCTGCATTCCGCTCGCGCGGTCACTGGCCAGGTGACTAGACAAGGCTATTTGAATTGTGAAGTAATTTCGAATAATTGACACGTTGTCATAAACGACGGGAGTTGTCAGTTTGAAGACAGACAGCAATGCAGAAAGACATTTTACATTAGTGTAAGAAAGAATTAAATAATGTAAGAAAGGAATGACTGAAATCGAATAACTTTAAATGTCGTTTCTTTGTTTACAGGTAAGATTGTTATAATTAGCATTAAGTTAGGTAATAAGTTTGTTAATGATTATTAAAATAATCAATAAAATACTTTGTTTACAGAGAAACTCAGCTTTGTTATTTAAATAGTCATTCTGAAGGATATTACTCATTATATGTATAAGCATAAATATTTAACATTTTTTGTAATCTTGACAACTGTCACAAATAATGAAGTTTTTACATTCATGACATTTTAATTTATAGCCCAGACGACAGTGATCATTTGAGGCTACCAGCGCGAAAACGGCCTAACCCTAAAAAACGGCTTAACCCATAGAATTGTGGGTTAGACCGATTACGCGCATGACATGTTGCCCTAATTATTTAAAGTAAAGTGAAACTAGTGGCACCATCTTTTTAATAGTGGGCAAAGGTCACTTAGGCCGTTTCACATTATAAATGTATATACTAGGCAGCAAGTTGAGCCGATAAACTCAAACGTCATAAAATGTGGCTTAGGCCGTTTTCGCGCTGGTAGCCTCATTTTATAGTGAAACCTACAAAAACTTGCAAAATGAATAATTTTTTTTATCAGTTCGTGAAAGTGTATAGAATAATATCCTGAAAAGTTTCCATTCCGCTCGTATGCAGAATATGAAAAAAAAGTGAAAATTTTTTTTTCACCCATTTTTTCAAAATTTTTGAAATTAAGTCACGTGTTTCTGAACAAAAAATGTCCTAATAAAATTTATCGCTAAAGCCACGGTATTCCTGGAAAAAAGTAGTGAAATCACTCTGCGCGGCGAAGCTCACGGTAAAATGCATTCCATGTAACCTCTAAAAATTCTTAGCAGTTCTAACGAATAAAATAAAGCTTTTTTCTCTTTCTGGTTACACAGTTTTAACATTTTTTTTAGTGAATAGGAGGATAATTAGTGAGTATAGAGGGAAAATATATAATTATGAACGCATATACAGACACCACACATAGCCGCTGAATCGCTTGCATGAATCTTTACGTGCCTTTACTGTATTGTATTTATTACAGGTACACCTATCCAGCTATAAGCAATGAATTCCTTATACATTTGTTAGTGTATTGAAAAAGTTTCAGAATTTATATTCAAAACAGTCAAGGATATTTTCCTAGTTATAAGGATAAAATCGTGAAAATTGCAATTTCTTATCATGATCTGATTGATCATATTTTCGAAAAAATGCATACCAGTAAACGAATTTGTGTTTGAACATTCGAAAAGTATACATTTTTTCTGAAATTGTGATATTTTATTTTTTCCAATGGGTCAAGTTCTCGGCAAGTTACAGTTTCCAATATATATATTTATCAAGAAAATCATCAAGCAAAGAAATTAAAATGTAAGTCCACGTTACTACAACTTAATAAACCATAATAATCATGAAGTGTACATAGTTTTTAACAGTTCTCAATGAAGAAAGAATTTTTTTGAAGGGCTTTTATTTTTTTCTGTATTTTTTATTGCGAAAATTGAGTTCGGGTGTGATAATATATATAAGTATGTTTTTCTCATCCATCCTTTGCTTGTATTGTTTAAAACAAAAAAGCATCAGAAAGCTACAATTTCCATATTTTAAATGAACCCACACTCATATAGATTGAACAAATTCTGATTTAGTGACATATAATTCAGTGCGTCGCACAGTGGGAAAAATATGCCCTTTTTTGGACAAAAATCTGCCGACAGTAGAGATTTCAATCAAATTAAAAAAAAAATGACAAATACTCTTAAGACATTGTAAGACATCCGAATCTGGGCTCAGAATTGGCCCATCATGTCAGGATTTTGAAATATTTCAGGATACTTAAAAATGACTTTTTTGGAAAATTTTGAGGTTATGTATAGGATTCAAAAAAATTTTCAATTTATTTCTAATAAATGCATCATTTAATCTTCCTCTTTAAAATAAGCTTTCGAATGGTTATCTACGATGAAATAATTTTTTTAACCCCATTTTATAATGGGGTGGGGGTAGTATTGGGGGTGGCTAATGCTAAAATTTTCTTTGAGATATTAGTATCTCTTGTATATACTAAATACCAATTTTATGGACTCTTACCTGCTTGATTTACCTATTTGCCCCCATTTACCCCAATTTACCCCAATTTACCCCACAACCATTCAACGGAATAAGATGAAAATATAACCTAGTTCCAGATCTCGTTAAAATACATATGTGTACCAAATTTCAAGTCGATATCTTAAACGGTTCCAGAGTAATTGTGCGCACAAAAAAGTTACAGACAGACCGACAGACATGTTTTTTGCTCAAACCTAAAATCTCGACGTTTCATGACATTCTAAGCCTATTTGAACAATAAAATTTTTAAAAAAGTTATTTGTCGTTTCTATACTTCCACTGGATGTGGAAGTAATATCTGCGATTTTTAGGTTAGGTTTCCAAAGTCACTTTGCCGCAGCACTACTCTAAAGTACAATGTCTTAAGAGTATTTGCCATTTTTTTATTTAATTTGATTGAAATTTCTACTGTCGGCAGATTTTTGTCCAAAAAAGGGCATATTTTTCCCACTGTGCGTCGGTGTCACAGTTATGCGTGTTTCAAGCGCATGTACGCATGAACCTCGCTCCGAGTTATAACGTTACACTTGACTATTTTTTTCCGGGAAAACCGTGGCTTTAGCGATAAATTTTGTTAGGACATTTGTTGTTCATAAATACGTGATTTATCCATATGTATTTTTTATTTTTTACTAGCTTGACTTAATTTCAAAATCTTAAAAAAATGGATCAAAAAATTTTTTTTCACTTTTTTTTATGTTCTGCATCCAAGCGAAATGTAAACTTTTCATAATATTATTCTCTACACTTTCACGAACTCCTTAAAAAAAAAGAATTATTTATTTTGCAAGTTTTTCTAGGTAAATCATCGACTAGGCTATTATTTATTCGAGATTTTCCGCTGCATTTAAAGAGAATGTTAAAAATTTTGCTTCTGTTTTATTAAGAGTTAATAAGTAATTTTTAGCCAAATTATTACATGGTGAAGTCCCCTTTCCGCTTTAATCTTAACTTCCTCGCAGCTGACATCGGAGAATAATAAGAAATGATTTCCCCTGAAATATCCAAATTTAGCAAAAGCATTTATTTAGATTGGAAAAAGAATAGAACCTATGACTGTTCCTTAAGGTATTCCATAGATAACTGTTTGTTCTTCGCTTATTTCTAAATCTTCTCTAATAACCTGCTTCCGATTTGTTAAATAATTTCTGAGTGATACTTCATAGAAAATCAGAAAGAGGCAAAGAGGAAGCTCTCCAAACCGTTAGGCTAAAACTTTAGACTGTTGTCGCCTCGGAGCTGATGAGAAAGGAACTTTATGATATTGTGCGCCTAACAGGCAACCATGACGAATGGTGCTCTGCTGTCAGATGCACTATACAGTAAATAAAGATCATAAAAGAAATATGAGTAAAAAGAAGAACTGATCTGTATAAGTAGTTGGGCCATCTACCACAACATACACAAGAATTATACTGTAATGAAAATATGTTTCTATATCTAGAACGTAAAAATTTCTTAAAATCTCAATTTGGAATAGACACTTACTTATTTCCAGAAGTAATGAGCCATAACGTCCAGTGAATTATATATTGACACAATAATGACTACGAAAGCAGTTCACAGTTACTATTTGATACCTTAATTATGAGTGTATACAAAAGCAAACATTTGATGTCCAATTGCGGATTGAACGGTAATCAGAATTTGTATCATGGCAGGCTATGCGAAACAATACAGTATCCGGTGGATTATCCGTTCTGTCGTTTATTATCGATTCAGTGGATTAAACACTTCATTGTGAGAGTTTTATGGCTAGTGGGAGTTTTGTATGTACATATTTAAGCATTATAGTTAAACACTGTTGCAGTTGTTTTATATACAGATATATTACTAGTAAAGGGGTGCATACGTCCACATTTTTAATTAGTTTTCTGTATTAAAGTTATGAAATGTTTGTTGGAATTTTGCTTAATTGTTTTTGTCAATCAATTGATATTGATTTTTGTTTTGGAATTTTCTACCGTTAGTGCCGTAAAAATAGACTTAAAGGACCCCGGAACAAACCCATGAAAATGTTGATTCGGTGGAATCGGCTGAAATGTTGGTATTTTGTAGTTCAAGTCATGCTGATCAAAAGTTCTTATCACATCGAGCCAATCCTATGGACAGTTTTTGAGATACAGCTTGTCAAAGTTAGTCGGTAATTTGCGTCATTTTAGACATTCCAGAACTTTTCACTCCTAAACTATTAACTTTAGCAAAAAATTACAAGGGTAGAAATATTTTTTTTCTAGTCCATTAAAGGTCAAAAATTTTTTTATCCATTTTTAGGTTAGGTAAAATATATATATGTCATATTTCGGCATGCTTCGGTGGGATTGGCTGAAACTTTGCTATTTTGTAGTTAAAGTCATGCTGATTAAAAATCCCTATTGCACTGAGTCTATCCTATGAGTGGTTTTTGCTCCAGGAGTGCCTGAAGGTCTTAACAACGAAGTAATGGGTAATCTATGTGTACGTGTTTATGAATGGCTTCCAGCGTGTTTGTGTACGTGCATGCGTGTGTGTGTGACTATTTTTATCAAAGAACCTGCTCTTACCGGCACTATCTTTCTTATGAGAGTATTCTCATTGCCAACCAGGGTGATCCCATTTTTTTGGTTTCACTTTCTATCTGTTTATTTTTACTTTTTGTTGTTTTTTAATATTTTTTTTTTTAGTTTTTAAATATTGAGAACATCCATAGGATTTTCAGGAACAAGTGCTCTGTTTCCAGCATCATGTATCGTTCGTAGAAGAATCATTGATGGATATTTTATGTGATTTTCATGCCGTGCATGCCCCAAAAAACATAATACGCTTGTGTTTTCAGCGGTTCCGTATCAAACTCATTAGAACGATTTTTCTCACGGTCCTATGACTAAAATGAAAGAGGACATTTTTTGTGTGTTTTTAATTAGTGAATGACATTCTTGTACCAAAGTGTAACAAAAAATAAAATACATAAGAAATTAATGCAAAATATCACGTTACCTACGGTAAAAAATATTTAAAAAAAAATAATGTAAAAACTTCAATTTTTCGGTGCCATTTTCAAAGGACCGTAGCTCAAGGTATTTGCGAACATATTTTTGCATGTAGAATCTACACCAGAAGTTTGTCAACGATATTTCCAGAGAACCCTGAATACACTGGCACATATATACACACAATCGCATGCACGCAGTACACAAACACGCTGGAGGCCATTCATAAACACGTACATCTAGATTACCCGTTACCTCGTTGTTAAGACCTTCAGACACTCCTGGAGCGAAAACCACTCATAGGATAGACTGAGTGCAACAGGGATTTTTGATAAGCATGACTTTAACTACAAAATAGCGAAGTTTCAGCCAATCCCACCGAAGCATGCCGGAATATGACATATATATATTTTACCCAACCTAAAAATTGATAAAAAAAATCTGAAAAATTCTTGAGCATTATTGGACTAGAACAAAAATATTTCGACCCTTGCAACTTTTTGCTAAAGTTAATAGTTTAAGAGTAAAAAGTCCTTTAATGTCTAAAATGACGCAAATTACCTAACTTTGACAAGCCATATCTCAAAAACTGTCCATAGGATTGGCTCGATGTGATAAGAACTTTTAATCAGCATGACTTGAACTATAAAATACCAACATTTCAGCCGATTCCACAGAATCAACATTATCATGAGTTTTGTTCCGGGGTCCTTTGCAGTATGGAGAAAAAAATCGGGAACTAATGAATCTTCAAAATCTTGACTTATTTGAGCTTAACAACGACAATCGTCTGAGTGGATATAGTCTAAAATTACGCAAAGAAAACTTCCAAAATACTATAAGAAAGCACTCCAACTGAATTTTTAGTTTTTGATCAATGGAATTGACTACGTGAAAGTGTAATCACTGAACTCTTTCAAGCAGGGTGGATCAAGGGCGGATCCAGCCACATTTCTTGGGGGGGGGGTAATGACTTGCTTCGAGTGAAAATAGATATTAAGATATTAACGATATCATTAGAACAAGCACAAAGGTCTATAATTATTTTTTTTGTGGGAAATATTGGAAACAGTTTTTATTTAATAAATGTAAGTCAAAATAAACAAATCGAAAATTTAAAAAATAAATATTTTTCAGAATATTTTCGTGTATAAAATATGCAAATCACCTTATATATTCACTCAAAAAATGAAATTATTATTAAATATTAGTTAGTCTGGGGTGGGGGAGGGCATTACCCCCTCCCATAGATCCGCCCTTGGGGTGGATATGACAAATCAAAATGATTTAAACAGTGATTTTAATAGTGATTTAGATCATTTCCAAAATGTTGATTTAAATTAAAAAATCATATATAAGAAAAAATGGTTTATACTTTCCACAAATCATAAAAAACATGTGCGTTAAAGTGTAATCAGTGGAAAATAAATGACAGACGACCTAATTTGTTGGGGCCAACTTAGGCGGTATGCTTTGAAGTTTGTCGGTGCCCATCTGTCGGCCTGACAAACTTCAAAGCATATCGCCTAAGTTGCCCCCAACAAGTTAGGTCGTCTGTTAACTCCCTTTAAGTCTACGGCCAAGTTTGCTACCTGGTAGCTGCGACACGAACGCTGCGACCAGGTCGCAAAGATCTGTTACATGGATTCTTATGTAGGTGGCATAAGTTGCAACCCGCGACGGCGACCGATTTTAGAAACGCCCTGAGCCGCGTTTTCGGGTCGCCGCGACAAAAACGCTCACCATTGTTTCTTATGTAGATAGCCAAACTAGCAATAAGTCGCGTCATTGCAACTCAATTCTTAGTTAGATCGAACGAAGTTCATCAAACGAAGATACACTCATTCTAAAGTATAAAAAAAATCTTTCACCATGGTTTCTGAGAACACTGAATAATGTATGAAACTGTCCACAAGTGAGTCTCTGTGCGTTAACACGATGAACACTGTATTTCCTTTGTCTCAGCCTTTTTTTTTAATAACCGGACAGAACAATAGCTAATAACAGCATTCATCGGTATCATGATTAAAACTGAGCAAAAACGCTGTCGGATTATTATAAGGCCACAAAGTTTTACATATCTGCGACCTGGTCGCAAAGTTCGTGTTGCAGCGACCAGGTCGCAAGCTTGGCCGTAGACTAAGTAGCGACGCAATAGTTCGCCCACCTGCATCGAATCCACTAATATCGAGCATTCTATTAATAGCTACTTGACTTAATATAGTGCAGACATAGATATTCGGTTTCAAGATAAGGAGCATCGTTACCGACAACGCTGCTAATATGAAAAAAAATGTCGAACAATGATTTCGAAAGATTTGGAAATGGATATAATCACTTATTGCTGTGGTGCACATCAGGGTCAATTATTAGCTCAATCTCTCAACATGGAAAATATTACCAATCAAGTTATCCCGGTCATAAAATATTTTCGAAATAATCATCATGCAAGAGCTGAGTTTTCTTGTAGACTTGGCTCTGCCTTGACATTACCAAGAGAAGTTCGCTGGAATTCTATTTGTGACTCCTTGGAATCATATGTAAAAAAATTGGAATATTTTAATAACCGTATGCGAGGATGAAAATGAACGAGATAACATTGATGTCGATATTAGAAGGCGAGTAACTGATCTCAATCTGAAAACAAATTGTGAATCGCTTATAGAAAGACTAAAATCAGTGGCCCTTTGCTTGGATAGGCTTCAAATGGAAAATTGTACATTATCAAATGCAATATTTTACTGGAAAAAAATGATGAAAAAGCTCGAGAATATTGTAACCCATGAAAAATTTCAAATTAAAATCAAAGACGTTACGAAATAACTGTTACTCCGTACCATTTATTAGCATTTATGATCGGTTCAAAATACCGGGTGACATAGGAGATATGTAACATCCCGTGGCATGTTTATTTAAAAAGATATGATTTTGAAATTTGGTAGACTTATATAATGTGTGATTGTCCTTTTTCTAGTAAAAACAAGAGATTTTTTTCACTTCTGGTTTCATCAGAAGTGACATCAACTCTGCTATTTTAAAAAGCAGTCTGTATATATTTTTTCCTATCTGATTCTTCTTAAATTCCTCTTTTCAACTATGTATAGCAAGATGGCATTCGTTTTTAAAATGACCACTGAAAACCATTTTATTGCATTAAGTCAAGTTGGCTATGGTATGAAATGTAGCAGTAATTAATGCTTAGTGTGCTGCAATATCAAAAGAACCATGGTACACAATTTTTTGTTTCATATTTGTTTTGTTCTAATCAGTAGCCGAAGAGACTTTGTACAATTTTTATATTAAAAAAACATCTCTAAACTAAATCCTCGAAATCATAAAAACTAAGATAGAAACACTAATTTTAAATTTTATCCATTTGTAAAATATTTATTCATGTCACTTTTACCAATTGAATGGCCCCCGAGGTCTCCGGATTTTACGCCACTTGATTTTTCTCATATGAGGCCATCTCAAGGAAATATTTTATAAATCTTCACTGCAAAATAGGGAAGACTTGGAAATGAGACTTAGGTTAGCAATAAATGAGATTACTCAATTTCAGTTAGAAAATGTGCTTAGAGGTACTGTTACAAGAATTCGACGCTACAGGGAAATAATGGCCAACATTTTGAGATTCTTCGAAAGCAATTTTGTTTAAAAGCAAGCAAAATCAGACAATGAATTGTATTGGCTAAAAGTGAAAGATGAATAAATATTTTACAAATGGGTCAAATTTAAAATTAGTGTTTCTATCTTAGTTTTTATGATTTCGGGATTTAGTCTAGAGATTTTTCTTCAACATTAAAATTCTACAAAGTCTCTTCGGCTACTGATTAGAACAAAGCAAATATGAAACACAAAATTGTGTACCAGGGTTCTTTTGATATCGCAGCACATTAAGCATTAGTTACCACCATATTTCATACCATAGCCAACTTGACTCAGTGCAATAAAATGGTTTTCAGCAGCCATTTTATAAACGAATGCCATCTTGCTACAAACAGTTAAAAAGAGAAATTTAAGTAGAATCAGATAGGAAAAAAATATATACAGAGTGCTGTTTAAAAATAACGAAGTAGGTGTCCCTTCCGGTGAAACCGGAAGTGGAAAAAATTCTTGTTTATACCAAAAAAAGGACAATCACGCATTACAAAAGTCTACCCAATTTCAAAATAATATCTTTTTAAATAAACATGCTACGGGGTGTTACATATCTCCTGTGTCACCCGGTATATGAATATTATTTCCGACCAACAGCCAGCAGAAAGTGGGACAAATAATGTTAACTCCAGAAGAAAAATGTAAAGAACTATGTTGTGCAGAAGAAAATTTTTCGTTGGGAATTTTTCAGCTCGTTTTGAAGTTTCTTTCCAAACCTCATCTATTTGTTGGCTCGTTAATGTCCAAACCCGCAGTAAAAGGACTGTAAAATGATTCTGCATTGTGAATTTATTATTTCGAACTCCACAATTCTGAGAAATTAATAATAAAAGAAGAGGTTATGCAATTAACCACCGCTGTTGCATCTTTAGCCTCGGTAGAAAGGATATTCTCGACATTTGGCTTGGTCCACGGCGATTTGAGAAATGAAATGGGGTGGACAAGACAGCGAAGATGACTTTTTTAATGAAACAATTGAATAGAAGTTAATATTCTGAATAGTTTTGTGGTATGTATTATCTGCTGTACTGACGTTACGTTTATTATACATGCTGTTCTGTCTAGTAGAAATCGATTTTGTTTTCGATATTTCCATATTCCTTATTACCATTTATAATGAAGTTTTTATTACATTTAAAAATATTTAATTCAAAAAAATCAAAAAAATTTAAAAAATCTGATTTAATTCACCCAAACAAAATCATATTTTTTTTTCCCACTCTGCTTTTAAGGGACGTCTCGACCAGTGCTACAGGAATATTCATATTTGAGTTACCGTGGTGTTGATATTTCATTTAGATTTTTAATTTCTTATTCAATATCAGAATATTTTTTGGAGTTTATTTTATGTTATCTTATAATATTTATAGGCACTTAATGTAATATAATTTTTCTTTTCTTCAGAGTAGTGCAAGCGTTTTTCTTCTACACTTAACAAATTTAAATAATAATAATAATAATAATAATAAATTGGTAAGATGTCTGCTTGTTCGTCACTTGATCACATAGTAACGTTAAAAATCACGAATAGGCAAGCAATTATTGCACTACACATTAACAGAACACAGATTGTTTGTAATTAAAGTTTCTAACTATGAAAAAAATTTTGTGTTTCATGGCTTACTTTAAAAATCATTTATGCTAATTTTCTATCATAATTTTTTGTTTGACGGTACCGTTGGATTTGTCTTGAAAAGTTGTATTTAGCTGAGGAGTGTTACAAAGTGTCTTGAAACAAATAAGTTTTTCTTCAAGAAACTAATTTCGAAAGACTAGAATATACCTACTTAAATTTGCTGGTTAAAAATCAGACTTGTATTTCCCATTATTGTTTATGTTATGATGATTTAAAGTCAATCGCAGTACTCTACACTTAAAACAAAGCTTGGCTCTAAAAAAATTCAGAAATAGTTTTTGTGCGTTTAATCGAAGTATATTTAATTCTCTTGGTTGATATCTACTATTTGTCCTTGGACGATGAGGGTCTGCTAAAAATAACTTTATTTTCGCATCAACAATGTTTTATATTAAAAGTACACATTGAAGTTACTCGGAAAATTACAAACTGAAAAGTGCAAAGAGAATGGATAATTCAATTTTGCCAGAAACAGAAAAGTACGTTTAATTTAAATCTTTGCTTGGTATATTACGTAAAAGGTCAACCTCCTTCTCTGTGAGGAGAGGGAAAGAAAGTAAACACAAGCTAGTAATTACAATTTTTTACTTTATTTGTAAATCCAAAATCATCTTTGAACGTCAGTTTGCTTATGGCCACTTCGCCAACATATAACCTTTTTATTTTTTCCAGTCGTTCTAAATTTATTCCCTTTTTTATGATTCGTTCAGGCAACCAACTTTTTAAATACATTCGTTATAAATGGGATTTCCACCCTTTGTTAAGAGCTGCTGCCTTTGAAGTTTTGGATTTATAAGTTATTCTTCATTCATATCCTTAAATACTTCTACTGTACCTACCCCTTAAAGGAAATTTTATTTTATTTGAAAGTCATTGTAAGGTTCACTGAATACATTTAATGCTTCGTTTTACATTCAAACGAGTTACAATTCGGGATGCTAAAAATAATTGTTTCAAAAAAAATTATAAGAAATAAATATCATATACCGGGTGTCATTGATATGGTTGTAGGAATTTGATACACCTAGCTATGTCCGCCATAAAAAATAGTCAACAATCAATAATTATCTATAAATTGTCAAGTAAAGTCCTGCCAGTGGCTCCATGAACGTGTAGATTTACAGGTTCGCAAACTCCTTAATTTTTTGTCTATTTATTTATTTTTCTGAAGTGTGAAAAGTCGCGGTGGTAAGTCCTATACAGAGTGGGGTTATAATGCGTCGGACTTCGATGGTTTGAGATCTATGATAGTTAAAAATTAAAAAAAGTACAAATAAACTAGAAAAAAGTCAATAACCGTAAATTATTTTCGAATGTACATTATACAGGTCGTGCCAAGATGATCCTACAGGATCAAGTATCTTTTTTAAATGGAATGCTATGTGTATCAGTACATTTTTTAAAGCCTCTTTGTAGATTTCTTTCACTCCTATATTATTATTGACCATCTCCCAACCACTTGGTTGTAATGATTTATTTTTCTTTTTTTTTTTTTTTGTTGAAATAATCCTATCTGCAGATACATATTGAAAAAATCACTACATAGGGTTTAAGAAGAAACGATGTGAATACTAGTTACGAGACATCTGATTAATGTTTTTGAATCATTTCCACCGTAATAATAATATACAGGGTGGTCAGAAATAATTTTTCAATTTAGAACTTTTTGAATTGAATTTTCTCAATTTTTTCAAATGGAGCACCCTGTATATTTTTCAACGATATGATGTAGAAATGAGAAACGAGCATTTTTTGTATGTACATCTCCACAGCTATTTGTAATCATTTTCAATTTATTGAGCAATAAGTGTTTGGATATGCTAAATTCAGTTTTGTTGCAGAATTTTTTTTTCAAGCGGCTTCAAAATTTGGGTCAGAAGAAGCAAAAAAGATGAGAAATTCAATAAAATAACCCAATAAAAGTCCTGATCCTGGAACTTGGCCCGAGTAGTCCAATATATTCTTCGACGATGAATTCGAATCCGACCTCAGAAAAGCCCAAACACTCAAAATTTTTAGCTGGAGCGAAAAAACACCCCCTTAGAATAGGGTAAAATCGCCTCTCATATATTGTGAAAATAAGTACATGCAAAAAGTACTCCTAATGTACAATCCTAGGATTTTTGAGGTTGCTGATTTCAAATGTCAACACGGATTCCGTCAAAATCGCAGTACGGTATCGGGTATCTTAGAACTAACATCAAAGATATTGGACTCAGTTGAAAATCTTGAATACACGGCAGTAACACTCTGTGACTTATCTAAAGCGTTTGACTGTGTCTCATATGAACTCTTAATAAAGAAGTTGCATTTATATAATTTTGACGACTGCAGCATTAACTTATTGCAAACTTACCTAGATGACAGATATCAAAGAGTAAAAATGGGAAACATATTATCCTCACAAAAGGAAATAACAGTTGGAGTACCACAAGGTTCTGTATTAGGGCCTCTCTTATTCTTAATATATATAAATGATCTCCCACTCAGGAAGGACTTAAATGATCCAACGGAATATGTATTATTTGCAGACGACACCACTCTGCGTTCAGCAGGAAAGTCCATAAACAATGTCATCAAAGATTCATGCGAGGCACTAATCATAGCTGAACAATGGTTTAATTCCAATGAACTTTTCTTGAATAGAACCAAAACGCAGAACATGATGTTTACACTAAGAAATACTGACGACTTAGCCAGCTTCTCAAGTAGTGTGAAATTCCTGGGCGTGCATTTGGACATGAAACTAAAATGGGATGAACATATACATTTTCTCTCAAAAAAAATCAGAAGTAACCTATTCGTTATACGCAATCTTGCAAATCATGTACCTACCGACACTTTACGAATAGCATATTTTGCTCTTTTGCATTCTCACATTTCGTATGCAATTATAACTTGGGGGCATGCTGCAGATTGCATAAGAATTTTTAAGTTGCAAAGAAAGGCAATAAGGATATTGGACAACTTAAAATACAGAGATGATTGCAAAGCATCTTTCATTAAACATAAAATATTAACACTACCATCTATCTATATTCTACAAAATTTATTATATATTAAAGAAAATGAAGGAACCTATGGAACACAATAAGATATCCACGAACATAATACCAGGGGTAAAGACGACATGATTGTTAAGCTCTGCCGCTTAAAGAGGTGTCAAAATGGACCTAATTACTGGGCAGTAAAATTTTTTAACAAACTACCTATAGACATTAGAAAACTACCATTAACACTTTTTAAGCATAAAATCAAACTGTTTCTAATTGCTAATGCTTTTTATAATTATGACGAATTTTTATATTGTGATGTTAACCTATATTTTTAATGTGAAAGTGTATTGCACTAACAACCTAAATTTTTAATGTGTATTATTTTATATTGATCTACATTTAAGTGTGTTTCGATTATAGTGTATAATTGTTGACTTGTGTAAGTACATAATATGTATAGGGGCATCAATAAATTATCTATCTATCTATCTATCTATCTAAATTTCATTCTTAAGGTGAAAATCAAGTAAAACAAGGGATGAAAAGGGTGTAAAAATGAAAATTTGACAAAATAGGTGATTTTTATTCTAAAAGTTTATTTCTAGAGATTTTTGAGAAAATCGAGTAAATAGGAAAGGGGTGAAAAATGAAAATTTGGCAAAATACGTAATTTTCATTCCAAAATTATATTTCTAGGTGTTTTTGAGGTTGCTGATTTCAAATTTCAGCATGCCAAAAGCCTAGAATTTATTCTGATTGAAAACAGAGTAAATTAGTTGCTGAAAGGGAGGTAGAAAAAAAAGGTTGAAAAAATACGTCATTTAGATTCTGAAATGATATTTTTAGAGGTTTTGAACTTGTTAAGTTCAAGTTCGAATCCGATCTCAGAAAAGCCCATGTGTCCTTAACATTTTGAGCCTTTAGCGAATAAACAACCCTAAAATAGGGTAAATCATCCCCGATTTGTGGTAACCATAAATACAAGCGCAGAAGTATTGTATTTAAATACAGGTTTTTGGTGTATGGCAAAGGATTTTCTACTCTGAGGTGGTTAAGCAATCCGCCACGCTAAAACCTGGCAAAACTAACTCACATTTCAAGATTTATAAATTGATGTGAATGAATGGTAAAGAGTATCAAAACAAGGGAGAGGGTTATGTTTTATATTCAGCAGTCATATCTAAGTAATTGCGGAACAACTACTCTTAGATTAGGCTAAAAAATACCCCTGTTCTTGCAAAGAATATACACCATCATACCATCATAGAGAAGATAAATCCTAAAAAATTACATAAAGAATGAAGATTTGAAAGTTTGGAATTATGTAGAACTAGAGTGAATTAAAGTTCAAAGTACATATGAGTGTGAAAGCTACCCTTATATAAAAATAAAATATATGATTACCATTACAATATGGAAAATATGGAAGTTTTTTATTTATAAATTTTTGAATAGAAACCCTCTCATGAACTTTATTTTTATATTAGGGTGGTTTTCCTCTATTTAGGAGTTGCTTAACAACCTCAAGGTAGAAAATCCTTTGCCATATACCAAAAATCTATATTTAAATACAATACGTTTGCGCTTTTTAACTACTTTTTGCATGCAATTATTGTTACCACAAATCAGAGATGATTTACCCTGTTTTAGGGACGTTTATTCGCTATTTTTGAGGGCACATGGGCTTTTCTGAGATCGGATTCGAACTTGAACTTAACAAGTTCAAAACCCCTAAAAATATAATTTCAGAATGTAAATTACGTGTTTTTCGACTTTTTATTTCCGCACCTCTTTCAACCACTAATTTACTCTATTTTCAACCTAAGAGTAAATTCTAAGCTTTTAGCATGCTGAAATTTGAAATCAGCAACCTCTAAAACCCCTAAAAATACACTTTTGGAATGAAAATTACGTATTTTGTCAAATTTTAATTTTTCATCCCGTTCAACCCCCATTTTACTCGATTTTCACCCAAAAGATTAAATTTTGGGCTTCTGGCATGTTGAAATTTGAAGTCATCAACCTCAAAAACCCCTAGCAATATAAGTTCAGAATAAAAATTACGTATGTTGTCAAGTTTTTATTTTTAAACTCCTTTAAACCCCCATTTTATTTGATTTCACCCCAAGAATCAATTTTTGGCTTTCGGCATGTTGAAATTTGAAAGCAGCAAACTCAAAAATTTTAGGATTGTACATTAGGAGTATTTTTTGCATGTACTTATTGTCACCATATGTGAGGGGCGACTTTACCTATTCTAAGGGTGTTTTTTCGTTCCAGCTCCAAATTTTGAGGATATTTGGGCTTTTTTGAGGTCGGACTCGAATTCAGCGTCGAAAAATACATTGGACTACTCGGGTCGAGTTCTAGGATCAGGACTTTTTTTGTTTGCTTCTTCTGACCCTTGAAAAAAAATGTCTGCAGCAAAACTGAATTTAGCATACTTAACTCTACCAAGTTTCGTAAATTTTTATCGAGAATTGGCTAGGTTACCAATTTTTTACGCCTGGTTTCAATAAAAGCACCACTCTGTGCCGCTTTAATAGATGCTATTTCGGGGGATAAAGATAACGTTCATTTTTCCACTGTCAACATTTTACGCAAAAAGTATAAATTCTTGTATTGTTCATTAGAAAGTTTATTTATTTTCAACGAAACAACTGCCTTTTCGAAGTCTTACTAAATATGAGTAAACACACTTTCGATTTAGGTTTTCTTTTCACTTTGTTGGCTTTGGATATCTCCATTCAGCCGCATTGTTTTTTATAAGATTAAGGTATTAAATTTTTAAGTAAAATATCCAGCAATACTCCCTTATAGCACTTGAGCCATCAACCAAAATTTCTCGTCATCGCGACATGGACAAATCCATAAAAACTGTTTAGTGTAAGGGAAAATAGGAAACTTTGTCATGTAAAGCAAAGCTCTTGCGCGTTGCGGATGTGGTAGAAAAACATTGCATAATTTTCTTATAGCACCTCGTCCGTTTTTAATGAACTCCCATTCAAAATATAAAAACAAACGTGAAGAACGGAAATTTTTAGCCTTGTAGATACCTGATAAATGTAGTATTAGTTGTTAAAAAAATGGCTTGACCGAGTTACAACGACATGGCCAAAACCTTGTTTAGATCTATATATCATAAAAAAAGTCTAAACGGACATTTTTCGTGTTGCACGGTTATTAGTGGAGTAAAGAAACAGGAGAAAATTCGCTTCCCTCTCGAGTTTTTTTTTAATCTTAGAACAAACCTAGATATATACAATTTCGTTAAGTAGGTCGATTTTCATTAGAAATCATGAAATACGACATTTTTTAGTGGTCACGGACATTGTTATTTTTAAAAAGGTGTGAATTTTTTTTTTAATCATGTTTTTTTGAACATCTAATGCCATAACTCAAAAACGAATGGAGCTATCCACATGAACTTTTTTTTGTTATAAAACACACACTTAAGCGCTTCTATCTGTGTATAGTATTGTTAAATAAAACATTTTTAAGCTTGTTAAAAACTTAGATAACCTTGAAAGTTCAGAAAATACGCAGTCAAATTTTCACTAAGCTACAAACTTTTTTGTTTTTGGAAATTTTGTATAACATGCTGCGAAGAAAATAAAGCCAAAAGACCAAAAAAGTTTTTGATAGCATAATTTTTATTGTGTCTTTTATAGTTTAGGTACAGTGATTCTTTTTAGAGCGCGCGAATTGCAGAAATTGAGTATTAATACGCCCGCGTCCACTAAAACTAACTAGTCTCAGGGCGGTGTACTATCAACGTTATTCGTTTTCGTCGAAGGTCAAATTACAAAACCGCTGCCCAACGAATCACTACTTCCATATCCAGATCTTCTATCCAAGTCTCCCAGAACGAAAAAAATTTGAATATGGAGATAATTTTTTATGGAACTTTAATAATATAATATTTGAAATCGTCTACCCCAAAAACCTATAAAACGATATGCCACATCGGTAATGTGGCTAAGGGGGGTGGTAGTAGTGGTGGATAAAGTAAAAAAAAATTGAGGCTTTTGGTTCTTGTACACACACTAAATGACAATTTTATTTTTTTCGCCCCCTTGAATAATAGGGTGGGAGTTGGTAATGGAGGTGGTTAATGTCAAAAAAAAATTTGAGAGCTTAGCTTCTCTTATATATACTAAATACCAGTTTTATGAACTCTTACTTGCTTGATTTGCCTATTTACCTCCATTTACCCCGAACCCTTTAACGGAATAATCTAGTTCCAGATCTCCTTAAAATACATGGTACGTATACCAAATTTCAAGTCAATATCTTAAACGGTTCCAGAGTAATCGTGCGCACAAAAAAGTTACAGACAGACCGACAGACAAACAGAAATTTTTTTTCTCTCAAACTTAAAATCTCTACGTTTCATGATGTTCTAAGCCTATTTGGACAATAAAAATTTTCAAAAATATTTTTGTCCATACTATATTTCCACTGGATGTGGAAGTAAAATGTGTAACGATATTCTTTCTCTTATTACCACTTGTATTATATTGTAGAACGTATGGTCATTGTGCAAATTCTGCGTGGATTATCTGCTTAAAAAATATTTAAGATAAAAAAGCAATGTAAGTTTCATTGTAAAATGGAGTGAATTTTATGTGGCGTAGTAATAGAGGAAAACGATAAACTTGTACACAAGTCATGGAAACAGGATTTAGAGACTATAATTAGGGCTACGGAAATTAAAAAAGACTTAATTTAGAATATTTTTTTATTTTTTGTTACCTAATTTAGGCGAAAATAACACGTTTACTCAATTCACAGGTCTACAAAAAAAAAAAAAAAGAAAAATCTGCTCCAAGGACTAAACCTATCATGCCTTAAGTATTTTTGTGTGCTGAATCCGAATTTTCAATTAAAAAAATTTTCGACAGCGTAGATTTCGAGTAAATCCCGGTTTTTATTGTCAAAAAACCGTATTTTGATGATAAAAATCGGGATTTACTCGAAATCTACGCGGTAAATATTTTTTTAAATTGAAAATTCGGATTCAGCATACAAAAGTACATAAGGAATGATAGATTTAGTCATTGGAACAGAATTTCTTTTCTTGTAGACCTGTGTACAAAGTGCATCTATGCACAGATCTACAAGAGAAAAAGTTCTGTTCCAAGGACTAAACCTATCATTCCCTATATATTTTTGTGTGCTGAATCCGAATTTTCAATTTAAAAATTTTTTTACCGCGTAGATTTCGAGTAAATCCCGGTTTTTATCGTCAAAATACGATTTTTTGACAATTTTTGACGTTTGCTCGAAATCTAAGTGGAAAATTCGGATTCAGCACACAAAAATACTTAAGGCATGATAGGTTTAGTCCTTGGAGCAGAATTCTTTTTTTTTGGTCTACCTGTGTTATTGTGTAGGGTAAAAATGCAATGCATGGGAGTTTTGGATAGGGACTCTGACACAGGAAATGTCGGATACAAATATTAAGATTGCCACGTGCTTTAAGAAACTGTCTTTTTTTATTTAGCTCTAATAATAACGAAAAGAAAGGAAAACTCGATAGTTTACTTTCTATCAAAACACTCCAAAATTATTACTTTTCCTAAACTTCTGTTTATGGGATTTTATTAGCCCCCTAGTTGCCCAACATTTTTCCCATTTTACTACAATATCATTTTTCACCGTTTCCGAGATCCCAATGCAATGCATACTTCATTTAAGATTTTTAATTCCTTTTTGCCTTCAACCTTAGTCCTTAATGTGCCACTGGAAAAAATAAGTTATCCTTTCAAAACGTGATAAAACAGTCCTAAACATAAAAAAGTAATAATGAAAAGTTCCGTTACAGACAATACATAATCATTAATATTCTTAAGTACGGCGCGCGTACGCTTCGACAATTTATCCATACTAAAAAATTCGTAACTAGCAAACTATTGCTAATAATGAAAATATTTTTTTTCTAAAAACTTTTTTAGTCTATTGACTTCATTTTCTTCACAGCATGTTACACAAAATTTTCAAAAACAAAAAAGTTCCTCGCTTAGTGAAAATTTGATGGCGTATTCTCTAAACTTTCAGGGTCATCTAAGTTTTTGGCATGTTCACATTTTTTTTATTAGCAATCCTATGAATAGAGAGAAGCGCTTAAGTGTGTGTTTTATAACAAAAAAAAGTTCACATCGATAGCTCAATTCATTTTTGAGATATGGCAATGGATGTACAAAAAAACATGATTTAAAAAAAATTAAATTTTACACTTTTTTTAAATAAGAATATCTGTGACCACTAAAAAATGTCGTATTTTGTGTTTTTATGTGTAAAATGATGTTGTTGGTAATACCCACTGTGTCTGATCTTGTTCTAAGCTTATAAAAAAAAACGACACAATTTTACCTCTTTTTCGCTCCTCTATATACAAAATGAAATGGAGTCGTCTCACTTTGCGTATTTCGGCCATCACGCACTCTAGAGGTATGAAGATAACTGACCGTGGGAGAAAGATAAAAAAGATCTAAACGACGTCTGACACCTACGAGATCCGTAAATTTGTCTTCTTTCTTTCTCACTCCCGTGGTCTAACTGCACGCGTGTCTTCCGCCCCCTTTATGCCTCTATGTCTATGCTGATATTCAAGACGAGACTGACAGCGATGATGATTACGATGAAGAACACTCATACGAATAAGTTTAGATTTAAATTAGATTCTTAATGTCCGAAACTTTTTCTCCCCGCATCCTTCCCCGAAGAATTATCCAGCTGGTTAGTTCTTCAATTGTCATCCTATATGAAAAAAGTTCACGGGGGAGAAGGTTGAAGTTTGAATGTTCCCTGCGTTAGGTAGATTTGCCTCTTTGCTTTCCCTCCCTATCGACACTTTCCTCCGTATAGTTTGGTACGTTTGGCTCTTCAATTTTCTCTCTCCTGCTAGTTAGATTTGCCTCTGTATTTTTCCTCCTTATCTACCTTTCTGCGTGTGAGTGTGATTATGGGTATCTATTCATGCACCCGAGTTACATTTGCAAGATTCTGACAAATTACAGAACATAAAAACACGATACACCCATATTGCGACTTTTTAACGCGACGGAAAATAGATTTTCTGGGAACGACAACGCAGAAAACGTCCGTTCCAATTTTTTGTACGTATGTCTAAAACCTACCAATGATTTAATCAAGGAAATGGACGGCTCGCGATACTTCGCGGGAACCGGAAAAAATTACATTTTCCAAATTCATTCACTCCACGAGCAACGTTCAAATCGTCTGTTTTCATTTTTTCATGATTGTTTTGGGCGAAAATTCTCAAATTACACTGAAAACGGACGGGTCGCTATTACGAAATTTTGCTACTTTCAATATCAGGAAATTTTCCAATTTTATCTTCATTAGCTGCTTGCTCAAGTCGGAAAATGTCCATTAAAATTTTTAGAGAGTTTCAGACACCGTACATTCGCCATAAATGACTTTTTTCTTATTATTTGAGTACAAACTGTCCGAAAAAGTTTGAAATTCTCATGTCGTGGTGAGGCTGAAAATCCTGGTCGATGGCTTCCGTACTATTAACCAAAAAACTAGATGCTTTGTGATTATCGCGTTTCAAACATATAGCTATGGGCCTCTTAAAACCAACAAAGGTTTCCAGCTCTGTTTATTTTTCCTATTTATATTATGTTATTACTGCATGTATATTATCATTCGGGATTTTATATTAAATTGTATATTTACTTTACAATGTTTATGGAATTGATTTGTGGGAGAACAAATATAAGGAACACACAATATACTTCAGCGCTCTTCAGAAATACCCAAACCAAATACTTTAAAAATGAATGATGGAATTGAACTTAATTCGCTGGGGAAATACTGCTTAGATGCTGGTGCAAATCCATTAAATGCAGTAACACATTTTTATTTATTTTCTTTTTTAGCAGAATCTTAAAGAAGCAATAGCTGAGTAACCGGATACGATCAGAATTTTTTAGGATAACTTTATAATTATTAACGTATTAATTAAGAATATGGCAGTTGTGAGTGAGATCTATCTTCTGACACAAAACGAAATTCTAGACCCGTGGCAAAAACAAAATGAAAATCCCATTTGCTGATTACGAATCTGAAGTCACTATTAAAAAAATTAAAATGGCTGCTCTAATATGGCAGATGGATGTTTTTTAAAACAAGTGTTTCAAACGGACAAAAAATGAGCATCTAGGTGATGCTACCTATATATTAATTAGAAACGGCATTTTTTATTTGAAAAAAAATTAATTACTGAGCAATTACAATAACAAAATGGCGATATTTTGTTACAAGAAAATATGAAAACGCTCATTTTATTGGCCATAACTTCTTTATTCTTTGTGATACAGAGACAAACAAAAAATCATTTTGAAGGCTAATTAATTATCTTTAATATGGTTTTTTAGACTTTTTATAGAAGTGTCACAGTTTTTAAGATATTGAACATTTAAACTAAATACATCATCCTAAAAACGGACGGATGCTATCTATGAAATTAAACGTCTCCTAAACTATCAACCCCTAAACAAATTCATTCTCAGTTTATAAGCTTTATTTTTGATGTCCACCATTTTTTCTCTAAAACTAATAATTATTGAGATATTTGCAGAGAAATAAAAAATGTTACGTTTTTTCTAAAATCTCTTTTTTTTTTTTCTAAAGCAAGAGCTGAAAGCGGACGAAATAATTAGAGCATCTAGATTATAGGTACTATATATTAACGAAAAACAGTATATGGGAATGTATTTTTTTAATTACTGACTACTTACTTTGATGTATCCCGTCTTGAAAACATTTACAACACATCATTTACACTTGGTGAATTTCCACAGACTTTAAAATTAGCACTTGTACTACCTATTTATAAAAAGGGTGGCCCTAATGATTTGGAAAACTACCGTATAATTAGTTTATTGTCAGTATTTTCAAAAATACTTGAATGTCTAATGTACAAAAGCCTGATGTCCTTTTTAAACAGTACCAACTTTTTAAATCAATTTCAGCACGGGTTTATAAAGAATAAGGCCACAGATACCGCTCTCTTTAATTTTGTTGATGAAATTATAAGCGCCTTGTATGGTCTGGAAATTACCTGTGGACTATTTCTTGACTTATCTAAGACGTTTGATAATTTAAACCATGTATGTTTACTTGGTAAGTTGAACAAAATTGGTGTCAGAGCACAGCACACAAATGGTTTTCTTCCTACTTAAAAAATCGTACTCAACAAACATCAGTTGTGATTCATGGGCAAAAATACGTTTCTGATTCTGTTACTAATAACACGGGAGTGCCACAAAGTAGTGTGCTTGGGCCCCTTCTATTTGTCGTTTATCTAAATGGTCTATCCAACGTATGCCCAAACAACAACTTCAGACTCGTGAATTACGCCGATGACACCAATATCCTCATTAGAGGTAAGAATATCTCTGACATAGAACAGTTTGTTGGGGATATTTGGCAAAATTTGAGAGATTGGTTTTGCATCAATCAACTGATACTCAACGAATCCAAATCCAATGGTATGCTTTGTAGAACTGACAAATCGAATTTGAACTTTCCTTCCGATTTATTACTAGGGCACTTACAAATATCTGTCAAAGATAGCGTAAAACTCCTTTGAATAAATTTGGATTCGAACTTAAAGTAGAACGACCATATCAAGAATTTAAGTCAACAGCTAAATTCCGTTTGCTATGAATTGAGCCTTTTGATGCATCGGTGCTTAAAACCATATACGGCAAAACTAACGGCAAAACTAAATATGGAATAACTATTTGGGGTGGTTCTTCTAATCTTGGGGAAATGGATTTTTTAGCTTTCTGCAGGGGAGTTTTCAAAAGTAACAATTTACTAACTATACCGGGTTTATTTATTTATGAATGCATTTTATATGTAAAAAACCGCTGCCCAAGGAATTCCACATCCGGATTTTCTATCCAAGTCACACAACGAAAAAATTTTATATCTGGAATTAATTGTTTATGGAACTTTAATAATATAATATTTGAAATCCTGTACCCCAAAAACCCATAAAACGATACCCCACATCGGCAGTGGGGTGGGGGTGGTGACAGAGGGTGGGAGTGGGGGGTGGATAAAGTAAAAAAATATTTTGAGGTTTCTGGTTCTTGTACACACACTAAATCACATTTTTTTTCATCCCCTTTAATAATGGGGTGGGGGTGGTAATGGGGGTGGCTAATGCCAAAATTTTTTTTGAGACCTTAGCTTCTCTTGTCTATACTAAATATCAATTTTATGAACTCTTACCTGCTGGATTTACCTGTTTACTCCAAATTTACTCCAATTTACCCCCCAACCCTTCGATGGAACAAGATGAAAATATAATCTAATTCTAGATCTCGTTAAAGTACATATGTGTACCAAATTTCAAGTGAATATCTCAAACGGTTCCAGAGTAAACGTGCGCACAAAAAAGTTACAGACCGACAGACAGACCGACAGACCGGCGGACCGACAGACAGAAATTTTTTTTTCGCTCAAACTTAAAATCTCGATGTTTCATGACATTCTAAGCCTATTTGAACAATAAAAATTTTTAAAAATTTTTTTGTCGTTACTATACTTCCACTGGATGTGGAAGTAAAATTACAGTAACCAGTTTCAAAAGCACGAACAACATTGCCCCTATAATACCAGATGCAAGGGCGACTATGCTTTACCCATTCACAGTCTAACACTTCTTTAAAATTGTCCACGTTATCAGTGTCTGAAATTTCATAATGCGCTTCCCCAACACATTAAAGAGTGTACAAATTTAAAAAGTTTAAACGTCATACATTTGATTATATATGTAATCTTAAACCGTACATCTACAGGATTTTCTGTAAGTAAGTTACTGATGTTTAGTTTTAAACATTTTAATTAATTATCGTAATGTTCAATTTTTACCATTTTAATTTTTTTATATACAGTGTGTCCCGCTTTTCATAAATCCGCCCTAATAGCTCAGTTATTAATAATGCGATTTTGTTCAAATTTGGGTGGTAATTATGTGTTGGAAAAATGAATTATTTGGAATAGTAAACATTTTCATTTTTCATTGGCGTGCGGTTTTAGGGAGTAAAGAGGTCGATTTTTCGGCAAAATGATATTAGGGCTTATTTTAGACAAATTTTTCTATCATATTTGGATTTGGCATGTCCAAAAATCCATTAATCCATATTCTCCATGATCTCAAAAACGGATTATGGCAGAAAAGAAAAATTAATTAATTTCTTAATATATCAGTTATTAATAATGCGATTTTCTTCAAATTTGGGTGGTAATTATATGTTGGAAAAATGAATTATTTGGCATAGTAAAAATTTTCATTCTTCATTGGCGTGCGGTTTTAGGGGGTAAAATAGGGTAGGTTTTTTGGCAAAAGGATATTACGACTTATTTTAGACACATTTTTCTATCATATTTGGATTCAGCATATCCAAAAACCCCTTAACCCATATTCTTCATGATCTCAAAAACAGATTATGGCAGAAACGAAATATTAATTAATTTCTTTAAAAACTTTTTAATTTTTTGCTATAACAAACAAAAAAACAATTTTTTTTTTATAAATTCTGGTCTCTTCAACATAACCACCTTCCAATCATACCACACCGTTTGTCGTAAATGTTGCCTCGTCACTAAACATTATGTTCTTTAAAAAAATCTGTCAGCCATAGGCATTAATCAAAAGTACTTTGAAAAACAAGTTTTTATTTGATATTTGGTGATTCATAAGAATTGTCAAAAGTTAAATAGTGTTATTTAATGTATCAATCTTACTGATAATGGCAGAAAATCGGAGAGTAGTTCTTACAATTGAAGAAAAAGTTGAAATTATCCGCTTAATTGGTGATAATGAAAGATCTACGCGTCAGGTTGCTCGAATATTTAATTAACGTCATCGTGATCGGGCACCAATTTGGCACAAAACCGATGGTGACATCAACAAACTGTTTGCAAGAACCGGAGCCATTTTCAAGACAAGACGAAGAAGGTACAATTTTTTACGACAATATCCAGACGACGAACGCATTTTAACAGAATTTCGGAACAATCCAAATGGTAGTATAAGGGCAGTTGCGAGAACACTAAATTTAACCAAAAATAAAATATGGAGGTGTTTGAAACGCAGTAGGATTAGGGCATATAAACCGAAATTTTTGCATACTCTCTTAGAAGGTGATTTTGAAAGGCTGTTTGAATTTTGCCAATGGTTGCAAGTTAACTATCTTAACGACAGATTTTTTTTAAAGAACATACTGTTTAGTGACGAGGCAACATTTACGACAAACGGTGTGGTATCTAGTCAAAATTGTAGATATTGGGCAGCCGAAAATCCCAACTTTGTAATTAACTGTAAAACCAATACAGTGAAAAAGTTAATGTGTGGTGTGGCATATTAAACGAACAAATTGTTGGCCCCTTTTTCCTGGATAATCTCAACGCAGAAAATTTTCTAAATTTTTTACAAAATGATTTAGATGATTTTTTTATGGAAATGCCTTTAGCACAGAGAGAAAATGTATACTTTCAGTTAGATGGTGCCCCGGCGCACAATTCTCTGATAGTTAGAAATTTCTTAAATGCAAATTTCTCTATGAAGTGGAAGCCCTTTAGAACCGTGGCCCCCTAGATCGCCTGATTTTACCCCTTGTGACTTTTTTCTATGAGGTACTTGAAAATTAAAGTGTATACTACTCGGCCGCATAACAGACGAGAGCTTTGCCGTAGGATTAGGCAAGCGTGTCAAGAAATTACTCCCCAAACTTTAAGAAAGTGATTGAACGGTTAAGAAGGGTTGTTAAAAAGTATATTTTATTGGAAGGTGGTTATGTTGAAGAGACCAGAATTTAAAAAAAAAGTTGTTTTTAGGTTTGTTATAGCAATTAAATAAAATATGCATTAAGGGGGTTTTAGACATGCTGAATCCAAATATGATAGAAAAATTTGTCTAAAATAAGCCCTAATATCCTTTTGCCCAAAAACCTACGCTATTTTACCCCCTAAAACCGCACGCCAATGAAGAATGAAAATCTCTACTATGCCAAATAATTCATTTTTCCTAAATATAATTACCACCCAAATTAGAAGAAAATCGCATTATTAATAACTGAGATATTAAGGTGGATTTATGAAAAGCGGGACACACTGTATACGTAATTATTGTTTTAAACTAGCTCTATGACTTGTCTTATCTACAAACTTTGTAGCTTAGGATATCAATAAATGTATTTGTTATTTTGTTTGTTATTTGTTACATTAACAAAATGACGACATTTTTATTAAAAAATGTGAAAAAGTACATTGTTTATGTCATAACTTTTTTGTTCTTTATGCTATAGAAATAACCCAAAAACCATTTGAAAGCCTCATGGACTTTCATTTTGATTTTCATCATTTTTAACGTAGGTTTTTATATATCATAGCTGGACCATTTCTATTTGTAATAATATGTATTTTAGCCGGCACACTCGAGTACAACTATTTTTTTTTCAGAGCACTTTTACTCTATTTCAAAAATTGACTTTTTTGAAAAATGGCTCAAACACGGAAAAAATGAAAGAAACGTTCGAGTTTTCGAGTTCCTTTCGACACTAAATTTCATTTTAGTGATGAGGACTCAAAGAGAAATCAAAATGAAGTTGGCCAGCTATTTGAAAAAAATTGCTGCTAAATGCTACTCCTCCAGGAAAACCTCGAAAAGATTTCAAGGACTTATCATTCAAAACAAAGAAACGTCGTCACAGTGGGCCATTTGCAACTTCTAGGTGGACAAAATTCTACAAATTTCTAAATGAGCTTAAAATAGTTGTTACAAGACCTGAAAAATAGTGAAAAAATTCTAGGCATTAAGGAGGTGGTTTTTGAGGAGTCGAAAAATAAATTTGCTTCTAGAATGCCGAAACTCTGTGAGTATGATAATATGATATCTGTGAATATATCAAAAAATAGTTAAAAAATTACTCGAAAAATTATAAATAGTAGAGGTGTTGTTTAACAATAACATCAGATCAAACTTGCGTTAAGAAATGGAATTTATTCGAAGTATGAATTTTATTAGAATGCCAATACTTTTGTACATTGTTGTACGTTATGTTTTTCATTTTATTTCATTATTTCTTATAGCTTTTATATATGTAACATTTATATGCGACCAGTTGCGCTTTAAAGAGATATTTGTGTTTCTACAGGGATACTTCTTACCGTGTCAAAAAAAGAACTTTATGAAAAATTAAAAGATGATGATAATAACCCTGGAACAGTCAGTCAAAAAATGATGTGTGATGTGGATGTGAAGAGATGTTGAAAAATTAAAACATTGACAATAAAATTCTTTTGAAACTTTCTTACATAGTTTTTAAAGTTTTATTTTTCAATCCTCTCAAATCCAACCCCTTATTGTTTAGATTTTTTTAATTATTTTTAGCGAATTCGCGGATATAATATTATCATGTCCACAAAGTTTCAGAATTTTAAAATAATATTAATTTTTGAACCCCCTCAAAAACAACCCCTCTACTATTTATAATTTTTTAACTCTTTTTTGATATATTCACAGATATCATATTATCATACTCACAGAGTTTCGGCACTCTAGAAGGAAATTTATTTTTCAACCCTCAAAACCCACCCCCTTAATGCCTAGAATTTTTTCACTATTTTTCCGGTCTTCTAACAACTATTTTAAGCTCATTTAGAAATTTGTAGAATTTTGTCCACCTAGAAGTTGCAAATGGTACACTGTGAGTCGACGAGAGTTTTCTCATTGAGCGTTGCGGTGCGCGCACCCAGAAAAAAAACCCGAATCGCATTGTAATCAAACCGGCCAAAGTTTGTGGCAAATGTTTTCAGTTGTCAAAAAAATGAAAGATATACAATTTTCAGGAATTTTCAAAGAGGGGAGGAAGAGTTATTGGGGCAATTATGAGCATAAAATCCAGGTTTACACTGTAAATATCGTCAAACAAGGAATTCAAGCTAAAAACTATCGCCTAAATTTTTGCATACTCCAAACACCCTATAAAACATTATATTATCATCGGCGAGAATTTTTATTAAAACCAACCCCCCCCCCCCCCAAACTACCCCATTGGGGGGTGAACCGTAGTAACGTTAACTATATTGCCGTTTATGGCAATTTGGGGCATTTTTTTGAGCAGAAATCTCTAGTGTAATTTTATTCTTGATTATTTAACGATACTTATCCTCAAAAAACGCTGAAACCTCCCCTACAAGGGGTGAAAACGAGAATCTTCGCTGCAAACTGATTGACTTTAATCAAAATAACATTCGTCCTGTAGATTAGAGTATGATTACATGTTTTTGAAGACATGATGATGCAACGGTTAATCATCTCTTTCTTCTACACAGAGAGTGGGGGTGGGGGGTAAATTCGCCCCTTAAATTTTAATAAAAGTTAATTTCGGATAAAACCGAAAAATTTTTTCTACAGCGATGGGAACGAATATGTACAAAGAAGGATTTTGACTCCCTCGAAACTACTCTTTCCATCCCCATTTAATTGGGGGAGGGGGTTAAGGGGGAGTACTATCCAAAAAATATTATATATTCCGATTTTTTTTTCATAAAATCGCTAATATCTCATAAAATATGCGTTTTGAGTAAAACATAGGTAAAAAGAAAAATCGAGAAAACCCCTATTGAAATTTTCTAGTCCTATACTCATATTTTCCATTCAAATAATCGAAACGCATATGACGAAGATGACAAAATTGATATAGATGATATGCTCGAGAATCCTAATTACTTTTATGAAAACTACGATTGAAACATTTCTCATTTCTCTATGTTATTATTGATACTTGAGGTTCAATTTTTTAATAAAAATTCTCGTCGATGTTTTATATGGTGTTCGGAGTATGTAAAAATTTAGGCGATAGTTTTTAGCTTGAATTCCTTGTTTGACGACATTTATAATGTAAACCTGGATTTTATGCTCATAATTGCCCCAATAACTCATCCTCTTCTCCGCCCGCACCGCAACGCTCAATGAGAAAACTCTCGCCGACTGTATCAATGCAATCCTTTCACCTACAGCTACAGTCAAACCGAAGAACCTGGTGGTTTGATTACGAGGAAATACGTTCAATTTTTCACAGGCCCGCAATATAAATTGCCGGCCCTGTTTGATATTTCTCTTTTTGAGTAAAGATATAAAAACTTTGATGTTTTGTTAAGTAATTTATTTATACTTCTGTCAATTATAATAACAATCATAAACATCTTGATTTTACTACAACTAAAAAGTGGGGAAATTATTTCTAGTTTAATTAATAGATAAAATGGAGTGAACATAGCCGCCGCCCTTGAAAGGCTAGGCTTTCAATAAATAGAAATAAACATACATTTTATAAAAACAACAAATGGCTTAACATTGCAACCAAAAAGACATTTTGAATAATCCTGATGCTTCAAATGTCCAATTTGGACTCATTTACTCTCATCAATTATTTCAATTGGGAGCTTACAAATTTTTGCTAAAGCCCGTTTAAATACACCATTTGCGGTTTTAACACTGACTACACGCACTACACTGTCGCTACCTGGATGCAGCTGTGATATCCTACCTAGTGGTCAATTCATGGGAGGAAGATTCTTCTCTTTCAAAATGACTATATAGCCAACCTTTACGTCTATGATTTTAGGGATTCTCCATTTAGAACGTTGCTGTAGCGTTGACAGATATTCAGAACTCCATCGGCTCCAAAAATGCTGCACTATTTGCTGAAGTCTTTGATAATGTGACAATTTACTCATTGACAACTCTCTAATATCTACTTCCGGAATCGCATTAAGAACATCTCCAATTAGAAAGTGATTCGGAGTCAAGATAGTAAGGTCAGTAGGTTCGTTAGACATTGGGGTAAGTGGCCACGAATTTAGGATAGCTTCTATTTGTATAAATACCGTGTTCAAATCCTCATAAGTTAAATGAGCGTTTCCGACTACCCTTTTAGCATGAAATTTAGCAGATTTCACTGCGGCCTCCCATAAGCCTCCCATGTGAGGGGATCTTGCAGGCAAAAAGTGCCAGACAATATTATTGGTGGTTAAGAACTGATTTATGACCTGATCATCGTGACCTTTAGACAACAATTTTTCTATATTTTTTAATTCATTATTGGCACCGTGGAAGTTGGTGCCATTATCGGAATACAAATTTTTAGATTCCATGGCGCGAAGTAAATCTTTTTAAAGCATTTAAAAATGAATTAGTGGTGAGATCTCCTACCAACTCCAAATGTACAGCCTTGGTTGTGAAACAAACAAATATACAGACGTAACACTTAACAAGTTTACGATTGCGGGTTTTCCCATCCTTTACAAGGAGAGGCCCAAAATAATCTAAGCCACTATTATAAAATGGTCGTACTGGCTGCACTCGGTGCTCCGGCAAATCTGCCATTAATGGATATACTGTTAGCGGATTGTTTTTGAAACAAATAACGCATTCGTGCAAAACCTTTCTTACTAGGCTACGGCCCTTTAGCGGCCAATAGGCGAAACGTAACATAGCTAACGTTAACTGTGGGCCAGAGTGAAAGTTTCTAATATGCTCATTAATTATGATAAGTCTGGTTAATGGGTGTTTATTAGATAAAACAATAGGAAATTTTTGTTCAACTGTCACATTAGACTTTGATAATCTGCCACCTACTCGAATGATTTCGTCTTGGTCGATAAATGGATTTAATGATACAAGTTTACTATTCGCAGAGACACAGTTGCCTTGAGAAGTCCTCAAGAAATTCTGACCTTTGAACGATTTTAATCAACGTTTTTAAAGATTTGTTTATTTCATTAGGAGTTAGAGGTCCTATTAATTTAATAGATTTATTTAACGCATTGTTTTTAAATCTGAGACAGTAAGCTATAACCCGCCTCAATTTATTAAGAGATGAAAATTTTGTAAATATTTCTTGGTCAACAACAGCCGAAATTGTGACTATTTTAGGTATCCTGCTTTCGGGTACGTTGTCAACATGAATTTTTTTTATTTTAGTCCAACAATTTTCGTTACTAGATAGCCATGTTGGCCCTGACCACCACAATGGGCAATCTACCAAGTTTTCAGGATTGCAACCGCGAGATATAATGTCTGCTGCGTTTTCATTTGAGGATACATGCCTCCATTGATTTATATTTGTCAAACTTTGAATCTCCGCGACTCGATTACATACAAAAGTTTTCCAGTGCATAGCTGGAGCTGCCAACCATGATAAAACAATAGTGGAATCGCACCAATAATACACATTTGTTATTTTAATATCTAAAGCAGTGATAACCTTATCAGTTAGTTGAGCTAATAACACCGCACCGCAAAGTTCAAGTCGTGGTAAAGTTAAACATTTTAGAGGAGCTACTCTGGATTTTGCACATATCAGTCGAACACACACCTCACTAGCTGAATTGACCGTCCTTAAATACAAGCACGAGCCATAGGCTGCAATGGACGCGTCACAAAATCCGTGAATCTCTGATACTATAGTATTGGGTATGGATATATATCTTGGAATAACCAATTTATTCAATAAATGTATTCGATTTTGGAATTGACACCATTCGGTATGAATGTCAACTGGCACAGACTCATCCCAATTGATGCGCAACTGCCACAATCGCTGTAAGATAATTTTTCCTTTTATTGTTATAGGACCTACAAGACCCGACTCTGTTTTAGACGACGCGTCGAACACGACGCGTAGCTTGGTAGTAAGACTTGTTTCTTTGTGCACACCATGATGTGGCAAATAATATATAATGCGTTTATTTTCATAAGGTATATCTGAGAATGTTTGATCATTTTCGTTAATTTTTGTCATATGTCCGAGTTTTTCGTACTCAAGCATGAATTCTGTATAGTCTTGCCTTAAATCAGGAGAATATCTGAATCGTTTCTCTAAAGCTAAAAAGCTTTTTTCAGCGAAATATCTTGAATTTCCAAAATCTTGTGTCAATTCACGCATTGGTAAGTGGATGACAAAACGACCGGTACTATCGCGTGTTGTAGTTTCGGTAAATATTCTCTCGCAACCGGCCTCCTCATTGGAATACTTGCGTGAATTACTACATTCCTCAATTTTCCAGAATTTTCAAGTTGTGTTTCCAAAGTTTGCACCGATAAATTACAGTGTATCTTTGGGCTACAGACATTTAAGCATATAGGTCCAGAAACTATCCATCCAAGCTTTGATTTTTGAAGAATAGGTTTGTTAGGTCCGATCATTATTTGACCAACGCAAAGTAATTCCTAGAAGATACCTGCCCCAAGTAGTACATCTACTCTATCCGGAAATTTAAGATTTGATTTGATTAATAATTAAAAACGAAATTTGTTTTTGATAGGCATTATGTAAGGACCTTACAATAGTTTCGGTTTTGCCAAGAATTTTAGCTAATGATTGTCCAATCCCAGTAACCGGAATATTAACTTTATTACTTGACAGTCCTAATTTAATGAATAAGTTTTTTGTTATAAAATTGGATTGAGATCCATTATCTAACAATGCTCTACATTGTATTAAATTACCGTCTTTGTTAGAAATATTAATTAGACCAGTAGATAATAACACGTGTGGTTCAGAGTTAATACTGCAATGTACATTCACCGAACTTTGTTGACTGCTATCTGTTGACGTTGACGCCATTACTGAATTGCTTTCATTTTGAGAAATAGTAATGTTAGAATTTTTATTTAAGTTATCGTCGCCTAGGTGCAAAAGACTGTTGTGGCTTTTTTGACAAATCCTACAAGGACTAGAACGACATTCTGAGTTAAAATGTCCTGGGCGTAGGCAATTTGTACATAATCTGATTTTCTTTACTTCTTCCAAACGGGACTTGACAGGGATTTTTAATAGATTTTGACAAGTGTAAACTGAATGAGAACCCTTGCAAGAAGAACAGCAAATATTTTGAGTTGATACAAAGGAAGTAGGATTCGTTTGTCTGAAGTTAGATTTGCTATATTTGCTTGTATGAGCATTATTGCTATTGCTAGATTCCAGCGTTTCTAGTACGTCACATCTACCCGTTAAAAAATTTCTTATGTCCTCTAACTTAGGATCATCTAGCTTTGCTGATTTAGCTTCCCAATCTCTTTTAGTAACCGAATCAAGCTTTGTTGATATAAGATAAACTAGTAAAATATTCCATGTATTCGTAGATTCCCCTAGATTTTGTAAAGCTCTCAAATGTTTGTTAACGTCATCCAAAAACGTTCTCAAATCATGTAATGATTCCTTTGCTATAGGCTTAATATTGAAAAGTGATGACACATGTGCTCTCTTTATTAATTTTTTGTTGTCAAATCGAGTTTTTAGAAGGTCAAATGCCGTTTTATAATTCTTTTCCGACACTTCGATTGCTTCAATTACTTGCCTAGCGTCACCTTTCAAAGCATCCCTTAAATAGTGAAACCGTTGAATATCGTTTAAGAGCGAATTTTTATTTATTAAAGAATTAAAAGTGTCTTGAAATTGTGGCCAATCGCGATAATCACCAGAAAATGTAGGTAAAGGTATTATTGGTAATTTTATATTGCTTCCAACCAGAGGCCGCACATCTGAAACTTGAGGAGAATTCTGCATGATCTCTTTTGCTCGAGCCACGATGGTGAAATAGCTTTCTTCGAATAGTTCGCGTTGTTGTGTTTCCTCGGGAGATTCGGCTAACAACATTTCTATGTCCGTTTGTACGGTATCGAATTCTAGCCATTTTTGTGCAATGGCCTCTAATCGCGTTTTTAATTCAGTAATAGAACAATTATTGTCATAAAAACCAGATATAAAGTTTGAAAATCTTGTGACTTGGCCTTTAATACTACCGCGTTTAGCTTTGAGAGCTCGCAATTGTGCCTCAACATCCATGCTAAATGGTTGTGGTGTTTAAATAGAAAATAATTAAATTATATTTTCGTGATCAATTTTAATTTGATCTGAAATTAATATTTTAGAAGCATAAAATTAAATCACTAAACTTATGTGATCATTAATGAGTTTGATAATCAAGTTATTTACACAAATAAATGCAAAATAGGTTTATAATGCAACGGACTTACTTTATCCACTTGCCCTACGCCTCTAATTATATGGTCAGTTTGACAGACCTCGATTTTTCGTCCGGGCTGCCGGCTTGCGATTGAGCGATTATGTTGAAAACTTCTACACCCTCCTTTCGTACTAAATGTATGATTCTTTGCAGAAAGGAATATCTTACCAAATCTGCGTTTCAATATATCTTGATTGAATAATATTCTATAATATAAGTACTGGTACTCTGTTACTCAGCTGATGATTTTCTGCGTTTTTCCAGCGAATTCTGGAAATATGTCAGTCTTCCAAATTAGTTTAAGCTTTGATGTACTGTAAAATCAAAGGCTTAAGTAACAACATCCGGCTCGAAGGACCAAAATGTTTGATATTTCTCTTTTTGAGTAAAGATATAAAAACTTTGATGTTTTGTTAAGTAATTTATTTATACTTCTGTCAATTATAATAACAATCATAAACATCTTGATTTTACTACAACTACTAGGAAATTATTTCTAATTTAATTAATAGATAAAATGGAGTGAACAGGCCCTTAAGGCCCATATTCACAAGAGACAAGTTTAATTGTTTGGACGAATTCTATCATCAAACCACTTCGGTTAGTGGTTTGATAAATTTTTCACTTTTCGACACTAGCTCCTAGAATATAATACCTTTCAATTTATTTGACGAAAAGCAATTTGAAAGACCTTTTTCTTCTCAAAATTCCTTTTCCTTTTCTCCTCAGAATTTGATTCTCTTTCAGCTCGAATGTTTTTGTTTTTTCTCATCTACCACTTATAAATTAGCAAGTGCCCGCATAATATAGAAAATTTTCCTTGACGCATTTACTGCCAAAATGAACGAAATCCGTTCACATGATATTATTCCGGAGTTAAAACCGTTACTATACTATAACTAAACTTTGAATTTATAATGGAATATTCTGTTCAATTATGGTAATAATAAAGTCATCATTGTTTCTAGTGTCTTGCGTTCATCAACCAACAACACAAAAACTCGCACTTCTGTTCAGTATATGGCCGATATGTCACGAGATAAAATATTTCGTCGTCCTTAGTGCAAACGACGGAGAAGTCCACAGATTTTTCACATGGATGAAAAAGCTATTAAATCAATCTTTCCGTTTATGGAGTTCTTAATACCTAGGCTGTGACCAAAAAGACCGTCCTCTCATTCAAATGTTAAAGAAGTCTAAACACGCAGCCCACATTTGTTACTTTTTTAATCCAGCCCAGTTCGTAGATGATTTGTATGTGCCCTGCCCTTTTTATATGCTCTCCGGGATATTTCCGCTCCATGGAACTTTAAACCTTCGTTCACATATCTCCTTTTTACTCCCTTATAAGTTTATCCCGGGCCTATGTACATAAGACACGCTACAAAATTCTTTTTTATAATATTGGGATCGACAAGATATGCAAAAACATTACCGTCGAGCTAAACAAGGTTTTTATTATTAATACGGGTAGGACCGGCCTGGGCTCGAAATGCTACGAAATACGCTTCATAAGAGACGTTAGATTCTCGGTAGTTAGCATACAGTAATATAGTAATATGAAAAAAATATTGCAAATGTTTAACAAGATTATATTTAAATTTTGGGTGGTGTCTAAATATTTTTTTAAATCCCAGAAGGGAAAAAAGACAAATATTTTGCAAGAAAATACAGAAAAAGCGGCTATTAGTGAAACAGTTTTGTAATTTGGCACACTGATTCAGATTTTCATCCTTATCAACCACATTCCAGATATTATTTTCTTGTCATTTTATTTTTTAAAATATCCAAGCTGTATATGTTTTTTAAAAGTTTTCAGGCCTCTTTCTTGATAATAGCGTAAACTACCTGTCAAATATTATTTTTATCCATCGACATTTCGGAAAGTGATTTTCTCACGATTATAATTAGCTACAAATAATATTTTCCGAACCCTGGTCTAATGTTTTGTAATATACAGGGTGTCCCAGAATTGAGTTCCCGGACGGGAACCTGTGATTCCTGAGTTCATATTGGGCCTATTTAACCCAACTTACCTTAGTTCAAAAATGCGGAAGTACATCCTCTTAAAGTGAGACAGAAAAAAAAAGTTTTTTCCAATAACTTCCGTTGTATGGAAGATAAAATTTTCAAATTTTGATGAGAGCTGTAGCTCTATAAGTACTCTATGTATACTTGATAACAACCAAATATCTTTTGTTTCTCAATTTTTTTTCATAATAATTAATATTTGACTGGCTGTAATTTTTTAATCACCCTGTATAATTACGTATTACTTGAACATTTTTACACAGCATTAAAAGGGCTGCAAAAAAGGTACTCTTAAAAATTTTTGTAATATCAATCAAAACACAAGAAATTATTGTTTTTTCCTCTATCTGTATTTAACATTTATTTACAATTCTAGTATAAAATTTTGTAATAATGGAAAAGCAGTTTACTTAAAAAAAAATTACATTCATAAAAAATGCTCCACATGACATGCACCTGTTTCAGTAGGTACACAAATCAATTCTCTTCATCAATGACGAGCAAATTCGTTGGAAAATATGCAAAATTTCTCTAAATTCATCGCTCGCGTTCTGTACACGTTGCCAAAGTTGCCCCCTAGTGTCAGTTGGAACAGAGTATACAGTGGTTTTTAAATAACCAAATACAAAAATTGCAAATATTCCGTGTCTTGTGAATGTTGCTTCATCGTTGCTGGTAGATTACCGAAATTAATCTTATACTTGCTATTTTTTGACGTTACGAATTAATTAAGTTTTGTCATGAGACCGCGACAGGTTTTCTGTTTCACGAGCACTTATGACCTACAAAGAAAAAACGATAATTCTTGATTTTTGGTTGATATTACAAAAAATTTTAAAGGTATTGATTTGTGTACTGAAACAGGTGGACGTCACGTGGAGCATTTGTTATGAATGTAGTTTTTAAAATAAACAGTACTTTTCTGCTATTACAAAATTCTGTTCTAGAACTGTAAATAAATGTTAAATACAAATAGAAGAAAAAACGATAATTTCTTGTATTTTGATTGATATTACAAAAATTTTTAAGAGTACCTTTTTTGCAGCCCTTTCAATGCTGTGTAAAAATGTTCAAGTATTCCGTAATTTTACAGGGTGATTAAAAAGTTACAACCAGTCAAATATTAATTATTATGAAAAAAAATTGAGAAACAAAAGATATTTGGTTGTTATCAAGTTTACATAGAGTACTTATAGAGATACAGCTCCCATCCAAATTTGAAAATTTGATCTTCCATACAACGGAAGTTATTGGAAAAAACGTTTTTTTTCTGTCTCACTTTAAGAGAATGTACTTCCTCAGGAATGCATTTTTGGACTAAGGTAAGTTGGGTTAAATAGGCCCAATATGAACTCAGGAATCACAGGTTCCCGTCCGGGAACTCAATTCTGGGACACCCTGTATATACTATATACAGGGTGTCCCGAAACTCTCGCCTTCCCCTTTCGGTGCTAATTCTTCATACAAAAATAGTAAGAAAAGTTCCTATAAACATGTGTCCGGAAATGCTTCCTAAGGGAGCTACGGCCCTCTAAGAATGGCGCAAAAATAGGTGTTTTTAGTAATTATCTCGGAAATGATTTGGGACAACTTTATGAAACTTGGTTAACTTTTTTCGATTACTAAAGGCTATTGTTTTACAGTATTAGCCAGAATTAATTTTATCCAGGGGCGGAGAAACGAAGGGTCGGTGTTCTTTGTTTCTACATATTAATTTTTCCATTTGACATTTTTAGTATTTTAATCCCTGATTATGATTCCCTGGTTGATTCTGCATAAAAAAGGGCCTCTTTACAATTAGCCATATGGCAAGCCGTTTTCGAGTAAAAGCGGTCTAAACGAAATATTGCGTATTCGTTTGCTAAATGCGCATTATTTTTCAAAGTAGGCGTAAAACAATAACCTTTATTAATCGAAAAAAGTTAACCAAGCTTCAAAAAGTTGTCCCAAATCATTTCCGAGATAATTTGTAAAAACACCTATTTTTGCGCCATCCTTAGAGGGCCGTAGCTCCATTAGGAAGCATTTCCGGACACATGTTTATAGGAACTTTTCTTACTATTTTTGCATGGAGAATGAGCTCCTAAAGGGGAAGGCGGGAGTTTCGGGACACCCTGTATATGTGTTGTACATCTCATTATTGTTATTATTATTATTTTTTCCGTTGCAATTTTTGCTTGTTTTCCTTACAATATAGCGACCTTTATTTAATTCCCCTATGTGAAGCGGGCTTAACGCTTGCACAGTGTGCGCGTAACCGATCAGTTGCCAACGGCAGAAGAAGAAGTATGACGCGCGGGACAATGATATACGTGCTTGAGATTCTTTCCTAATTTTCACCTATGTTTTTCTTGTGTTCATTTCACTAATTAATTAAAGTATGTTTGGGTGTAATTAGTGTTTTATTACTTATCATCCTACATAAAAGTGGCGCTGAACTGGGACCCTTTCTAACAAAAATACTATGTCAGCGTGTTCGTGTCGAGAGTTAGGTTAAAACTTTTGGCGGGATTAGCAGGTTTTTGCGAAAGTGATCAAAATCCAGTGTTTTGAGCCAAGAAATCAATCAGTTGTAGTGCAAGAACTTCCACTTCTGTAAGGTAAAAGAGAGGATTTGAAACTGTAAGTAAAGTTTCTAGTTTTCGATTGCTGCAAGTATTGAATAACACACACGTCGTTGTGCATTTACTTCAGTAATTTCAAAGACATTAACTCACAGATTTTGTGCTTATTTCGACTAGGAAGACATTCTAAGTCGCCGGTTTTCACAATTATTGTGCTATTCTCATAAACAGTTGGTTTATTTCGGCTAGGAAAACATTCTACGTCACCGGTTTCACATTTAAATGAACTTTATTGTGCTGTACCCCTTTAGTTCGAGTAAAATAGACATTTTACATTGTTTTCATGAACATTTCGTGCTGTATTTCGACTAAGGATATTTTCGTCGCTGGTTACATGTTTAATGAACTCTCATGCATATTTCGGTTTTTGAAAAACAATCTACCTCAGATAAACAAATTCTGTGTGCTATCCACGAACATTTTGTGCGCGTTTCAAGCATTTGAACATTCAACAGACAATTGCGAGATTTCTTTCATTTCACTAGACTTTTAGTGTTTTTGCGGATTTGTATGCAGTCAAATTTGAAAGCGGATTTTCATGCAATCAAAATTTTACAAAATTCTGCGAATTAATGAGTTACAATCTCAGAAGTCAACGTAACGTTTGTAATACATCAACTTCTGCCAATTCATCAGTTGTAACAATGCCTGACCCAATTGTAATGACGGAAGAACAATTGCAAAACCTATTAAAGGGCGTGACTCAAGCTTTGGTTACTAGTCAACTAGCACAAGCTTCAACTCCTAGCGGAAACTTCGAAATGTGCTTCGCGGTTTGCCGGAAACAAATATGAGGACGTGGAAGCCTTTATTAGCGCTATTAATGTTTACAGAGACTGTGTAAATATTATAGAAGAAAATGCAATCAAGGGATTGCCGATATTGCTTGACCACAATGCTGCAACCTGGTGGCGAGGAATCAAATCTACAATTTTCACTTGTGATGAAGCAGTAAAGGCATTACGACATTCATTCGGTTACAATAAACCACCACACAAGATTTTTAAAGAATTATTTTCCAAGGAACAAGGGGATAAAGAACCAACAGATCTTTTTGTAAATTCTGCTCGTGCTCTTTTAGCTCGCTTACCAGAAGTCCCAGAATTGCACGCAACGCATCGGCTGGACATGATTTACAGAAGAATTCGATTTAGGTTACCTAGAGAACAAGTTACCTCTTTCTCTGAACTAATTGAGAAGGCCAGACCTATCGAGGATAGTTTTACCGAGAACAAGTCAACTCCATCTACTACATTGAAAAAGAGTAGTGCAAATGATGACAAAACGGTACGTCTTCGCCCCAAATGCCAATTCTGCAAGAATTTTGGCCATCTTCACTCAGAATGCCGCAAGTATGCTGCTAATCAAGGAAAAGTTAGTCAGCCGAGTATCAGTCAAAACTCACCTACCACTTCTGCTAGTATTAGTTGCTTTGGATGTGGAACGCCAGGTTACATACGTTCCCAGTGCCCCAATTGTCGTACTCAGAGTACTTCCAGCACGAAACCTCAAAGTACCAACAGTATTGGCTCTGCTACGATACACGCCTCGAGTGTCGATATTTTCCTCACTGAAATTAACCCAGTTTCTACGATGTCTAGACCATTGGTACATGTTGAAATTGTAGGAAGGCAGGGACTTGCCTACATAGATTCCGGTGCTAGAAACAGCATCGCAGGACACGTTCTTTACACACATTTCTGTGAATCAAACTTACCTTACAAAGAAGAGCTCCTACAGATGGTCTTAGCGGATGGACAACTACGTCGAGTAGTGGCGCGAATTTTCGAAACTCAAGTAATCTTGCAAGGAAAAAGTATACCAACTACATTCATAGCAATTCCTTAGCATTTAGACAGCAAAACCGTCCTAGGAATCGATTTCATTACGAATGGACAAATGATTTTGAACATACCCAAGGGTCAATGGTTTTTCGACGGACACCCTTAGGTTGCTTTTGAATTTTTCAAGGAGCCTATTACACCAGTCCCACCTTGTCCTATAGTTAGTGCTTACCAAACCGAATTTCAGCTCATAGAAAATGATGGCAAAAACCTAACTATAAGTCAGAAGGCACACTTAGAACAACTACTACATTCACATAAAACAGTTTTTGAGAAAAGTAAAGAGCTTACTCCTTATGCTGAGCATACCATTAAGTTAACGGATGAGACTCCCATTTTTCAACCTCCGTAGCGACTTGCCCCAGTGCAGAAAGAAATTCTTCGTCAAGAACTTGACAAATTACTCGAAGATGAAATCATCGAAGAATGCGAAACAGCTTTACTCCTGGGGGAGGGAGCAGACGAGAAACCAATCGAATACGCAAGTTGTTTACTGACGCCTGCGCACAGAAACCTGAACATAGAATATGTTCCTGCACGTCAGAACGTTCTAGCCGACACATTGTCGCGCCGTATCTGCCATGACAGCAGCCAAGCCGAAACATGCGATGTCTGCTTCATTACCATCAATCTTCCCGTTGATGATGCTAGAGCTTTGAGAGAGGAACAACTAACCGACCCAGACATAGCTCGGATAATCAAATGTTTTGAGTCTCCAGACCCTAACACGGTAGACACTCACAGATGGAGCGACCGCTGATAATGAATGGTATTTTATACCATTACTCCCCAGATCATGATGGAGAAGAAGCGCAGCAAGTCGTGCCAAAGAGTCAAATTCAAAAGGTACTCAAGGAAACTCACGATTCTCCACTTGCTGGTCACTATGGTGTGGAACGCACTCTACAAAGAATCATTCCTCGTTATTATTGGACAGGCATGCGAGGAGACGTTACCGCACATGTCTCTCAGTGTATAGACTGCCAACGGTATAAATCTTCTAACATGAAACCATCTGGCTTACTTCAGACCCCCGTGCAAGCATAAAGATTTGAAGTCATTGCAATTGACCTTTTTGGACCTCCTCCAGAGACTCCTACTGGAGAGCGATGGATTTTTATCATTGAAGATACATCTACTCGCTGGACAGAAATGTTTCCAATTAAAGTAACCACAGCCGAAGCCTGTGCCAAATGCCTAATTGATGAAATCATACTTCGTTACGGAACTCCCCGAAAAGTTATCAGCGATAACGGAAGCCAATTTGTTAGCGGAGTCATGCAGCATGTAGCCCAAGCTCTGGGGTTCACCCAAAGTCTTATCTCTGCTTACCATCCTGCCGCCAATCCGGTGGAACGTAAGAACCGAGATCAAAAAACGCAACTTGCCATCCTCACGGCAGATGACCATATCAGCTGGAAGGACAAAATTTCCTCTTTGCGATTTGCCATGAACACATCCGTGTGCCAATCCACAGGATTCACTCCAGCCTACCTTTTGGTAGAGAGTTACGCACCCCCGATGATACGCGAAGAGACTTCAAAGCCATCATCGAAAGCGACAATTTTGTACCTCAGATTACTTCTTATCTGCGTACCATGGCGAACACTCTCAGTCAGGCCCGAGAGACTCACGAACGCCAACAAGACAGCCGAAAAAGAACTGCTGACAGCAAACGCTGTGATGTGACTTACAAAGTATCAGACCTCGTACTTGTCAATACTCATGTGCTAAGCAAAGCCAAAGCTGGAATCACTTCCAAATTTGTACCACGTAGAGATGGCCCTTACCAGGTCTCTAGAATTGTGAGCCCTACCTCCTACGAAATAAACGATCCAACAAATTCCACAGTACCTCTCGGTACCTATCATGTGTCGGCATTAACCAAATGTGTGCCGCCTACCCCCAGGACACCCCGAATCTGGTTCCTGTTCACCCCATACGTCGTAGAGGACGCCCTCGACGTCAGTTGCCCCAGCAACCTGCTTCAGCAACGCCTATTTCAGGCCCACCTCCGGATCCAGGTTCCAGAACTAGCGTCTAGCCGTTGCCGGGAGCACCGATCCCGAATTTTGCCGAACTATGGTCTGTAACTTTTTTTGTGCGTACGTTTTCTCAGCAACCGTTTAAGATATTGACTTGAAATTTGGTACACATATTTACCGCATGACGGAAACTGGAACCAGATTAATTTGCGTTAATTCCGTTGAAGGGTTGGGGGTGAACTAGGGGTAAATATGGGAAAATAAGTAAAGCCAGCTAGTAAGTGTACAGTAACTACGGATTTGGTGTATATACTAGAAGTCAATACCTCAGATTTTTTTATAACATTTGCCACCCCCATACCACCCCCTCTTCATTATTAAAAGGTAAAATGAAACAAAATTGAGATATAGAGCTAGATTATATTTTGAGATAATTTCATTGAAGGGTTGGGGGTGAAATGGGGGTAAATATGGATAAATAAATAAAGCAAACTAGTAAGAGTCCAAAAACTTGGTCAATGGTCTCAATTTTGTTTATGACATTTTGCACCCCCCCGCAGCACCACCCCCACTCCATCATTAAAGGGGATTACAAAATAAAATAAAGATATTGACTTGAAATTTGGTACACGTACATATTATAACGACATTTGGAACTAGATTATATTTTGAGCTTGTCCTTTGAAGGGTTGGGGGTGAAATGGGGGTAGACAAATAAAGCAAGCCAGTAATCATAAGAGCTCAGAAATTTGGCTTTTGGTGTATACCAGAATCAAAGGTCTTAATTTTTGTATGAAATTTTTGAAAGGATGTTGAAGGGGCACATCATTTTATGGGTTTTTGAATGAGGCGATTTCAAATATTGTTATTAAAATTCTTTGAACATACTTTCCACATACTATAATGCAAATATAATATGAAAATCTTTTCGTTTAAAAAGACTTGGACAGGAAATCTGGACATGGAAGTAGTGATTCCTTAGGCAAATTTTTTTTTACTCACATAAAGGGCACTTTTTGGCATTTTTTATGCGTTTTGTTTGAGGTACGCTCACACCGTGAATTTTTATATGCCTTCTTAAACTTTGTCTGTGATTAAAAGTTTTCTCACACACACTGCATCGGATATGTGAATCTAAGGAACTCTTTTTGTTTCGCAGAGGTGCTAATTTCGAGACGTTTTTCGAGTGAAATTTCCTTACATGTTTTCTTAAATTTGACACTGTACTATAACTCGTTTGACATTCTGAACATTGGTGTTCCATGTCGAATATAGTTTTATTTATTCGTTGTAAAACACCGAACACAGTACAAACTAAAAAACATCAACATTCAACATAACTAAATGCTAAATATGAGGTTATGTTCAAACTTAGGTACGACAAATGGCATGACATTTGCAGTTGCAACATAGTACAGAGTCTCAACTGTGGTTGCAAGCAGACGTTGTTCGTAGCTTATACATACAGTTTCTCTGTTCGGAATTGGCGCTCCCGGCAATGGCTAGACGCTAGTGGTTCCAGAACCTCAACTACGCCTAGTCAACGCTCCAGGCCTTTACCGGCAGCTCCTCGTCCGCAGTGCAACAGTGACGTGTCGCGCCGTTCTTCGCGAGTGCCCCGCGCGAAAAGTGTCGTGGACGTTTGACCCCCTTCCTTCGTTTTATATCACACCCGGGACGGTAGTGTGATCCAAAGCGGGAGTGTGTAGCGACCCCTTATTTAATTCCCCTATGTGAAGAGGGCTTAACGCTTGCACAGTGTGCGCGTAACCGATCAGCTGTCAATGGCAGAAGAAGAAGTATGACGCGCGGGACAATGATATACGTGCTTGAGATTCTTTCCTAATTTTCACCTATGTTTTTCTTGTGTTCATTTCACTAATTAATTAAAGTATGTTTGGGTGTAATTAGTGCTTTATTAATTATCATCCTACAATAATCATTTAAAGTCTAATAACCCCGATTTTTATTTTTAATTTTAATAAATTATTTTATTCACAATCTATTATTATTTAATTGTTGGTAAGTTAAAATAGCTAAATAGTTCTTCTTTTTGTTATTGGTTTCTTTTTTTGTAAAGGATTAAATGTATATGTTTCAGATAATTCTTATCAGTATAGACTAGGTTACTCATACGTTGAGGAGTTGTTGTATTTGTTGATATCAATGTGTTCGGTTTTACTTTTTAAATCTAATATAACAAAGGAAAACTCACCTAAATGTAAGTTAATAAATTTTTCATTTGTTTAATTTCATTAGATAATTAAAGTTTTTAAACCTAATAATTTTACACAAAAATTTATTCATTTTTACTTTCCAACATTACTTTTTTAATTTAGTAGCTTCCCTTGTTATAAGTAACATTTTTAGTAAGTATAAAATAAGAATTAATAGAAAAAGGATAAACTTTTTTGTACTTGGTTTGTCTAATTAATTGTTATATATTTTATTCAGTGATAAACAATCACAAAGTTTCTTACTAATAACATGATATTTTCCTATAAATAACTACGTCAATATGTTCAATTGTAGAGTCCCGAGGATGTTAATAAATTTTGATGAAACGTCGACTACTTAAAGAAGTCTTTTCCTAACACCGCTTAGTCTATACCCGTTAACCCTTACAAGCATATTTCTTTGTCTCTTCAATATAAACCATGCGCAGTATTTTTCCCTATCCAACACAAGTACCACTGCAAACAGAGTAGTTCATTAAATTTCATATGTTTTTAATAGTTTGATAGTAAATGTATTAAAGAAACATATTATACAGGGGCTTACCATTTATAGGGGGTGGATTCCGTTACTCCTTTTGGGTGGTACCCAAAAAATAACTTAGAGAACATCAAAGGACACCGCATGTTTTATAGGTAAATTGGTGGCCTATCAAATTTGATGAATTTTTGATATTTTGAGGTTCAACTGATTCTGAACAATAAGTTCTTCTGGCAAAACTTCAAATTATGGACAGTTTCTCCGATAGATGGCTCCAAAGAATGGACCTCGATACTCTATCAATGATTTCTCAAAACGTACTGCAGGTATTGAAATGATAACTGCTGGAAATGAATAACCAAACTATTTGCCACTATTTGGTCTTAGACTGATGTGCCTGAACTTCTAATTTTGTCGAAAGTGACGTCAAATCACGTTTTTTGAATGCACAACACCCGTTTACTTCAATTTAATACATAATATACAAGTAGCTTTATTACAGCTCCCTATTTTGGTAAATATGTAAATACGTGCATTGATTGATAGAGCATTGATGCTAGCTTGATACCCGGTACATCATAATCTTGGTACAACACAAAGTTGATTTTATTTTTCAAGATATAAAATTGCAAGTGTGTCTAGTCAATGAAAACTACTTATTCGTTTTTTTAAAGCATGTGTTATAATTAATACATTCCACGGCTTAGTTTATATGGCAGGAGCAGATAATGAATTGGATCGAAGACTATTGACAAAAGCTCAAGAATCGAATCTTCTCCAAGTTAGAGTAAAAGCGGAAAGGCTGCGACTCAGACATAAATAGATATTATTGCATTTGTCTGATTTTCCCGTACAAGATTTAGATTATTTAAGAGATTTCATATATGGCACATTCCAAATTAAAATGTCTCCAGCATACGTTCAAGACAACCAAGAAGAAGAAGGGGACAATGCTTTCGAATATGATGAAAGTGTAAATAAACCGGAATTGTTGAGAATTCGCGTTAGGTCTAGGCATCGCAATCCGATTAAATATCATTGTGGGTGCATTATAATTACGACTAAAAAATAGGACAAGTAGGAGAGTTTGTTGTACGTCAAGAACCAATTATATCCTATTATTGTACTTGCAAGACTGGCAGTTGAACAGTAGGAACTTGTTGCCATGTAGCAAGTGTGATTTGGTGTTTAGAGTATGCACGACACGAAGCACACGTAAAATATCCATCCATGAATATAATTGAAGATGCTGGAGACCATCATGCAAAGGAGGTTGTCGAAGTTTAGTGACTAGACTAGATTCAAATTAGTAACTTATAGTTGTACGAAACTTATATTCTTAAGGATAAGATTTTGCAGAGTTGGATGGAAATGTGCATTTATTTTCGATTTTTTATAAATATTTAAAAAACCAGAATAATATTTAAAACTATTTTAGATACTTGCTATTGTTCTAAAGAATATAGCTACAAATTTTTTTATTGTGAATTTCCGTTGTGCTTGAATATCGTAGTTTGTCAATGAAAATAGTTCCTAATTTCATTATTACATTATTAGAGTAAGGCATTTAATTATATACAAAATTTATGACAAAAACTGTATATGGTTCTATTCCTTGGGGTCATTCAAAAATTACGTAACGCTCTTAGCGTGACAACTTGTGACATAGGGAGAGGAGGGGGGGGGGGATTGTATCAAGTGTTACGTAATGTTATTCTTTTTTCCAGAAAAATTCTGATCTTTTTAAAATTTATTGCCCATTTGGTATAACATACTATACCACACCTAATCCAAGACGTACCTACTTTTGTTAAGTGTTTTTTTTTTCGTGCTGAACGAAGTGATTACAATCACTAAACAGAAAATTGAATCGAAATATTTTTAAAATTCTGAATCTCTATTGGTTGCTTACTGATTGCATTCACTTTGTTCGAATAAAGAAAACAGCTATTTTTGTATAAACTGTACAAGGTTTGTCATTAGTCACAAGACAAACCAAGTTTACGCGGGACTTTAATATAAATGACATTTAAAAAATATATTATTTTGATGGGGGGGGGGTGAAATATGTGACGTAACTTATTTAGGGGGTATCTTCAAACGTGACAACATGTGACAAGGGGGAGAAAGGGGGTCAAATTTGATTAAAATTTGCGTTTCGTAATTTTTGAATGGCCCTCTTAAAGCAATGGGAAGTACCTGAAACTATTTTAAAGACTATACCATTTATGATTTTTTAAATATTTATAATAAACCGAAAATAAACGCATATTTCCCTCTCATTCTGCAAAATCCTATCCTTAATCGTCGTTTTTGTCCTTTTAAATCCCTATTTACTGTAACAACTTGGAATGATTATTATTAATTTTTAAACAGTAGAGCAATTGAAACAAAGAAATACATGCAATCGCTAGCGATTTTTCCCTCACATAGTCCCTTGAAGTAAACCAGAAAAGGGCAAAAGCTCAAAATTTCTGCGACCGCACCGCAAGATATTTTCCCCCCGTTTTCGAGGGGGGTGGGGAACACGATGGTGATCATATTTTCCGACCTACCCTCCAACCACTACCCCTAAACCGAAAACCACTCCTTTACCAATTTTCTGGTGCTAGGCATTTTTTTATCGGAAAATTTTATTAACGAAAGTTGTTCAGAATTGTCCAAGAACCCTAAATCCGAAATTTAATCAAAATTAAAAAACATTTAAGTTTTGTTTAAAATAATGTCCAAATCCGAAAATACCTATCTCAGAAAATATCATTTAAATGTTTTTTTTTTGTTTAAAAAATTCATGACAATTTTGTTTGAAATTAAACCCAAGCTGTCAGGTAGTTGTCAAGTAATTAGAAGTCTTTTTTTATATTCTTTAAATTTATCAATTTTTTTTAAATTTTCAATTTTTTTATTTTGATAAATATTGGGCTTAAGGTTTTTGGACACTTCTGAACGACTTTCATTAATAAATTAAAATTATGTTTTTTTTTCTGTAGTTGGAGGGTAGGTCGGAAAATATTGTCACCATCGTGTTCCCTGCCCTCGAAAATAGGGGAAAATATCTTGCCGTGCGGTCGCAGAACTTTTGGGGCAAAAGTTTTACCTCAAGGGACTAACAGTCAATGATACTTTTTATATATCATTTACATTAGCGCCTTTTGCATACATTAATTATTTTAAGTTACTTTTCATGATATTCATTTTATTTATATTTGAGTTCGCATTGCTGCGAATGGAGCTTGTGTAATTTTTTTTAAACTGTTTTTAATCTAATCTGGCCTCGTTTCAGCCAGCCTTTCATTACGCCTTGCACCGTGTATGTCTGGCTGGCATCGACATGTGCTCTGAGAGGAATGCTGTTTTTTGTTAATTACTTTGAAATAAAGTTTTTTTCTTGGTTTGATTTCTATTAATGAGTGATTGAAATAAGTAAATATTTAAAAAAATAATCAGCTATGCAATTTTGTTAAAAATAATAAAGACTAATGTATTATAATTATAAATAAACAAAAATTGCATATTCTACATAAAGGTCTCACAAATAATTATTTTTCATTGACTAGACACAAATGCAATTATATATCTTGAAAAATGAAATCAACTTTGTTTTGTACCAAGATTATGATGTACCCGGTATCAAGCTAGCATCAATGTTCTATCAATCAATGCACGTAGGTACTTACTTATTTACTAAGATAGTGAATTATAATAAAGCCACTTATATATATGATGTATTAAATTGAAGTAAACGGGTGTTGTGAATTCGAAAAACGTGATTTGACGTCACTTCCGGCGAAACCGGAAGTTCAGGCACATCAATGTAAGATCAAGTAATGGTAAATAGTCTGGTTAATCATTTCCAGTAATTATCGTATGTAATATCACTAGTGCTTAAAATTTTATCGAAAATTTTTTCGAAAGCGTGTTGCCTGGTAATATAAAGAGTGCAAATTGGCAGTTTATTATCGTATGTAATATCACTAGTGCTTAAAATTTTATCGAAATTTTTTTCGAAAGCGTGTTGCCTGGTAATATAAAGAGTGGGAGGGATTTAATCTTTGATAATAAACTGCCAATTTGCACGAGTTATATTAACTAGGGGCAACTTAGCTTGAGAAAAAATTTTTAGATAAAATTTAAAGCACGAGTGGTATTTGAGGAGAATATTTCACGAATAAATAATTTATTAAGTACATCTTCAATATTATGTTTTCTCATTAATTGCCTTCAGACGTTTTCTTGTCACTTTTTAGAGTTTACTGACCTTTATTTTCAATTTCCTCATTAATTTGATATACAGAAATATTTCCAAACCGACTCATATTGTCAAAACAGCAAATCTGAAACAAACGCAGTAGAAACAATGGAGATTCCCTATATTTTAAAATAATCTAGTGACGTTTCTATGGCAACTAGTAAATAAAACGAGTTGAAACCTTAGATATTATAATATATAGACTGGCTTAACACCTTTCAGGCGTTTCTCAGGTGCAATATGACGAGGAACGGTAGAGAGAGCACTACATCTTTAATCTGCGAGCACTACTTTATTCCCGATGTCCCGCCTATTTATTACTATACACTCATGGTTCCGAGATTGACATAGAGAGCGTCATCTAGCGCTTCCGCTACTAGAGTTATATTCCATAATAATTGTTCATTGATTCATATTTACGTATTTAATCCTTATTTTTAACTTACGAAGTTTACAAATTATGTTGAGGTTTGCTTCGTTAGGCAGAGTGAATTTTAAATACAACAAATTAAAATATTGCACAGCTTTGATTCAACTAGTTACTTCTTGATAGATTACCGTATGTAAGTAGGTACCTAGGTACATTTTTAGTTTGTTTCCAGAGCGAATGTGTTTACTTGACATTTATAATAAATGATTTGCTTAACTTTGTAACTAGGTTATTGAGCTATTGAAAGCTGTGCTTGACTTGTTCCTGTATTATGAGCTAGGTATATTAAGTACAATCTTTGTATATTATTGAAAAGTAGGCAAATTGAAATAGTTACAGATAGGCAAGGGTTATATAGCCTATATATTTCAGACAGGCTTCTCTTTGGAACTGATGATTGTTTACTATATATGTGGTGTGTTTATGTTTGCTAGTACATAATACAATATTACAATTTACAAGGTAAGTTAACAATTAGTAATAAGCTAGAGTTGCCGAAAATATTTCACGAAACAAAACGTCAAAAAATTATCGCAGTATTTGCCGCTGCAGCGACATAAAAAATTAGAGCGATAAATTTTGTATGTTGGTACTGTCAACAGTCGATCTAGCTTGAATTACCACTAATAATGACATTTGATTGGTGCAATGTTGTGAGAAAACGGGCTCTCATTGGCTATAGCGTTAATGAGTGAAATAATCTGATTAAATCCTGACCGCTTTAGCGGGAGGGATTTAATCTTTGATAATAAACTGCCAATTTGCACGAGTTATATTAACTAGGGGCAACTTAGCTTGAGAAAAAATTTTTAGATAAAATTTAAAGCACGAGGGGGGGGTTATTTGAGGAGAATATTTCACGAATAAATAATTCATTAAGTATATCTTCAATATTATGTTCAGTAATGAATTGCCTTCAGACGTTTCCTTGTTGCTTTTTAGAGATTACTCACCTTTATCTTCAATTTCATCATTTACGTCACATAAAAATGCATTTCCAAAGCGACTCATCTAATAAAAAACAAAGTAGGTTTAAATTATGACAATCAAGAAAAACAATATACGTTAAACCATAGGTTTTTTTTTAACTATTTAACGTCGGCCTATTTCCGCTACCAGGGCCTATCACCGACGCCAGGAGACGAGCTACCCCCAACCTGGAAATTTTGCCGAACCTCTTCCTTTAAGAAGAATAGGGATCTTTTACTTGCCTAACATTTAGTAGACAAGGGACCGCCTGCTTTGCATCCCCTCCAAAGGATGGTATATCCACTACGTAATCCTCGTCTGAAATTACGTGACTTCCGCGTATACACTGATATGCAAGCCGCTAGAAGGTGGGACGAGAACGCTGTATTTCCCAAGATGGGACCCCATCCAAGTACTAACCGCGCTCGACGTTGCTTCAACGCAATATCAACTGATATTCACATTGAAGTCGCCTCTACGCTCGCCCCCTAAACCATAGGTACTGTAACTTATAAGACTAGTCATCACAACACAGCACGCTTCGGCCAATCACATTACCGGTGAAATCACACAAATTGCATATTACCAATCTATCCCTTTTACGCTCTAAGGCTGCCGGCTCAGATGGTATGGTACCGCCATCTAGTAACGCTAGCTTAACTTGGTTACTAGCCCAAACAGTGAATTGAATTATTATATTAAAGTGTTTATTAATATATATTTATGTATTTAATCCTTGTTTCTAATTTGAGAAGTTTGATAGATAAGTTAAGGTTTACTTGTTTAAGTAGAGAGACTTTAAGTACAACGAATTATAATGTATATAGTGATACTGCAGAGTTTTGATTTTCCAAATAAGTGTTAGCTGCTTTGTAATGATTGATGAATTACCATACGTAAGTACCTACATTTGTGTATTTATCATGAAATAACTGATTTGTCTGCTTCGTAGATATTCATATTTAATTTTAGTTGCGAAAATTATTTTGTAATTATGTTAGGTATCAAGCCATTGAAAGCTGTGTAGCTATAACTTGTCCCGAACCTATATAAGTTCCACACAGCATTGGCTTTTTAGGTTGTTAATACAATACTACAATTTACAATTTACGTTAACAATTAGTAATAAGCTAGAGAAGATATTTATAGATAACATTTAAAAGCACGATTTGTCCTATTTGCCGAAAACATGTCACGACACAAAACGTCAAAAAATTTTCGCAATATTTGCCGCTGCGGCACCTAAAAAATTAGAGCGATAAATTTTGCATGTTGGTCCTGTCAAAAGCAGATCTAGCTTGAATTACCACTAATAATGACGTTTGATTGGTGCAATGTTGTGAAAAAACGGGCTCTCATTGGCTATAGCGTTAATGAGTGAAATAATCATTTTAATAATTGCAGTATGTTTTGAGAAATCGTTGATACAGTATCGAAGATTTTGGAGTCATCTGTTGGAGAAACATAATTTGAAGCTTTGCCAAAGGAACTTATTGTTCAGAATCAGTTGAATTACAACATATCAAAAATTCATCAAATTTGACAGGGCACCAATTTCCCCATAAAAATGATTCTGTACAATTTTTCATGTAAATTGTTAGTTGCAAGTTGATTGTTATTAAGTTACAACGACTTTAAAATTGCAAAAGTTGAAAAAATAACTGGAAAAATGTCATATTTAGCGAAAAAATGCCATCGACCAAAAGGAAAGTGTATAGCTGGGGTTATTAGTTTGGGACATCCTATATATCCAGTTGTAGTACACGATAATGTAGAATAATGTTAGAAAAAGTCAATCTTAGGAGAGAATTTAATAAAAAATCAATATTGTAAATTAATTTACCATAATTGTTATGTTGAGAACTTAACATACCTATCGCATAAAAGCATTTCATAAAGTTCATTTTTTTTTTCTATTGTATCGAATGACGTTCTTTTCCTCTGAATAGATTCGAGGTGTTGTGAAAGATTTATGTGTAAGATTTATGATTGTGGATACCAGCGTTGAAAAGGATATACATTATTCCTATTTTACATGATTTATAATATATTTTTAGATCAGGCTGATTGCATCACTTGTTTCTTACGCCTAATGATACATTCTCATGATTTTCATAAGTATACCTATTTCATGTTTAAATCTGTATTTATCAAATATATTAAAACAAACAAAATCTGTTTTTTCATTATTAACTTTTTTTTATTTATTTACTTTCATCATGATTAGAAAATATTAGTTAGGTATTAAGCAAATCACAACTTGCACACTTTTTTATTTAATACGAACTTACCACTTACTGTATATTGGTGCCTCAATCTGGTCACGTTAATATACTAGTTAGGTAATTACATTAAAACACTCATTATTGGAGAACCGATCAAAACAACTACTCTTCTAGCTAATACTGGCGATGTATTGAATTACACGATAGAATTCCTAGCATTTTGAAGCAAAAAATATATTGAAAATACTTAAATTATTTATTCAAATTGAGTCATTCACACTGTTTTAGTTAATATGAAATTATCTACTTTCTGTATATTGGTACCTTAATCTGGTCATGTTAATATTCTACTTAGGTAAACACTTTCTATCTATCTAAATTCGAGAGGATGGCTAAGGCTACTTAGCTCTTCGCACAGGTAAACATTTTAAAACACTCGTTATTAGAGAACCAATCAAAACAGCTACTCTTCTTGGTAATACTGACCAAGAGAGGAGGATAATAATAATAATAATTATTATTATTATTATTATTTTGTTCATCCTTTCGACAACAACACAATGAAATAGGACATGTCAAGAAAACGTGATTAATTACACTATACTACATATACACAAAAATATACAGTAATACAGGTAGCACGTTTTGTTTTTAAATAATACAAAATGTATGATTATGATTTAAAAATTCATCGACTGAATAATAATATAATAAAATAGTCTCTTAATTCCTTCTTAAAAGAATGCAAGGAAGCTTTTCCTTTGATTTTAGACCTTAGACGATAAAGAATTTTATTCCAGCCATTTTGGAATTTTTATTAAATTACCATGTCTGGTATGGTAATTATGCAGTTGGGAATTTGTTCCTTACTTGCTAATATTTTTTTTTATATTTATGAGACAATTATATATACACACGCAAGGAAACGTCAATATAGGATGTTGATTATAGAAAACTATGCATGATTGAGTTTCTGCAAGTCGAAAATTAATTGCAAACTTTTTTTTGTGCAATCAAAACTCTCTCTGAATTAATGAAGGTATAGTAAAAATTTATTAGTTATTTTTGGTCTAATAAACTTTTCAGGAGCAAAATTGCATAGTAGCCACTACTTATTTTCTGACAGACATTGTTAATGTGGTTGGTATCTCCAACTAATATCACTGTCAATATGGATACCAAGAAATTTTGCCGTTTCACTTAAGGCAATTCTTAACTGATTATATGTAATATTTATGGGAGCTTGAAATTTTTTCATAGTAAGAAACTGTAGCAATATGGTTTTTTTTATGTTAACGATCAATTTATTAATACTGCATCAGTGGATAAGTTATTCAAAGAGAGCATTGAGCTTGTTTTGCCGTTCCTCAACAGCAGAACCCACTCAATACTAATATAAAGTGGTAAATCATTTATATAAAAAAAGGAAAAATAAGTGGCCCCAGTACAACACCTTGAGGAACTCCAAGATTAACACAATACTTCTTTGAACTGGTTTCTTCTAGTTTTACAAAGCTTACGAAAGAAAGTTATCCCTAAATCCCATTCCATATAGGCCCAGTATTCATTTCTTATAAGTTGCAAAACCATATATAGGTCTATGGTGAAACTTAGACAACAATGGCACTGCTTCAATAAATACACCCGCTATTTCTTTTGATTAAAATGCCGCTCCACTGTTAACACTTTAACGTTTATTCTATATCTGAGGTGGTTCTATGTCTACGTAATTTTGAGACACCCCGTATTATCGTTCCAGAATATTACTTATATACAATTATTTTCTTATAAAATTTCAGCAATTACATACACAGAAATAAAAAATAAATTTATTTCTACGAGGTTATAAAATTGAAAATGGAGGTCGTTTTTGTCGTGATTAAATTATATAATTACTCAACGTCACGTACTCTGTCATAGCCAGTTGATTTATTAATCCGACGTGTTCACCCATAACTGCAGCGAAAATTGCTACAAGTTAATCACCCACATTATATACTATCAAATATTTCTATTTTTACTCGCCTATCTGCTCGCAACTTTTTATTGAAACATAGATAAACCAACGGAGGATAAAGAGCGTACCCTTTTTTGCGCTGTGCGGCGATGTCTTTATATTAATGGCTGTGAGATTTAAGATACATGGGAAATAAGTGCTAATTTTTAGTGCACTATGCACAGTGGTACGAATCGTGATTTTTTCGATCAAAATTATCTACAGCACTTATTTCGCAACCGATTGGGATACATTTTTTTTAAATACTCGTTATTTAAATTCCAAAAAAAACGTAAGAGAGCCGATTTTGGCATAAATTTTAACAAAAATATTTAATTTTTCATCATTTTTAGCATTTTATAGTCGCCACTTATTCCGCCATCTTGCAGGTTAATTTAATTTGGATGTCAGATCGTAATCAGTGACCTCAAAAACCCCCAAGTAAGATTTATGTAAATTGGATAAGACAAAAAAGTTTTTATTTGTAAGTTTTATTAAGATTTAAATAAACTCAATAATTTTGGTTAGTATAATTAAAAAATCGGCTCCCTTGTGTTTTTTGGAAATTAAATAACGAGTATTTAAGAAAAAAATGTATCCCATTCGGTTGCGAAACAAGTGCTCTAGATAATTTGGAACGAAAAAATTACGATTCGTGCCACTGTGCCACGTGCCAAAATTTTTTATTATTTTTCGTTGCGGTCAAACTTACGTATATTTCTTGTACCTAATAATAATTATACTTAAATATAATGTTTGGAGTTCCTCAAGTAACTGTGCTTGGGCCATTTCTATTTATTTTATATATAAGGGACGTAGGAATTATTCTACATTAATGTAAAATTCATCTATTGGCAAACGGAATCCTGATATTCTATGCCCATAGTAGTTTTAATGAACAAATATATATAAGAAGCAGAATGTAACAATGTTTTTGCGGTATATACATATTTCCTACCTATATTTATCTCTCCGGTAAATTGTTTGAGTACTTCCCGATAAGCTAGAAACTTGAAATTTTGTAGGGAGCTAAGTACTACCTTTCCGGCCTCCCAGAAAATTCCAAAATTTGCAAAATTCAAAATGGCGGTTTCAATATGGCTGCGAATTTATATATATGGAAAGCAGTACTCACATTCAAATGAAAACGCTGTAAAAGATATGAAAAAGATTGTAAAGAAGAAAGTTACAGAGGATTAAATTCTCGATAAAAAAGTTAGCGAGAGCATATTATTATTTTTTATAGTATATGCAAAGGAAGCGTGCAAAGTGTGACATCGTACAAATTCATCGGATTCAAATGCAGATATTGCCAAAATAATAAAAGATACAGATATGCCACCACTCACTTTTTATGTGAAATTTAATTCTCTACATCTTTGTTCCTGTAGTTTTTTCACGTCTGTTGTCATTTTAAAACAGAACGCTAAATTTTTACTTTATTACAGATATCTTGTAAAATTCTCGTTTGAAAAAAATACTCTGATAGGTCAACTAAAGCAGATAAAATTACCTTTAATTTGACGTTTTTGTACAAAGGTGGACACTACAAAAGATCAAAGTTGTGCAAAAATTTTACATTTCTTATGTTTAAAACTTTTTCAATAATTTTTCTGTAGCGGAAAATCAGGCACAAAAATAGCCTTTGCTGTAGGAGATATTTTGTTCTAAAATTCATTTTTTTTTGTTATTATGGATTGTTAAGTAATAAAATATACTTTAATTACATTTGTACCACCATACATTAAACGGATCAGTTTGCATGGTTCAAATGGTGTACCAGCATACCTGAAAGAGGTTAAAGAATAGTTAACTTAAAGCACAAAAAATAGTTTATAAGCAAATGAAAGCAACATTAATTTTCCTTTATTCTTTCAGGTTAAAGATAGGACACCATCTTAAAAGAATTACAGAAAATTGCTTACGAAAAATTTCTTTTCAAATTTTTGCTCTTCGAATTTTTGCACTAAAAGTTATAAAAAACCGCTGCTTAAGGAATCACTACTTCCACATCCAGATTTTCCATCTAAGTCTCTCTCAACGATAAAATTTTGTATGTGGAAATAATTGTTCATGGAACTTTAATAATACAATATTTGAAATCGTCTACCCCAAAAACCCATAAAACGATATCCTACATCGATAGTGAGGTGGGGGTGGCTGTGAGGGTGGATGAAGTAAGAAAATATTTTGAAATTTTTGGTTCTCGTACACATACTCAATCACAATTTTTTTCACCCCCTTTAATAACGGGGTGTGGGAGGTAATGGATAGCTAATACCAAAAAATTTGAAACCTTATAGCTTGTCTTGTATATACTAAATACCAATTTTATGGTCTCTTACTTGCTTGATTTATCTCTTTACACCCCATTTACCCCAATTTACCCCCAACCCTTTAACGGAATAAGATGAAAATATAATGTAGTTCAAGATCATGTTAAAATACATATGTGTACCAAATTTTAAGTCAATATATTAAACGGTTCCAGAGTAATCGTGCATTACTGACAGACCGACAGACAGAAATTTTTTTTTTCTCAAACTTAAAATTTCGACGGTTCATGAGATTCTAAGCCTATCTGAACAATAAAAAATTTCAATTTTTTTTTTGTCGTTACTCTACTTCCACTGGATATGGAAGTAAGATCAACTGCATTTTTAAATGACATTATTTAAAATTTTTGTTCATTATTTTTCACAGAAAATATCAAATACTAGTAATAAAGTAATCATTAGCCCAAATCTTTATTATATTAAAACATAATAATGAAATTTGTAGTTTTACTTGAAAGTCAAAGATCGAAATTTTTGTCATCATAGTTCGTTCATTTTTCTATTGATTTAAAACACTACTAACAGACAGAAAACGATATTTCAGGGCTATTATAAAAAACTGCAGGGAACTATAAACATAAATATGGATACATGGATATATATAGTGACAAGAATAGAAATCCTATCTTACAATTATTTCTTTCCTCCAATATAAGATTTGTATTCTTGGAGGAAAACTACTATGGGGATATTTTGGATCTTACTCTGTTCTTATCTCAAAACGCTGGTCTCGTCTCGTTTAATTTTCATCGAAAGTCAACGTGGAATGTCTCAAATTAAAAGAAGTTTCACAATCTCTAAAAATATCTCTTGACATTTTCCCCAAAATGTTTATTTTCGAGATATTAAAAAAATCGAATTCCCCACCTCTTTCTCACTCCTTTAACATACAATTAAATATACACGTTGATGGAAAGCTTTATTGCTATTTTTTCTTCTATATTGTAAATTTGAGAATTTTTATTGCGTTATAAGCATCCAGCATTGATAATAGGAATTCTTCAAAATTCACATTAACGATGAACCAATCGAAACAACTACCACCTATATAATATAATATTAATAATAGCTAGTAATAATGTGTTCAGTTGTTAATTGCGTTACAAATCGGCACATGATTATGGTAATTGGCGAGGTAATTAGTTTACAAATAGATGAAGACCACAAAGCCAAAGTTTGCCTGTGGTTTAGAACATTCATTTATTCTCGTGTCTGAGTTAAATTGTCGACGTAAAACATACCTAGAACGAGTATGAATATTCATGTCAACGAAAAAAATATACATTAATATCAATTAAAATCATACATTAGTGCCCCTAGTACCAAAATTAGACATTTTTTTTATTGATAAATATTTTTATTTTGCCAGTTAATAGTAGAGACCGAAATTGCCTTAAAAAATGAATTTGTAGGGCTTTAAATACTAAAAGCTGACAAGTGGATAGATAAATCGATAGCATATATATATAGACAAACTCCCAAAAAAAGTTGTCCAAAGATTGTCCTATGCAAAAGGGCGTTATTCAATTTTTTCGATTTATGTAGTGCATCACATAGCCGAAGTACATATCTTTCTTTTGTAAAAATTGCATAATATTCTCTGTAGCTGTCCGGCTGTAAAAAAATAAACTATATTCAAAAAAGCATTGCGCCTTTTGGAAAACGCAAACTTTAAGTGCCTGTATCTCTTTTCGACCTTCGTTAGAAATTAATTCATTTTGCCGTTTTTTTACATTAGACACTCAATTACTTAAAAGCTAAGTCTTAAATAAAAAAATATATTCTTTAGCAAATGAAGGCCTATGCTTTCTGACTACGACGGTACTTACTTAAAATATTTTTAGTGAAATAATAAGTTATGAATTTAAAACTAACGCGGTTACAAAATATAGAAAAATATTACATATTTTTTTGTCATTATAATTAATTTATGCAGCATATATACAAAATTATTGTGCATTATTTGAAATAATCGAAAATTATGGCCCGCAAAAAGTTCTTCGATACCAAATAACAACAATAAGAAAATTTGTCATATTTTCGATGGGATGTTTATAGTACAAGCACTGGGTAAACCATTTAATGCCAAAACATTGGGTGAATATTCAAAAATATTCTCAACTATAGTTTTTAGAAATGAATTCAATGCTGACAGAATTGATGTAGTTCTAGACAACTACCAAGAACATTCCATTAAAAACATGACCAGAATAAAAAGAAGTTCTAGTTCGTCTATTGATAAAGTAATTAATTCAGGAGATGTACTTCTGCCTCAACAATGGAATTTATTCCTTAATTCAACTTCTAATAAGCGACAATTAACAAATTTTTTATCATTACAACTAAGTGAATTATCTAACACACAAACAATTCAATTTGTGGATTTCTTGATGTTATGGAATACCGAAGCAATTTTAAGTTAGTAGATTATTTGTCAATATCAAATCACGAAGAAGCTAATACTAGACTTTTACTTCATATTTTATCAGCAAAAAAACCTGGGTACAATAAATGTATCATTGATTCCAAAGATACCGATGTTTTGGTACTTCTTGCCCACTTCAGGGAGCACCTAACACCCGAAATTTGGGTAAAAGCTGGGAAGAAAGGACATGAACGATTTATACTAGTGCACGATTTGGTAATAGATCAGGCGTTATTAAATAACTTACCAGCGTTTCACGCAATCACAAGGTGTAACACTACTAGTCAATTTTCTGGTATGGGTAAAAAAAGCTGCTGAAAAGTATACCTTACGTATTACAAATTGCTTGGTTGTATTGGAATAGTTAATTTTGACGATATTTTGTTTAGAGAAGTTCACATCTTTGTTCTAAAATTATATACAAGCAACGAAGATATATCGTCGGTGAATAATTTACGTGGTATCCTAGCAGCTTCGAAAACGCTGGATAAATTACCAAATACTGAAGATAGCTTAAAACAGCATTGTTTATGGGCTCATTACCAAACCATTTGGCTCAATGCTCTTAGTCCCATCATAAACCCCCTTAATGCGCTCGAATATGGTTGGCAATCTGTCAGTGGTAAACTGCTACCGCTATTTAAAACTGCTCCAAGTTTCCCACAAGATCTCACCATCTTAAGCAGCTGTGGATGTAAAAAAGGTACCTATAGTTAAAGATATAATTTCTTCAGAGAGAAATAAATAATGTTTATTTTCAGATTGCAGATATAATATAAATGGTGCAGCTGTAAAAAAATAAAATGCCGTGCATAGGATCTTGCAAAAATCCTGTTCAAATATCTCCTCCAAAAAAAATATAATTGATGAAAATATGTTTAAAGAAGAAGAAAGCGGCGAAGATTTAGACTAACATTTTTGTGAATTTTTTTTCGAGTAGTATTTTCTATAAATTTACACGTTACTCCAAAAATCGTTTAATTATTATAATAATGTAATAATTACTGTTGTGAAATAATTGATACATACACATCACATCACAGACAGATCGTAGGCACGGCTCGACCGCGGGGAGTAATTCGGGCGATCAAGGTTTGCAATTCTAAGTGCTTGGAGATTTTGTAACCGCGTTAGTTTTAAATTCATAACTCAGTTATTATTTCACTAAAAATATTTTAAAAAGTACCATTATAGTCAGAAAGCATAGGCCTTCATTCTATAAAGAGACAAAAAGTGTTTATTTTTGCCCAATTAACTTACAAAATGTGTTTTCAAATGGATTTTTTACATTTTTTTTACTGTGCAATTTCATTGGTAGTAACAAATTACCTTCCACTAGGACAAAAAAATGTTATCGATTCCAATTGGTTTCAATCTGGCAACTTTGTTCGGGAGGTTATGTCACTTTTTATTCATCTTTTTAGGGGTGCACCGCTTGCCTATAAGGCCTATCATAATATACAGCTGTGGTTGTGGCTGGGTGGCCTTTTAAAGAACAACAACAACCTTAATCTACAAAAGTCTCAAAATGTATCGATTTTATACAGGAAAAACTCTTCATTGCATGGACATACGAGAGACTAGGTCAAATGCAGTTTCCTCCGTTCTTGCAGGAAATGTTTTCTGCATAGTATAAATGCACATTGCAAATTTCTGTTTACCCGAGGGTAAGACTGTTGAAACTATTTGAAATGTTCTCGTGATGCATTCTTCGAGAGAAGTTGCTACCGCTATTCCAGCTACAATGACAGAATAATAATTACCTAGAAAGTTCATGTTAGAAACTCAGGTAATATGGAATAAAACAGCGTACAACCGAGCTCCACACGGCTCCATTAGGAATGCTGCTCCACCTGATGCGTTGAAAGGTAATTTTAAATTAGTTCGTTGTATGCTGTTCAAATAATAATTTGCTGATAACTTGCAATTAACCGTGGTGGAAATTTCATTGTGAACTTATTTTATATAAACACTTTGTTTCAAGTTGGGCTTATGCAGTCAACTGAAATAGTCTCGTTTTCTGCGCGAAAATATTCCTTAATAAAATGAAGTAATATCAGCGTGTAATTACTTTATTCTCATCAAACCGACATGTATAATACGGTCAAAATAGTATACTCAAAGAAATAGTATGGGTAAATTCAACAAAAAAAAAAATAGTTAACTAACAATATCGTTAATTTTGTTAAACCAAACTATATTGATGGTATTTTTAAACAAGAAGTGATTGTTATTTTAATTAATAAAAAGTTGTCGTACAACAAAACAAACATTAACTTAAAAAATAGATGAATAAGACTATTATTTTGTTCGTCTGACTATTATTTTGTTGAATTCTGTCAAATTAAACTAGATTATTTCACTCATTAACGCTGCAGCCAATGAGAGCCCGTTTTTTCACAACATTGCACCAATCAAACGTCATTATTAGTGATAATTCAAGCTAGATCGGTTTTTGACAGTACCAACATGCAAAATTTATCGCTCTAATTTTTTAGGTCGCTGCAGCGGCAAATATTGCGAAAATTTTTTGACGTTTTGTGTCGTGCAATGTTTTCAGCAAATAGGACAAATCGTGCTTTTAAATGTTATCTATAAATATCTTCTCTAGCTTATTACTAATTGTTAACGTAAATTGTAAATTGTAGTATTGTAGGTATTAATAAAAGCCAATGCTGTGTAGAACTTATATAGGTTCGGGACAATTTATACACAGCTTTCAATGGCTTAATACCTAACGTAATTACAAAATAATTTTCACGACTAAAATTAAATATAAATATCTACGAAGCAGACAAATCAGTTATTTCAAGATAAATACACAAATGTAGGTACTTACGTATGGTAATTCATCAATCATCACAAAGCACTTATTTGGAAAATCAAAACTCTGAAGTATCACTATATACATTATAATTCGTTGTACTTAAAGTCTGTCTACTTAAACAAGTAAACTTTAACTTAACTATTAAACTTCTCAAATTAGAAAGAAGGATTAAATACATAAATATATATTAATAAACACTTTAATATAATAATTCAATTTACTTTTTAGGCCATTAAGTTAAGCTAGCGTTACTATATGGCGGTACCATACCATCTGAGCCGCAGCCTTAGAACGTAAAAGCGATAGATTGGTAATATGCAATTTGTGTGATTATACTCGTAATGTGATTGGTCGAAGCGTGCTTTGTTGTGATGACTAGTCTTATAAGTTACAGTACCTATGGTTTAACGTATATTGTTTTTCTTGATTGTCATAATTTAAACCTACTTTGTTTTTTATTAGATGAGTCGCTTTGGAAATGCATTTTTATGTAACGTAAATGATGAAATTGAAGATAAAGGTGAATAATCTCTGAAAAGTAACAAGGAAACGTCTGAAGGCAATTAATTACTGAACATAATATAGAAGATGTACTTAATGAATTATTTATTCGTGAAATATTCTCCACAAATACCACTCGTGCTTCTAAATTTTATCTATAAATTTTTTCTCAAGCTAACTTGCCATAAGGTTAATATAACTCGTGCAAATTGACAGTTTATTATCAAAGATTAAATCCCTCCCGCTAAAGCGGTCGGGATTTAATCAGATAATAAACTGTCAATTTGCACTCTTTATATTACCAGGCAACAACGCTTTCGAAAAAATTTTACCGAAAATTTCACACCACATTTTTTAACCAGTCAGAGGCTTGTTTTTTGTTAAGTTACCATGGCAACCCAAAAAATTTCCGGAAATTTTTACATTCTGTCAAATTAATAAGTGGAAATTTTTTGTCATTTTAAATGTCAAAGTAAAGACGCGACGGAGCTGGAGTGCTTTTAGAATTAAATTTATTTGGCGACGCAAAGGAGGATATTCACGAGGATATTATAAGTACAGAAATTAATATGTTAATATTTATTTTTTTGTTTACAAAAATAAAGTTGTGGGTATCACAATAATATATATTAAACTAACAAATTTTATTAACGCATGTAAGTAACATAAATGTCTATGTTTAATAAAATATATGAAATATTTCGACACAATTTTATTTAATTTTAATTTAGATAGTCTATTAAATTTACTTGAAGATATTCTTGGATTTTTCTGAATAGCTTTACATCCAATATTTCTTCATAATGAATATCCTCAACCAATTGTGACAAGTAGGTAAGCTGACGTGATATTTTTCAATGTCTGAATATTTTTTGCACAAAATAACAATCCATATGTTTTAGAACCTGGAGCCATTTGTGTGATATATGCCCACGCACTTTATTCTTTTGGCTGATAATCAAATTTTGTTATGATAAGAATGTAAAAGTTAATCTAATGGACGTCTTTAAGTGCGGCAGCCATTACTATCTTGTTACCTTTTATTATTCCATGGCCGCCTAGAAGTTGTTAATTATTGGCTCGGCGACAAGAATGAATACATTCCCTGTGCTCGCATTTAAGTAATATTATCAGAAATAAATGATGTTCCACCAATTTTAGTAGACCAAAGTTAATAAAAAATGGAAATATAATATGTTTTTAAGTTATTTATAAAAAGTTCATGTAACTAAACTTGGAGAATGATATGTTATTTCACTAAGAAATTTCTTATTTTATTAAACATATAAATCTTGAAGTAGGTAGGTACTTCAGAATAATTATCAAAAATAAATGATGTTCCACCAATTTTAGTAGACCAAAGTTAATAAAAAACGGAAATATAATATGTTTTTATGTTATTTATAAAAAGTTCATGTAACTAAACTTCTAGAATGGTATGTTATTTCACTAAGAAATTTCGTTTTCAAAAACACAATCTAATTAATTAGCGAATTGCACAAACACAATGACTCGATGACAGGTGGTGGAACTTAACCACCCGTTGTTATTCCATGGTTCACTATGATGAATGAATTTTTGTCATTCGTAATAAAAATGTTCAATTTTGGCATAATATTTATAAAATAATGGTGTGAAATTTTCTTACCGAATATCCCACGAGCTTAAATTAATATCCGGAAATTTTTCCTCGTTCATGAATATTTTAAGAAAATTTTCAAAATATTCATGACCTCGAAAAAATTTCCGGAAATAATTTAAGCTCTAGGGATATTATAAGTGATAAAATTTCAAGCACTAGTGATATTACATACGATAATAGTATATTTCATTTTTAACTATTATCGAATTGTAATTCTAACCCAGCATTAGTTCGCTGTATTATTGTACTTGGTAGACAAACAAATATTATTGTCGTCTTCTAGAAGTTCTAAAAGAATTACCATAAAATTTGCTTGCTTACCAAGTAGTCTATTACAGAAATTATTCCCAGATGACGCCACATACAAATCACTGACAATAATCAATCATGCATTATCTTATACTCTTATGAATTTATAGAAAATTAATAACATGATTGCAATGTTCAAATTCTCTCAGGGATCATCGATATATTTGGATGGATCTTATAAACGATCTCTAATCTTTGGTTTGGGTGGTCTGATGTCTCAATACTGAGATTTTGGCTAACCAAAAAAAAAAATCATCATACAATAAAGTGTAGATCAACCTAAAAATTAGTTGGTGAGCAAGAAACAAAGTCGTTGTACTATTTAATTGTAGACCAAATTGAAAATGGTTAGTGAACATAAAAAAATGTCATTGTACTATTTAATTTGTTACAAGAGATATGATTATTAAACTACTATTTGTTTACGAAAACAAATAAAGTTGTATGACTTTTCTTTTCTGATTGATTTAACTATGAAACTAGATAGGCGCGATTTCATATGCTCTTTTTGGTTGAATTTACCTATCATTTTCTTTGAGTGTAAAAAAAATTCGCCAGGTAAAGAATAAAATTGGTAATTGATTATTCGTTTACAAATATATCTTAAAGTACTTATAGTGGAGTCAAATTAGGATTTTAATGTGAATTGTCTGGTCAGGGCAGTTTTTCTGTTTTAACGTGTTCAGGGGCTGAACTTAAGTTCACAGCTCAGTTTTACAGTTTCTGCGAGGTCGGCGTATTGTTTATTTAAACAATTTAATTTCTTAGACAGTGTGTTCCACCAGCTTTCTTTGAATATCTCGAAATCTATAAGTCCTATGGAAAACAATAAAAGCAAGGAAAATGTTCATTTTGAGCTGTACAATAAAAGTACATAAACTGTAATTCATTCCAATTGTTATTATTATTAAGAAAAAAAATATTGCAAAATTGTGCGTTTTTAAACAAATCACTGTTCTTTATAAAATAATGGATAATATTCAATCAAATTTTGGAGAAATATAACACTTATAAAGTCCAATCACCACGTAAAATTTCAAATTAAAATAATTACTAAAACGGCTCAAATATACAATTATTGCTAAAATTTTGCACCCTTGTGAAATCGTGCCATCAAATGTGTACGATCGCTCAAATGATAGCATTCTATAAGTAGGGAAGATGTGGGAGAGTTGGTACCATGGGAGAGTTGGGACAGTGACTTTTTATACCCATTGTTTGGTAGTTTGATATTGTGTGTCATACCGGTTATGTATATTTGTAAGGGAAGTAAATAAACTGCCGTATTTCGTCCGAGTGTTCTGTACTTCAAATCTCAGGTAATCTTAATCGTTTTATGTACTGAAAAGTAACTTTTTTTGTTCAAATTGTCCAATTCATTGCTTTGTGGGTGCAAGTGTTGCTGGAGAGTTATTTTACATCTAACGACCGACGTTTTAGCTATTAAATGTTGGGGTCATTTCATGATTCACTTCCACCTAAAAATAAATCTGGTCACTTTTTTAATGACGCCGAGCAGTGAGGGAGAGTTGGGACGTTATTTTAAGGGAGAGTTGGCCTATCCTATGTCTCCCCCATTCCATGTGTGAATTAAATTTCTTATATTATTTGGATCGTTTTTAGGTATGCCGTTACACTACAAGAAAAAAAAGAACAATCCTGTCGTTCCAAAAAGTATGGTCGCATTTCCACGTAAATATTTTTTTATCGTTTGTTTCAATATATTTTTGTTTTTCTTCTGAGCATTTGTCAGATTTTTTAATTAATTTTATTCTTTCTCGTTGTTTGTTATTTCTTGCAATAATAAAATATTTCTCCATATCTTTGTGTAGATTTAATTACTTGTCCCAACTCTGGGACAAATACATGACACTAGAATATATTTTTCCATACCGCTATTTACCATGTAAATTTAACTAATATTTGTAAGAACTGGTCCAATATGTGAAGGTATATTACTGTGTTTTTAATTTTTTTAAATTTTCAAAAATAAAAATTTTTAAAATTAATTATTGAAAATTGTTCCAACTCTCCAACTTCTCCCGTACTTTAAAATCACGGAGAAAAATATTTTTTTTTCAAAATTTAAACCCGTTTTCTTGCAGTTGCTTATAGTTTTCGAAATTTTAGTTAAAAACAAATTCAAATAACTATCTGGTTTTTTATGAAATCAAAAACTGTGAAAGAGTAATGAAAGTAGATTAAAAAAGCCAAAAAAAATGAATGCTCTACTTGCATTTGGAGCTGAGATACGTTAGTTTTTACGTTTAGGTCACTTATAAATAAACAACTCGATATTTCTTCTTGGAATTTGGGCTCGTTATTCTCTAATGCTTATTATTTTGTTTCTGCTATTTTAAAATAATCCACGCAACAATTGTTAAAATAACATCGAATAAAGCGACTTTGAGAGCATAATGCGCATTTTCAATTTTTTTATAACTTTTTAAATTTTTGTCACGAAAATGGTAAACCAACCTAACTTGAACAATTACCTTTATGTTCATGTATACAGCTTTGTAAAACTTTTAATATTCCTGATAAAATAAAAATTCGCGAGTAGGATTTGTACCCGAGGCGGCCGCATCCTGAATAAAAAGTGCTAGTCGCCTTACCAACTGGGCTATCTAGTGACTAAAATCTGGTTTGTAAAAATATAACATAATATTTGGACATATGTAACAAAATCGCTAAAGGCCCCACTTTCGGGCGCTTTGGATTATTTTCAAGTAGCAGAGATAAAATAATAGACATTGGAGAATTACCAGTACAAGTTTCAATAAGAAATATCGATTTGTTTATTTATGAGTGACCTAAACGTAAAAACTAACGTATCTCAGCTCCATATACAAGTAGAGCATTACATTTTTTTTTGAAGTTGGTTTTTCTAATCTACTCTCGTTACTCGTTTACCGTTTTTGATTTCATAAAAAAAACCAGAGAGTTATTTGAATTTGTTTATAACCACAATTTCGAAAATTATAAACCACTGCAATAAAAAGGATTTAAATTAAAAAAAAAAATTCTCTGTCCATGATCTTAAAGTACTTATAAAAAGCTACAATTTGAGCCATCGTACACATTTCTTGATTTTGATGGCAGGATTTCACAAGGGTGCAAAGTTTTAGCATTAATTGTATATTTGAGCCGTTTTAATAATCACATTGATTTGAAAATTTAAGTGGTGATTGTACTTTGTAAGAGCAATATTTCTCCAAAGTTTCATTGATTATTATCCATTATTTTTGAAAGAACAGTGATTTTCTTAGAAACGCATAATTTTGAAATATTCATTTTTTTTTAATAATAATAGGAATTGGAATGAATTATAGTTTGTGTACTTTTATTGTACAGCTCATAATGAACATTTTCCTTATTTTTGTTGTTTTCCATAGGACTTATAGATTTCGAGATACTCAAAGAAAACCGATGGAAAACACTAAAAAATTAAATTGTTTAAATAAACAATACGCCGACCTCGCAGAAACTGCAAAACTGAACTGTGGGCTTAAGTTGATCCCCTGAACACGTTAAAACAAAAAACTGCCCTGATCGGACAATTCATATTGCGAATTTTTTTAGTTCTAATTTGACTCCATTATTATTTGTTAAAAAATCGATGAGTGTTGTTCAAATTGGGGTACAGGAACCAAGATGGTTTTTTTAAATACTTCAAGAATTATTGTTTTCAGCAAGTAACTTTTCGAAAATTTTTAATGCTAAAATATACAGTTTCAAATTGATGCACCTTGATATTTCGGTTATTATTCGACCAACCGATTTCAAATTTTTCTTAGCTATGAAACACTTCAATTTCTTCATGATTTTCAATATATTTTCAAATGTCGGTTTTATCTATCCATAAAATAATCATTACCATAGAGAAAAGTAAGTTTACTCTATATTATCTTAATTGGTATTATTAAGAGTGGTAACAATAGCGTGATGTTTACTACATTTTTACTCTAAATTGTGATTTCTGCGTAAAGATTGTGCTGTATAAAGCCGAACGCTTATTTAATTTCCTGTAATTCGGCGTCTTTCTGTTGCCGTGAGTTAAAAATATACTGAGTTACACTGTTTAGAAGGTATGAGTGCGTTCTAACCTCTTTGAAGAACCGGAGGGATTGGAGTTTTCGGTGTGACGCTGCCTGAAATAGTTTCCATAAATACCAAAACACTAGAACACTACACCCGAACACTATCACTAGACTCATGTCTTGCTGATCATGTTTGCCATCATTAGTATACATATTACAGGCAAAGTAATTGGATTTATAGATGATACTAGTATTTTTCATGAAGATGCTAGCTAGAAAAGAATAAAAACTCGTTCCTAAAATGATTTTAAAAATAATCTTGGTTAGACAATCATCTTTTAACGTTAAATGTGGAAAAACCCGTTTACTTAGCATTTTCTTTGTATAAATCTGGACAACCATCTTATTCACAAATTGAAATAGAAAATACCTAGTAATAGAATCAGCATCCAACATAAAATATCTGGAAATTCTGATCGATCAGCATTTGACGCGAGATGCGCATATAAAGCAGATGCTAAGAAGATTTTAGATTTTTAATGTATTTTAAATATTTTCAACATATATTGAACAATAAACAGCTAAAAATGTTATACTACGCTCTTGTAGAATCTCATCTGCAATATGGAGTGGTAGCATGTCGAAGCTCATTAAACTGTTATATAACAGACTTTGAAATAGTTATTTATGCACAAAGTGCGTTATATAGATTATAACGCCCGGAAGGTAACATGATGCAGCCCAAGGGCCTTTCGCCCTAGGGATACATATTGCCCGATGGTGGGCGTTATAATCCAATAACGCTCGAGGTGCATACAATATTTTATTTTTCACGAAAAATATATTTTTTTTAACGAAAAATTGATTTTTCATTTTTTAAATACATTTTTTTTAGTAGACATTTGTTGATACTTTGACGTTTATTAATTGTATCTGTCAGTAGGTCGTGTTCTTTCAAATTTAGTAACCTAGTTCAATGCTGCTCACTTTTTATTTTTACCTTTTTTCAAGTAGTCTATGACAGTTGTTGATATTTTGACGTTTGTTAATTATTCCGTTGCTTTGCTTTGTACGTAGATAATACGTTTAATAAAATAAAAGGAAAAATAAAAAAATTTAAAATATCCCAAACAATGCCGCAAAAGTCATAGAAAATGTATTGCCGGTCAAATCCAAACCATTATACGAAAAGGAATATGAAACCTTTATTCAATGGAAATTAAAAATTTAGTTCAAGATTTTGATAGAATTTTTTCGTGGAACATTTCGGATTACACAATTTTACAGGAAAGTTTAAAAATTGTACTTTTAATTTTCTTAAAGAGTCTTAAAAAAATATTTAGTGGTATAACATTTACTACTTTAAAAATTGTTACAAATAAATGATTTCGGTCTATAAGATTTGCTTCTTTTTTTCTCATTTGTTTCTTTGTTTCTCATATAACACGGCGTTATGGCCATAACGCCCATTATGCCCGTGGTCATTATGAGCGTCTTTATGGTAACTGTATCCAAGGTATAATAAGCAAATAATATGCAGTTGAAAAACAAAAGTGAAAATTAAAAGTGATTTTACACTAGTGTCGAGTTCTAAGGAAGCCCAGGTTATGGATTTCCCTCAGATATATTTTTTACAACTGTTACAGAAGGCAGACTTTATAAAAATACATTCATCTATGCATATAATAAATTTGTAAAGTTGACGTGTCTGTACATTGAAGATATTTGCAAAAAACTGATCTGGGGGATGTAAGATGAGTAATGGGATACATTAAGATAGTTGTTGAAATTTTTGTTCATTTGTCTGTTTGTTTGAAAGCGTATCACGCAGAAACTACTCAACCAATTTGAATAGGGTTTTCACAGGTAAATTTATTTAAGCTTGGAGTAAAGTAAAGTTTTATGAAAATCGGTTTAGTAGAACCGTAGACAGCTTGATCTCTACAATAAGAGTATTTGCGAAGCATAAACTTGAACGATTAAACTTCTGTAATATTCCAGAAAATATTTAGCTTTTTATTACTAATGGATAATAGAATGTGTACTAGCGAGGAAAAATAAATTTATTCACCATGAACTGAAAGTACAAAAAATGTATTTATCATCATTATTATTATTATTATCATTAATATTATTATTATTTTAAAGCTGTTATAAGGTATTACAATAACTTACAACGATTGGCTCTTACGGCAAAAAATGGGAAAGCTGACAGGTTTTTAGAAAAAAAAATTGGTATCTTATAAAATAAGAGAGATCAAAAATTTGAGAAACAGCTTTTTTCCCAATAAACCAGTGACTAAAAAACTGCGCAACAAAAAAGTGTAATAGTATATTATATTACTAGGAGTAGAACGCACTCTTTTTTTGTGTTGAGCCCAGGATTTGCGGCTGAGACGAAGCTTCTTTAACTTTGAAAGTACTCTAAGTGTATGCATTGGTTCATTGGTGCGGCAAAATTGAGTGATCTTAGTTAAGCCACGTAGCACATGAATTTTAGTATTTGACCTGGAATTAATTATTGTAAAGCTGAAAATTTGCAGGATTGTAGTTTTGGTCCAGGACAATACGTACCAAAAAGTCCCCTACTCTCCCCTGTCGGCTTTTGTTTGCTGCTGTTTTTGCGGAGCAACAAGAGCCTACGTCGCAGAAATTACAGAGCTGGCTATAAAGTGCAGCAAAAACATTTTTACTGGTCCGATTTGGGTCGAAATGATCATAAAAGCTTCGGAGAAGCATATCCGTTCGTATTTCACATATTCCATGCATATTTCGTTCATAATTTTCCATTCTAGTGCTGTCAAAACTTCAAAAATTGAAAAAAATTCGATATGGCTCCATTGCGGATAAATGAAGACTCGGAGGGGAAAACGTACCCGAATAAACATTTCTCTTCATACTTTGAGCTTTCCATTGGTACGTCTACCTTCTCTGTAGCGTCACTCGTTACGGAGCTACGCAACTTTAAGAATCAGCGCGTGGCGGCCGCGCCCGCCATGTGCCCGGTGGAACTGCCCTGGCTGCGCTGATGATACCAGTTGAGAATTTCTGTTTATATATTATTGGTGTTTTATAAGATTTATTGAATGAAATTTAACTTGTCAGACTCGGAAAATGACTTTATTCGGCTAGACAATTGACATTATTGATCTACTGGGAAGTAGGTTTGTCCGGATCATTATCCATATCCACGACTGGCTGTTTGTGCAGCTGGATTCTCTACAGATTCGGCATATGATGCTGCAGTTTAGACTAGAGGCCCTGCACTCGCACCAGGCACCGCAGTCCCTCTTGTAGCCACAAGAAATCAGCCGTAGCAGGCTATCGGGAGCTAGCTGCCTTATGGTAGGAACAGGAATCGGAACCAGGCCCTGGAGTCCTGATTTCCATCCCCAGTCCTCCAGGTGAGGAGAGGAGAGGAGTCAGGGAGAATATTGTGAGGATTTAATCTCCCGAAAAGCTTGCAACACTCAACTAATGTGCATGTGCTTTTTGCAGATCGAACAATGGCTAGACGTCAAGGCAGCCAGCTCCCGATAGCCTGCTACGGCTAATTTCTTGAACTACAAGGCGGACTGGGTGGCCGATGCGAGTGCAGAAACTCTGGTCTGAACTGCAGCATCATGTGCCAAACCTGTAGAGAATCCAGCTGCACAAACAGCCAGTCGTGGATATGGATGATAATCCGGACGACCCTACTTCCCAGTAGATCAATAATGTCAATTGTCTAGCCGAATAAAGTCATTTTCTGAGTCTGACAAGTTAAATTTCATTCAATAAATCTTATAAAACACCAATAATATATAAACAGGAATTCACAACTGGTCTCGTCAGCGCAGCCAGGGCAGTTCCACCTTGCACATGGCGGGCGCGGCCGCCGCACGCTGACTCTCAGTTGCGTAGCTCCGTAACGGATGACGCTACAGAGAAGATAGAAATACCAATGGAAAGCCCAAAGTATTAAGAGAAATGTTTATTCGGGTACGTTTTCCCCTCCGAGTCTTCATTTATCCGCAATGGAGCCATTTCGAATTTTTTTAAATTTTTGAAGTTTTGACAGCACTAGAACGGAAAATTATGAATGAAATATGCATGGAACATGTGAAATACGAACGGATATGCTTCTCCGAAACTTTTATGATCATTTCGACCCAAATCGGACCAGTAACAACTTTTTTGCTGCTATTTATAGCCAGCTCTGCAATCTCTGCGACTTATGCCCTTGTTGCTCCGCAAAAACAGGAAAGCCGACAGGCGATAGTAGGGGACTTTTTGCTACGTATTGTCCTGGACCAAAACTATAATCCTGCAAATTTTCAGCTTTACAATAATTAATTCCGGGTCAAAAACCAAAATTCCTGTGCTATATGGCTTAACTAAGATCACTCAATTTTGCCGCATCAATGAACCAATGCATACACTTAGAGAACTGTCAAAGTTAAAGAAGCTTTGTCTCAGCCGCAAATCCTGGGCTCAACACAAAAAAAGAGTGCGTTCTACTCCTAGTAATATAATATACTATTACACTTTTTTGTTGCGCAGTTTTTTAGTCACTGGTTTATTGGGAAAAAAGCTGTTTCTCAAATTTTTGATCTCTCTTATTTTATAAGATACCAATTTTTTTTCTAAAAACCTGTCAGCTTTCCCATTTTTTGCCGTAAGAGTCAATCGTTGAACTAAGGGTATAGCTCGTCTTGCGCCTTCTTGATTGTTTAGACTAGACGTGATAGACGCAACAATGAACGCACTTAAATGTCCGAGTATCGCCGCTGCGACACTCAGAGTGGCGTAACTCCGTAACGGGTGACGCTACAGAGAAGGTAGACATACCAACGGAAAGCCCAAAGTATGAAGAGAAATGTTTGTGGGGTACGTTTTCCCCTCCGAGTCTTCATTTATCCGCAATGGCGCCACTTCGGAATTTTTCTAATTAAAAAAAAAAAAAACTAAATTTTTGAAATGTTGACAGAACTAGAACGGAAAATTATGAACAAAAATATGCATGGAACATCTGAAATATGAAGGGATATGCTTCTCCTATTCTTTTATGATCATTTCGACCCAAATCGGACCATTAACAATCTTCCTGTTGCACTTTATAGCCAGCTCTGTAATTTTGGCGACTTAGGCCCTTGTTGCTCCGAAAAAACAGGGAAGCCGACGGGGGAAAGTAGGGGACTTTTTGCTACGTGTTGTCCTGGACCAAAACTAAAATCCTGGAAATTTTCAGCTTTACAATAATTAATTTCGGGTAGAAGCGATATTTTTAAATTCCTGCGCTATTTTCGTTTGTCATATTTATTAACGATTTTTGAATATTTTATGTTGGTTTTTCGTTTTGTACACATCCAAAGTTTATTTATAGTACATTTTTACTTTTCGTACATCTTACTTATGGCCAATAAATAATAATCTATTCTGCTTCATTCAGTTTTTATATACTTACATACTTACATTCAAAAATCTTCTTGTTTGTGCAGTAATACGTTCCTACCTTAATACTTACATCACCACACAATGTCATAGCGTACTCCAAAGTCGTAATCAATCACCTACAAACAAGTGGAGCAGGCAATAATTTCAATTACATTTCCCGACGCGTGCACCTCGTTTTCCTATTTCCTCGGAGATTTGAAAATCCGAAACAATGGTAACGCTCCGCACTATTGTCATATACGATAAATGAACTGTCATTGGTTGCTTGATTTCAACAACGGTTTGTTTCAGCCTTTAAATGCGAACAAGCAATCGATTGGGCTTAATTAAACTTTTTGCATTTTCTTCACAAAAGAAATCGTTAATTATTTTTTTAATTTGATTTAAGTGGAAGAGTGGAAATCCTGAAGCGACTATCCATAATTCATAATTAGAATGGAATAGAAAATATTTATTTCAGGAATATGATTACATGTGGGAGAATGTGTAGGATGTGTAGTACAGAGCTATACACAATACATTATTTAATTTTTTAGTGAAACATCGGCTCTCAGGTAGTTAAACCAGAGACGGCCTTTACACATAATAGTCTTGGGGCATAATGTATTCCGTGGGATTTTTTGTGAAGGGAAGGTGCGACTATGTGGAATCTCTTCATTATAATGGTGTAGTACCGGGTGTTTACCTTAGAATTGCGCTGTTTGATTTTTATGGCGTTTTACATCCAAGATAGCCGCCATGCGAGACATTTGTTCTTTTCATCAAGAATAACTCCTTCCAGAGTGCTCATACGCAAAATCTGCATTTAACATTTTCTGTTCTACATGAACCAAAGAACAAATTTAGTTGTTATCAATTTTTCGTATCTTTTACCATTTAAGAGTTACACGCCAGCTTTACCACATAACACAAATTTATTAGTATACATTTATTGCCTAGCCTATCCGACTTTCAACAGATTATAAACTATGTATTTTGTGTCAAGGTAAAAGTAAATTAGCAAGTTGTTAATCCATTGAAGGTTGAAAAACTTCTACAATGTTTGAAACAAAGAGAAAAATGGTTGGATCCAGATATATGCATATTAGTAGTCGAATCGGGAATTTAAGTGTACAACAGCTACAAGACTCCAATGCAAAATGGCATAAAGAATGGTACAAAAAACTGACTCATACGACAAACATGGATAGAAGCAAATTGGCGAGTGTCTTAAGTTAGCTGTCCAACGCTTTACTAGTGAAATATTGAAAGTGCGCTTGAGTGACTGCACAGATCCTGGAGATGCCCATGCAAGAGACATACATACACTATCACGTTATGATGAAACCCACTTAGGCTTCGACACATACAGAGAAAATTCACTAAAATCTTCTATGCATAAGAAAAGAACTGTCAACACACAACCAGTCCACTACAAGATCAGTGATAAAACGTACATTGGGAACACATCTATGAAGTCATTGTTATCTCATGTCAAGACTAAAGATGAGTTAACAGCTTACTTGTCCGAGAAAGCAATATGCAACTGGAAGAAACAAGTGTTTATTTCTATCTTGGAGGGAAACAGCGAAGTATTCAATGGGGATTGAAACAGATGAACTGAAAAGCAATCATGAGGAGGCAGATACAAAAATAATTTTGCATTCCATGTTCGCCTGTCGTCGCGGTGCTACACAGCTTCATATTTACTCACCTGATACAGATGTCTTCATACTTACTTTATGGTGGTATATAAATTCCTTCTACTGAACACTATGTTTGTAATTGGAGTTGGCCAAAATTAAAGAATGATCAATCTCAGCAAAGTAACCGATTCCCTGGGCCCAAAGAAAACTTCAGCATTATTAGGTCTGCATGCATTATCTGGAAGTGACACCACAGGGACTTTGACAAAGAAAGCGAAAACCTCCTTTTGGAAAGTCTTCAGTAAAGCAGATGATGATATTCTCGAAGCTGTACGCAAACTTGGAAGCTTGGAAATTTTTCTTGATACAGATAGACTATTAATAGAAAAGTTTATATGTCAAATCTATGTTCCTGGCTCAAATATATCAAACATTGGAAAACTGAAGTGGTGGATGTTCAAAAAGAAAGAAACTAAAGGAGAAAGCTTGCCACCAACAAGAGCATCATTGATACCATATGTTGATAGAGTTCGTTATCAAACCATAGAATGGTGCCGTGCTGACCAGCCCTACCCTAATCTGTCTTCGCCATTAAACTTCGACTGGGAACTAAAAAACGACCATTATGCTCCTGTTATGTGTATGCTACCATGTGCTCCAGAGATAGTTCTTCAACTTATTCGGTGGTCTTGTGTTATGAGAAAATGTGCTCCACCATGTAAATGTCTTTCCCACGATCTGAAGTGCAACTATGTGTGTGTGGAGGAGACGAAGATATGCGTGACAACTGTGATGAGCATACAAGGCATGAAGATTAATCGGATGACTTACATGCTGATACATTGTTTTGAAGAGAATAATAATATAGTATCATTAAATATTGTTTTCTGTCAATACATAATTTATTTTAAGAACCAATTTTATAATACAACTACTACGTCCTACTACAAATTGTATGTATTAATACTAGTTATTATTAAAGATTTTGTGAGTAAATAGCAGCAGAATAATTATTTTTCTTCCCTTAATAAATAACCGAATAAATTATGCTTTAAACCGATAGTGACATGTATAATGAATCATAACTCTTAATTGGTAAAAGATACGAAAAAATTGATAAGAATTAAATTTGTTCTTTGGCTCATGTAGAATAGAACATGTCATATGCAGATTTTGCGTATGAGTACTGTGGAAGGAGTTATTCTTGATGTAAAGAATAAATGTCTCGCATGGCGACCATCTTGGATGTATAACGCCATAGAAACCAAACACCGCAATTCTAAGGTAAACACCCGGTACTACACCATTATCTAGCATATAATAAATAGATTCCACATAGTCGCACCTTCCCTTCACAAAAAATCCCACGGAGTAGGTAAATGCGCATTATGCTCCTCAACTATAAATAAATACAATGTTTTGAATCGAGAATCTTATTAATCATATAAACAAATAAATGTTTTTTTACTCTTTTTTACTCTTTTTTACTCTCTGGTCAATTTCATGTCTACTGGAAATTTGGTTAGATCACACCTATATACAAGTCAGGCAATATATCAGAAATTATCATCCTATAACAGTCCTTAGCACCATACCTAAACTATTCGAAAGCTTAATTACTGATTACTTAACCGCGAAGCTTCATAATGAGATCATTGATGAGCAATTTGAATTTTTTGCTGGTAGGTCCACTGAACTCGGCCTGGTAACTTATGTTAGCTACCTATCGGAGGCCTTGGAGAACGGTTAACAGGCTGATGCAATCTATCCTGATTTCTCCAAGACGCTCCACGGGGTAAAGTGTCTCAATTATCGACTGGTTAAAATATTATCTTACTGAGAGAAAGCAGATGTTCGTATTAAAAATATTCTTTCTAAGTTAAACTTCAGTCACTTCCGGTGTGCCGCAAGGGTCACATTTGAAACCATTGTTGTTTAACTTATTTATTAACGACATCAAAAACTGTTTTTCTTTTGGAAAAAATTCTTCAATTTGCTGATGACCTCAAAATGTTTTCTATAATCCGGTCTGAAAATGATGCCTTACATATGCAAGCTGATTTGGATATTCTTGATAACTGGTGCTCGGTTAATGGTATGACATTAAATTTCGATAAGTGTTATACAATGAGATTTTACCGTAACAGGGATTCTATTATTTTTAACTATCAAATTAACAGCAATCTTTTCGACGATGTACAAGTAATTAAAGATTTGGGTGTCTTACTTGACCCAACCTTTAATTTTCAGGCTCATATTTCTGGTATAACAAGCAAGGCATTAAAATTATTAAGCTGTTAGGTTTAGGTTTAAATATCACTTTTTACTGTACTTAATACCTTTTGTGTTTTGTTTCGACTTCTATGACACAATAAAGATTTTTCTAATTCTAATTCTAATTCTAATTTGTCAAACGTATAACTACCAATTTTTTCAACGTACATACTCCCCAGATTTTATATTGTTCACTTGTAAGACCACACCTAGAGTATTGTTCCTCGGTCTGGTTACCAGGCTACAGTATTTATGCACAAAATATTGTCAGTCCAACATAAATTTTTGAGACCTGTAGCCTTCAAGTTAAATATTTTTCTTGATGACCATTCTGATCTCGAATCACTTAAACATTGACTTCCTTGCTATATGCCGCCAACATAAAGACTTGGTATTGCTTTTTAATATATTTAATTCTAAATATAACTGCCCGGAATTATTATCCCAAATAAATATCTACATTCCTCCTCGAAACACAAGACAAAATATTACTTTTTTCGTGCCCTTCTTTAGGTCAAATTATGCATACAATTCTTGTTTATTTCGTATACTTCGGTTAGCGAACCAGTTGGAAAGTATAGATTTTTTCAGTGCAAATCTTAGAACTTTTAAACATCAACCTCATCAATCTAGTGATTAAATTATTACCATTTATTTTATTATTAATTTTTTTATTAATAAAATTTGTTATTAGTGTTAACCTTGTTTTGTCATTTATGTATATATTGTCCAATCTACTATGTATTTTGCTATTTGTTATGTTTATTATTATCATGTTATTGTTTAGTACAGTACCTAGAGGTAAAAAATATGCAAAACTTCGGAATAACGTCATAATGAACGGAATTCGTTCATTTTTGGCAGTATAATAGTAAATGCTTCACAAAACAGTTTCTATATTGTGCGGGGGCTTGCTAATTTATAAAGGGTGGATGCCCCTCTCAGGGGGTGGCACTTAAAAATATATATATTTATTGGAGCTGAAGTAGAATCAAATTTTAAGAAGAAAAGATTCTATGCAATTTTTCACATAAATTGATAGTTTTTAAGTTATAACGACTTCAAAATTGTGATTTTAGCTTAAAAAAAAGGTATTTCCAAACGGCTTTCGTCGAAAAGTATTACTTTGTCGAAAAAATGTTACAGACCAATTACAAAAAGTACAAACTGGAAATTAATTATATTTTCTGTTTATTGATGTAGGATTAATAATTTCGGAAATATTTAAGTTTACATTTGGCATCCAAGTGTTCATAAGATAATTATTTAGAGTAAGAGTTAAATATCTCAGAAACTGTGACACTTGTGTCAAGGATACTAGTAGGTATAATAATAGGTTATTAATTAAGCTTTCAACTATTTTCTTATTTGTTTCTGTAGCATAAAAACAAAGAAGTTATGACCGAAGCAATGTGTGTCTACACATTTTTTTTAGTAACAACGTTACTGTAATTAGCCAGTAATTAAAAGAAAGGAATTTCAAACACTGTTTCTCATTAATATATAGCATGATGTAGATGGTCAAATTTGTTGGTTTGTATACAGCACTTGCTTTAGACAGTTGCAGTTTAAACTATAAAGGTATTTTCGATAAAGCGTATTTTTTTTCCTTTTCCAAATATCTCAATAAATATTAGTTTTATAGAGACCAAAAATTAAGCTCATAAACTGATAAAATGAATTTCGCTTGTTTATTTATTTACATAGATTTAATAGTTTCGGACATATGAAAGTTTACAACAAATGGCGCCCAAACGTTTATAAGACGAAAAATGCAGTTTAAATGTTAAGTATCTCAGAAATTGTGACACCTACGTCGCGCATGCTGAGAAATGAAATTAAAGACAATTAATTGCGGTTTTAAATTATTTTTTACTCTTTCCTGTAGCATAAGAAATAAGGAAGTTATGACGGAAAAATATGCGTATTTATATTTTTTTATATAAAAAGGTCGTCATTTTGTTACTTTAATTAGCCAGTAATTTAAAAAAATTGTCTCAAATACAGTTTTTCATTAAGATGTAGCATTACCTAGACTTGACGAAAGCCGTTTGGAAATACCTTTTTTTTAAGCTAAAATCGCAATTTTGAAGTCGTTATAACTTAAAAACTATCAATTTATGTGAAAAATTGCATAGAACCTTTTCTTAAAATTGTATTCTTTTTCAGCTCCAATAAATATACATCCACCCCCTATAAATTAGCAAGCCCCCGCACAATATAGAAACTTTTCTGTGAAGCATTTACTATTATACTGTCAAAAATGAATGAAATCCGTTCAATATGACATTATTCCATTATTAGCGCATAGGTACGGTAACTTTCCATGAAATTTTTTTTTAAAATACTAGTTTTTTTGGCCTAACACTAATACACAAAAAAGTAATTCCTTAAATTTTTTACAAAAAAAAGAAGTTAGGGGGATGAAATTTTTTTGAGGTAGGTGAAATAGATAAGAATTGATGAAGCCGTAGAATTGGCGGGCCAATTAGGGGAGGGGAGGGAGGTAGGGAAAGGAAACTTATTCAACTCCCTCGAACTTTTTTCCCTGTCGTGCGATTTTCAAAAACCAAAATGGAATTTGTTCGTTATTACGTCTAATATTTGACTGAATAAATTTTAAAATTTTTTTCAAAAAAAGAAACTTGTGAAAAATCTTTTTCATTATTTTTAAAATGCGTTTTTGAGTAAGAAAGAAAGGGCTCAGAAGAGAATTTCTTTTACAAGTAAGTGAGAATTTTTTTATGTTTAAATTAAAAAAAAAATATCGCAATCCAAGCAATAGGAAGGAAGGGAGGGGGCATAATGGATTTGCGGGAATAAGGGGTTAAGGAAAAGGAATAGGGACTTCGAAGCTTAATATTCGCATATATAAATCTTTTTTCCATCTTAATATTTCATCAGTCTACCCTCCATCAAATATTAAACTTATTGTAAATAATTATTTAACACCGTCACGAGTTTTCGCGGCGCATTTCTTTAGTTTTAGGTGTGTATTGGATACATATAACAATTATTTTTCCGCTTAACTCGCTCTAACTCAAAAACGGCACAATGGATTACTCTCAAATTTTTATCGTGTTATCACTATATATTTTTTAACAAAATGGGTTAATATGTGGGTCAAATTTTAATAAGTGTAAAAAGCATTATTTTTTTTCTAAGGCTATGTCGAAAATTTGCATTCTCAAATGTAACATGCGGGAAACTTTTTTATCTTTCGAAATAGATACCAAGTGTATCGAGAAGTAACGAAGATAAAAGATGGACGTAACTTTTTTATTTGAAACTTTTTTTTTAGAATTAGCAGTTTTCGAGAAAATTGCAAATGAGTGATTGTTGGCCAGGTACTGCAATTAATTGCTATTAGTATTCCACACGTTTACAGTACCTGGCCAACAATCACTCATTTGCACTTGCACCTACCTCAAAAAAATCTCATCCCCTAACTTCTTTTTTTCGTAAAAAAATTAAGGAATTACTTTTTTGTGTATTAGTGTTAGGGCAAAAAAAAACGAGTATTTTCAAAAACAATTTTCACGAAAAGTTACCGTCCGATTTGAAAAAATTACAAGATTATGCGCTTCCGAGAGATCTTCAATTTTTAATTTTACTTTTTTTTCGTCAGGTCAATAATAACGAAGTTATCGTGGAAAAACGTGTTTTTGCGAATTTTAAATGCGAATTCCTCCGCCACCCCGTGTGATTAAGCTGAACTAAGTTGATAACATGATAAAAGAGAACGCGTGTAACCGAATTATCAAAAATTTTTTTTTAAAAAGTTGGTTTCAAAACTCCTCTTTTTCTCGCCAGATCCGCTCCTGTATAAGTACATATTATGACAAGATCTGGAAATATATTATATTTTGATCTTATTCCCTTGAAGGGGTTGGGAGGTAAATGGGGTAAATAAGTAAGGCAAGCAAGTAAGTGTTCATAAAATTTGGATTTAGTATATTTACGAGAAGCCAAGGTCTCAAGCATTGTTTTGACATTTTGACATCAGCCACCCCCACTATCACCCCTATTACCACCCTCAATGGGATAAAAAATTAAATTGTGATTTAGTATGTGTACAAGAACCAAAAGCCTCATTTTTTTTGCTTGTGAGCTTTTTAACACAAATAAAACTTATTGTAACTTAAAATGAAACAGATATTAGAAAAAGTTCATTAACTATTGGTAGACGAATTTAAAAAACCGTAAACGAATTGAAATAGATTAAAGCGACTAAAGAATGATAATGATTAAAATAACTACTAATTGAATGCATGTTCCAACGTCGTGCAAACCCACAGACACTGTCAGCAAACAATGTTGCAGAGAGTTTGGCGACTATGTTGACTAGCGGTTTGTTGTTCAGATACAGCCGACCAACAGAAGAGCATCGTGTCCAAATCTGCCACTGATCAACTCAATGTAATTACCGTGTCATGGAGTCTAATAATGGATTAGTTATATCTATTTGGTTTATGGATTGATCCTAGTCATTAAAGTGACGTTGTTATTAATGTTAATAAAATCAACAGTCAAAGATATTTAATAATAATAATAATAATAATATTCTTCGCCTCGACATGCTGCAAAAATTTTCATAGAGTCTAAAAAAAGGAATGTATCAAACATATATTTTATTTATTTCTTTACTTGTTACACTGTCCACCCATCTATAGCACAGGGAGGTACAGTTAAGTTCTACAATGTCTTCAGAAACAAAAACGTTTAAAAGTAATACATGTGTTAAAGAGACAAAAAGTTAGGAAGCTAAATTGTACTTCCACATCCAGTGGTAGTAACGACAAAAAAATTTTTAAAAATTTTTATTGTTCAAATAGGCTTAGAATGTCATGAAACGTCGAGATTTCAAGTTTGAGCGAAAAAAAAATTTCTGTCTGTCGGTCTGTATGTCGGTCTGTAACTTTTTTTGTGCGCACGTTTACTCTGGAATCGTTTGAGATATTGACTTGAAATTTGGTACACATATGTACTTTAACGAGATCTAGAACTAGATTATATTTTCATCTTGTTCCGTCTAAAGGTTTGGGGGGTAAATTGAGGTAAATTTGGAGTAAATAGGAAAATCAAGTAGGTAAGAGTTCATAAAATTGATATTTAGTATAGACAAGAGAAGCAAAGGTCTCAAAAAAAATTTTGGCATTAGCCACCCCCATTACCACCCCCACCCCATTATTAATGGGAATGAAAAAAAAAATGTGATTTAGTGTGTGTACAAGAACCAGAAACCTCAAAATATTTTTTTACTTTATTTTTGCACACAATTTTTGGCTCTTTAAGAAAGAAGGCCGCTCTGGATTTTTCATCATAAATTACTCATTTATCAAGGCATATTCTCAAATTTTTTTCATATTTTTAAAAAATGTGGAAGATAGTTAAAAAAACGAAAAACTGCTTTCTCTTATACGCGCCTCACTATCATTTGGACGCATGTCTTGTTAACAAATATACAGGGTATTTCATTAACAATTGGACATACGCTAACTGGAGAATCCTTAGTCCAAAATATGAAGATTTAACCTGAAACACTTAGATAAAATATGCCTCCTTACTGAGATACAGGGTGTCAAATTTGTAATTTTTTTCTCTTTTTTTGCAAAATCTCAACTACTTCTTGACCGATCTTCTCCCAGTTTGGTAGAGAAACATTTTTTTAAGCTAATAAACAATAATTTATGTATAGCATCACGCTAGCCCGTGGAGGGCGCCTCATGAGCTATACCTGATGATGAATATTTTTTCCTCTTTTTTTTACGAAACGTAGTAGCTCTTTTGACTAGAAAATATTATGCAGAGGTCGGTTCTACGTAAAAAAAAAGGTACAGTTGATAGAACTTGATAATTCCAACCGTTTTCGAAGAAACTGCCGCGTAGATCTCAAAAATTCTTTTAAAACAATGCCTATTTGAAAAGAAAAAATTGTATTTATTGAAAAGTGTGTGACGTCTTCGTTCTGTCAAAATGTCAAAGTAATAAAATTATATGTAAATGACAGAACTAAGACGTCACCAAAGCAATAAATACAATTTTTCCTTTTGAAATTGAGTTTGTTTTCGAAGAATTTTTGAGATGTATGCGGCAGTTTTCTCGAAAACAGTTGAAATTATCAAGTTCTATCAAGTGTACCTTTTTTACGTAGAAATGACTCCTGCGTGAGATTTTCTAGTCAAAAGTGGCACTACGTTTCGTAAAGGAGAAGAGAAAAAAAATATTCATCATCATATTATACACAAATTATTGTTTCTTAAAAAATGTTTGTAGCTTAAAAAATTTTTCGTTACCAAATTGGGAGAAGATTGCTCAAGAGGTAGTTGAGATATTGCAAAAAAAAGAAAAAAATATTACAAATTTGACACCCTGTATCTCAGTAAGGAGGCACATTTTATCTAAGTGTTTCAGGTTAAATCTTCATATATTGGACTAAGGATTCTCTAGTTAGCGTATGTCCAATTATTAATGAAACACATATTTGTTAACAAGACGTGCGTCCTAATGATAGTGAGGCGTGTATAAGAGAATGGCCGGTAATGAAGTTTTTCGTTTTTTAACTATCTTCCACATTTTGTAAAGATATGAAAACAATTTGAGAATATGCCTTGATAAATGAGTAATTTACGATGAAAAATCCAGAGCGGCCTTCTTTCTTTTAAAGTGCCAAAAAATTGTGTGCAAAAATTTGCAATTTTTTTTGCATAGAAATTTGCATTTAAAAATTATTAAAAAAAAATTGGGTAAATAGTCCAACATGTAAGTAAAAACTGTAAATTTTTTCGAATTTTTTCGTACAATGGTGTCCGAGAAAATTTTAAAAAACGAAAATAAAAAACCCCCCACCACTCTTCCAATATGGAGGCTGCAGGCTTGAAATTTTGGGAAAATCGTATTTAGGGTAAGCCCCTTCAAATAGTTGCTAACAAACAAAATTTTGTTTGGGGGCAGATTTTACCTTCTTATCCCGCTATGCCCTTTGAAAGGATATTCTCAAAACTGATAGAAAGGATAATCCAAAAAGTTTACCGAGTTAACACTTGTGCAATTTTTTTTATTTAACAAATTATGTGCGCAAGTATGGATTTTTGTAAATAATTTTGTTAATTTGATTTTTCTCGGAAAATTATAAGAGGATAAAAAAGAAATAGGGGAAAATTTTACACAAAAAATGTAGATATTTTTTTTGTGATTGGAGCAAAAATATCGGAACCAGAAGTTTTGCAAATAAAGCTCGGAGCGGAACTCATCGGCACAGTACTCTAAGTGTAAAAACATAGAATAAAATAGAATAGAATAGAATATTTATTTACCAATTTCTTGATACATAATTATGTACATTTGGCAAGTCAGGTATTACATTAGAGAATAAATTAATATTATTTACAAAATAAAACTAATGGACGAAAGACAATATTACAGGTAATTGTAAAAGACATATAAATGTAAATACGAACATACACACACACACACATATGACTATTCATACATAATAATTTTTATATAATAGCAGTACGAGCAAAATAGATCTATCTATTTAAAAACTCATTCACACTATAAAAGGCATTTCTTAGCAGTAATTTTTTTATTTCTTTTCTAAAAGAAGGCACGTTCTTATCTTTAATTGGTTTAGGTAGAGTATTAAACAAGACAATACAATCATAGTATGAAGAGTTTTTAAAGTTGGTTGTTCTATGAACTGGAATTGACAATAATTCTTTACTTCTTGTATTATATAAATGACGGTCAGCCAAGGTAGGGAAGGCATGTAAATTAGTCTTAGCAAAAATTAGACATTTGTATATGTAAACACAAGGAAGAGTGAAAATATTTTTGCTCATAATAATACCTTTACAGCTTTCTCTGCTCTTTAAATTAAAAATCAGTCTCAGTAATCTTTTCTGGGATACAAAGGCTCTCTGCAGATGAGTCGATCTCCCCCAGGCCAATATGTTCAATGATAGATGTGAATATGCCAAAGCATAATATACACTTAAGAGACCAGTCTCGGCAATTGTGTCTTTTAACTGTAAAATTGCAAAGTAAGCTTTATTAAGCAGTTTACATACATGGTCGATGTGTGATTCCCACGTCAAACTATTGTCAATGAACGTACCTAAGAACTTGGTTGTTTTAGAGAAGGCTAAGCTCTCACAGGTTAATGTTCTCCTGTAGTTAAAATTTACAAAAACGGTTTTATCTTTATTTAAAATTAGCTTGTTTCTCTGGCACCAAGCGTGTACATCGTCAAGTGTGTTATAAATTTTAATGTTAAGTTCCTCCTGTGTAGCAGCTGATACTGAAACAGTGGTATCATCTGCATACATTGTGGTAACGCCATGTTGAATGTGGTTTGGTAGATCATTAATGTATAGCAAAAATAACAGAGTCCCCAAAATTGAGCCTTGTGGGACACCCAGAGTTACGTCATGGATATCCGATCTACAATCATTACAGTTTACCACTAGCTTTCGAGTTTCCATATAGGAGTTAATACAGCTTAGGGGACTCCCTCTAATACCCATGTTTTCTAATTTTTGTGAGAGAATATTCTTATCCACACTATCGAAAGCTTTTGATAAATCGAAAAAAAGAGAAACAACATATCTACCTTCATCTAGCTAGCTCTTTATATATATTCTTTAAAAAGTATTCAGTAGCAGTTTCTGTTGATTTAGTTGGTCTAAATCCATGCTGACATTCGGACAGTATCTTGTATTTTAATGTAAAGGACATAACACGGTCATAAAGAATTTTTTCAATTATTTTTATAATGAGCTCAATACAGATATCTGCCGGTAATTATCTATATCACTTTTACAACCTTTTTTTATAAATAAGTATTACTGATGCTATTTTAAACATGCCTGGGAAAGTCCCATTTGAGAATGACAAATTTATGAGATACAGTAATGGTGAAATTATGTTGTGAGAAATACTCTTTATTATTTGGGCAGTCAAGCCGTCCAGACCAGATGATTTTTTACTTTTCAGGATTTTAATAACATTTACTAGTTCAGTTTCGGTAACAGGATAGAAGTATATCGAATTTGTTCTATACTTAGATAATGTACATGGCAGTGATAGGTTGTATCCAAAGTTTTCGTTGATTAGATTAGGTGCAATAGTAGAGAAATCCAATGCAAAGCAGTTTGCTACTCGGTTTCCTTCAGATATACCATTGTATTGAATATTAAGGATAATATGCCCAGGAGCAGTCTTTGTCTTTCCCAGTTTATTATTTACCAGCATCCAAGTTTCTTGTGATTTATTTTCAGCATTTACTATTTTATGGTTAAAATATTTAAGCTTGGCATTTTTAATGTTCTTCCTATGTATATTTTTACTTTGTTTGCATAGTGGAGTAGTTCAGCTCGCCGCGCCATTCGCCTCGCACATCGCCACACGCCAATGAGAAAACCATTCAATAGAAACAATAGATAAAGACATTATGGAGTTGTTCATCTCGCCACACACTTCGAAGTGCACCTTGCCGTGAATCAACGAACAAAAATATTTGTTTTTCAGCAGGCAGCTGCCTAAGAGTAGCTCCGTGATTGGTTCATTCAAGGACACACTTCACTTCTTTAAAAGCTTGCTCTTTCCAAAAGATATTTTTGAAAGAAGACCCGCAAGTGATAATTTAAGTGAACTTGAAAATGAAGATGTTAACAATGAGGAAGATGACATACAAATCAGCGATAATGATATACCACCTGCTCCAACACCATCTTCTGTAGTATCAAGTGTTGGGCAGGCTTATATATTTTTTCTGTGTAATTTTTTTGGATTTTGGGTTCTACCAACTCTAGGATGTAATGGAACGTTGATTGGGACATTTGTATGAAATGAAATCTGTCCGAGTAGTTTTTCAGCTGCTGATACTTTACTACGTTCTTTATTCACTGGGTGCACATTTCATCTTCGAATTCTTCTCTTGGAGAGCAACCACCATTTCAAAACAGTACTTGGAGAATCACTACTACTGTCTGAATCATTGTGAACATTTTTACTACCGGTCTGAATAAAAATAAAAGACTAAAATCATCAACGGCGCGATGAAATATTTCGGTATGTTTTGCAATGGCGAGTATGAATGCACGGCGACATGCACGGCGAGTGGCGCAGCGAGTTGAACTACTCCACTATGTTTTTACACTTAAGTGTAAAAACATAGTGGAGTAGTTCAGCTCGCCGCGCCATTTGCCTCGCACATCGCCACATGGCGATGAGAAAACAATTCAATAGAAACAATAAGTAAAGACATTATGGAGTTGTTCATCTCGCCACACACTTCGAAGTGCACCTTGCCGTGAATCAACGAACAAAAATATTTTTTTTTCAGCAGGCAGCTACCTAAAAGTAGCTCCGTGATTGGTTCATTCAAGGACACACTTCACTTCTTTAAAAGCTTGCTCTTACCAAAAGATATTTTTGAAAGAAGACCCGTAAGTGGTAATTTAAGTGAACTTGAAAATGAAGATGTTAACAATGAGGAAGATGACATGTAATGGAACGTTGACTGGGACATTTGTAAGTATCCATGAAATCTGTCTGGGTAGTTTTTCAGCTGATGATACAAATGATAAAATTCACCAAGTTTACTACGTTCTTTATTCACTGGGTGCACATTTCATCTTAGAATTTTTCTTTTGGAGAGCAACCACCATTTCAAAACAGTACTTGGGGAATCACTATTACTGTCTGAATCACTGTGAACATTTTTACTACCGGTCTGAATAAAAATAAAAGACTAAAGTCATCAACGGAGCGATGAAATATTTCGGAATGTTTTGCAATGGCGAGTATGAATGCACGGCGACATGCTCGGCGAGTGGCGCAGCGAGTTGAACTACTCCACTATGTTTTTACACTAACGCGCTTTGACAGGCGAGCGCGCGCGAGCTACACAAAAAATAGTATAACTTTCGACTGACATTTCTGTCAACTTGAGGAATGGGAATCTAATACAGACTGGCACACCGCTGCAACCTGATTTCGAAAGCTTGTCCCATCACACCCAGGCTGTAGAACGGTGTGTCAAATTTGTGATCGAAACATCTAAAAAGTGTGTGGCGCTGATGCAAGAGACAGTTTTATTAGGACGACCCTCTTCTTATGTCAGAATTTTCCCATAAATCTGACACTAAAGTGCTTTTGAATAACAAAATTAGAAATGATAAATTTATTCACTGCTTGTTTACTAAAAATGAAAAAGTAAAATTAGCAGAAATTGCGAAATATTGCCATTTCTACTAAAAAAAAAATGTTTTTGAGTATTTCTGCGCGAGCAATAAATATTTTGAAATTACAGGTTTTAAATTTTTTTCGTGTTTCTCATGCCCCAAACTTCGCATTAGTACCTAGCAAAATTTCGCTATTTTTCAAAATATTGAGTGGCATATTTGATTTTTTTTTTTTCGTTTTGCTTAGCTAGGCGATAGGAAAGTTTTCCGGGGTACAGCGATAAACAAATTAAAAAAAAGGTGTTTTTTCAGCCCACCCGAATATATATGCTCGCGTACGGCGTAAATTAATTAAAAAGTACCTATTCAGCAGGTTCTTTTGCAGAAAACCGATCGCTGAATAAATGCTTTCAGATTTGAAATAGGTGAATTTCAGAAATTTACGTTACATGATTCTAAACCATTAACATGCATATCCGACGTGTGATCCCGCATCTCTTTCCAAGTCACTCACATCGAAAAAACTTTGTATGCGGAAATAATTGTTTATGGAACTTTAATAATATAATATTTGAAATCCTCTACCCCAAAAACCTATGAAACGATACCCCACATCGGTAGGGGGTGGGGGTGGTGATAGGGAGGTGGTAGTGGGTAGTGGATGTGGATGAAGTAAAAAAATATTTTGAGGTTTCTGGTTCTTGTACATACACTAAATCACAATTTTTTTTCATCCCCTTTAATAAGGGGGTGGGGTGGTAATGGGGGTGGCTAATGCCAAAATTTTTTTTGAGACCTTAGCTTCTCTTGTATATACTAAATACCAATTTTATGGACTCTTACCTGCTTGATTTACATTTAAAACAAATTTACCCCAATTTACCCCCCAACCCTTCGTCGGACAACATGAAATTATAATCTAGTTCCAGATCTCGTTAAAGTACATACGTGTACCAAATTTCAAGTCAATATCTTAAACGGTTCCAGAGTAAACGTGCGCACAAAAAAGTTACAGACACTCCGACAGACAGACAGAAAAATTTTTTCGCTCAAACTTAAAATCTCGACGTTTCATGACATTTTAAGCCTATTTGAACAATAAAAATTTTTAAAATTTTTTTTGTCGTTACTATACTTCCATTGGATGTGGAAGTAAAATTACATCTTGCAAGTAATTAAAAAGCCAAAGAACAAAATGACCGCTGTATAGATGGCGTTCCCAGCTTTGTGATTAGGTACTGTGCTGCTGTGTTTGTAACTGCGTCCAAGTTTCTTGATATCTGGAAAATTTCTCAAATATGTCCCATACTTAAAACTAGTGATCCATTCTTCATAATTAATTACATCGCCATTTTGTGCAATTTCGCCAAAGTTATAGAAATAATCTTGTACATCAATATTTATAATGCAGTCAAAACATTCATATCGTATGTTCAGCATGGCTTCATGACGCAAAGATCAACAGTAGCTATCTTGCCTGTATTACCCAGTGCGTATCCGAAAACTTGGACGCGGGGGCGGGGGCAGGTAAATGTTATGCACACAGATATCCAAAAAGCATTTGATCAGATAGATCACTATTTATTATTGTCCAAGCTAAAGGCATTCGGATTCTCAGATACCTTGATCTTACTTTTACGTCCTACTTGTTTTCTAAGGAAAAATTCGTAGAACACGATTGCCATAGGTCTCGAAATTACTTAGCTATGTCAGGTGTTCCACAGAGCTCAAACCTGGGACATATGATGTTTTTAATTTTTATAAATGATATAATGTCAACAATCAATTGCCACAGCTACTTCTTGCAAGTGATCTCAAAATCTATCCAAGTATAAACAATAATAACAACTGTGCTAATTTACAAATAAAAATCAATAACGTTTCTGTGGTGTTCCAACAATTTCCTTAAGTTAAATATTGCTAAATGCAACATAATGACATTTACTCGTAGGCAAAACTAAATAAAATTTGATTATCATATTAACAATTTTCCCCTCGAACGTTGTTTCGAATTTAAGGATTTCGGTGTTATATTTAACTGTAAGCTAAGTTTCTCTAACCCTATTAATCAAACGACCAAATCAGCTTCTAAGTTACTCGGGTTCTTTGTTAGAAATTGGAGCTGTTTCTCAAGTGTTGAAAGCTTAAAATTAATAATTTTGCTCTCCTACAAGTGAAGACAATCATCAACGGTGCCAATTCTAGAAAAAAAAATGAAATGAATTAAATAATTGACCTGTTCACTATATCTCTGATAAATATTATAAGGAACAGTGCTCCAATAACTGATTTTTGTAATATTCCAGAGGTAGAAACGTATTCGACCGACTTGAATCCATTGAAGATCCAAGAAGAATCCAATCCATATTGCACTCTGTTTGACAAATAAAATCTGAATTTTCAGAGTCCGACATCAATTCGTTGTTTAAGTAACGTAGTATGATTAACCTGTCGAATTCACCAATTTATCAATGGATGATACTGTAAAAAAATCTTCCTTCATACTGAGCTGATTTTTGCATTAATCGATAGTCGTATACAATAATCTACATTAGGCTCTGATGACGAATGTGTGTGATTTTTTAAATCTACTTTAGGAAACCAGGTCATAATTAACTTCATTTACGAGAATTACAGAACTTTGGTTATTGTACAGGATATTCTTCAGAAAATATAATGTTATTTTCGTATTGGTACATTCTGTCGTATATGAGAATATGATACCGTTGTTGGTAGATTCTGAAATGTCAGCCATGAACATCAAGTTGCAGGAAAACGTAAAAATGTAAACATGAAAGATCACAATGGAATTTTCTTTTATAAAAACTAGCTTAGAAATAAGATAATATTTATATAATCTCACCTGTTTATTATAAAATGTATTTTTCATACTAAATATGAATATTTCATTTGCATGAAGTAACCATTTCCATTGTTACCGTAAAACTAAATTTAGTTAAACGGAACTGTACGAACTTGTATCGTGGCTGTATTATAATTAAACTAACAGCTTTATACTGTTCTTGAAACCGCAATTTTTGTTGCACAAACTTCAGCGGGCACTAATTTTCTTTACAAAAGAACGTTCTAGATATCTTTTGTATAAAACACAATATATGAGACGCCACAAATCGGTTTAACATTGAGTTACAATGATTGAACTTGCGCATATTCTCACAAGTTTTGGCAGATAAAAGGTAGGAGATTATCGTAAGGATAACTAGAAATTAAGTAAACCGATTGGCCTTTTGCATATGCCGTATATTTTAAATTAATTTATATGTATTATAGTCCAGTGATATTAGGAAAATGTCTCGGAAAGTTTTGGAACAAGCCAAAAATTAGTCTACCCTCTACAGAATTTCCTCAGGAATCCGAAAAAAATAGTGTTGACCACTCAAAATGGCGGCTTTAATGGTTATTTAACTTTTTGTAAACAAAATGAATTTTGCAACTTACTTTTTTGCTTATATCTTCGCGTCTAAAGGTCATAGAAGAACGTTCGACACGTCAATTTCTTCGTCTTGGGTTCCCCTATAAGGTACGTATATGCAAAGAACGAATTTTTTATTGTTAATAACATTTTATGACAAGAAACTGAAAAAATTTAATTTCTCGATCGTCGAACTTTGAAGTAGGTACTGTAGAAGAGGCGAGCGTAGAGGCGACTTCAATGTGAATATCAGTCGATATTCCGTTGAAGCAACGTCGAGCGCGGTTAGTACTTGGATGGGGTCTTGGGAAATACAGCGTTCTCGTCCCATCTTCTAGCGGCTTGTATATCAGTGTATACGCGGAAGTTACGTAATTTCAGACAAGGATTACGTAGTGGATATACCATCCTTCGGAGGGGATGTAAAGCAGGCGGTCCCTTGTCTATTAAATATTAGGCAAGTAAAAGATCCCCCCACTCTTCTTAAGGGAAGAGGTTCGGCAAAATTTCCAGGTTGGGGGTAGCTCGTCTCCTGGCGTCGGTGATAGGCCCTGGTAGCGGACATAGGCCGACGTTAAATAATTAAAAAAAAAGTACTGTAGAAGCAAATATAAAATCTGCATGTTAACGATATTATGACAAATAGTACACATTTTTACCCTCAATGAAATGCACTTTGTCCCGTTGCAAAATAATAATTATCTTTTTTGCAATTAATTTATAAAAAAAAATTCAAACTATTTTACTAAAAGATCATATTAATATTTTATAGTTCTATTTCAGTAAAAACATTGTATCTGACATATATTTACATAATCAAAAATAATATTGCAAAAAAATTTTAATTTGCGACTTTTTTACGCAATAAATTAATTTTGCAACTTAAACAAATGTAAATATCTGAGTGGATTTTGCATAAAATTTATTGCAACTAACGGCATTTTAATTGTTATAAAAAAATACGAATAAAAAAAAATTGCTCCGATGCTTTGGAGCCGAGATATGAAGAATTCACGTCTTTTGCGATTGCGGCGAAATCTGAAAATATTTTTACTTGAAAATTTAACTGAATATACCTCAGAGTGTGTGTTATTACTTACAAAAAGTGCCATGTCTATATATCTAGATGGGCCATGGAAAGAAAATCGAAAAAATTGCATCCTTGGCGCTCGCGCTCACGCTAGACGCCAGATCCACCTCCCCCTTTACTGCTATTGGCGTACTTGGATAGTTTTACCGCGGCGGCAGCTTTATTTCGGCTTCAGGAGTGGCTAGATGGACGTTTTTTTTTTTAATTCAACTTATTTATTTCTCAGCTTTCCGATTATATTCGATTATTTTTCAATCATTCAATTATGTTGCTTCATAAAATAAATATGTAAAGATTACATTCAATTTATTTGATATGACATTGATGAGTGAATAGCTTTTACTCATATTGGGGATAAAGAAGGTATACATTTTGTATTTAAAAATTAATTTATTGAATATACAAAATAAAGTTTATTTTTCTGCTCTCGTTTTTTTTTAGGTTGATTTCCTGTGTCCGACTCGCTGTCCGTTTCGTCTCGCATTTCTGCGTACAGACAATCATTGTCCTCATCGTCATTATTTATATCAACATTTTCAATAACTTCCTCATTTTCTTGCATTTCATTTAATTTAAACTGACAGAGATCAATATTGATTTAATTTGTTTTAAACAGCGAAATAAACATCTAATTCATAACATAACAATAATGCGTGATTGCTTAAATTATAGGGTGTTTGTAAAATTGTAAAAAAAAACGCTGCCTAAGGAATCACTACTTCCACTTCCAGATTTTCTATCCAAGTCTCTCACAACCAAAAAAAAACCAATAAAACTACATGTCACATCAGTACTGAGGGAATAGTGGTAGTGGGGGTGGATGAAGTAAAAAACAAAATTGAGGCCTTTGCTTCTTATATACACACTAAATCACAATTTAATTTTTATCACCTCCTTTAATAATGGGGGTGGTAATGGGGGTGGCTAATGCCAACAAATTTTTTGGGACCTTAGCTTCTCTTATTTATACTAAATACCAATTTTATGGGCTCTTACTTGCTTAGTTTACCCATTTACCTCCATTTCCCCCAACCCTTCAACGGAATAAGATCAAAATATAATCTTCCAGATCTCGTTAAAATACACGCATGTAGCAAATTTCAAGTCAATATATTAAAAGGTACCAGAGTAATCCTGCGCACAAAAAAGTTACAGACAGAGCGACAGACTTTTTTGCTCAAACTTAAAATCTCGAAATTTCATGACATTCTAAACCTATTTGAACAATACAAATTTTTACAATTTTTTTTTGCGTTACTATACTTCCACTGGATGTGGAAATAATTATAAGATGTTTGATTATAAACTACTGAAATTATTTTATATATAATAATAAAATAATAAAGTCGCTGTATTACAAATTCATTTTGCGGAGCAACGTAATTGAATAATTAAAAAATAATCGAAGAATCGAAAAGCTGAGAAAAAAATAAGTTGCATTAAAAAAAAAACGTCCATCTAGCCACTCCCGAAGCCGAGAAAAAGAGAAATCAAGCTGCCGTCGCGGTAAAACTGTCCAAGTACGCCACTAGCAGTGAAGGGGGAGGGGAATTTGGCGTCTAGCGTGAGCGCGAGCACCAAGGATGCAGTTTTCTCGATTTTTTCCCATGGCCCATCTGGATATATAGACATGGCACTTTTTGTAAGTGATAACGCACACTCTAAGGTATATTGAGTTAAATTCTCAAGTAAGAATATTTCCAAATTTCGCCGCAATCACAAAAAACGTGAATTCTTCATATCTCGGCTCCAAAGCATCAGAGCAAAATTTTTTTTTCTAAATTCATGTTTTTTTATGACAATTAAAATGCCGTTAGTTGAAATAAATTTTATGCAAAATCCACTGAGATATTTACATTTGTTTAAGTTGCAAAATTAATTTATTGGGTAAAAAGTCGCAAATTAAAATTTTTTTGCAATATTCTTTTTGATTAGGTAAATGTACATCAGATACAATGTTTTTACTGAAACATAACTGTAAAATATTAATACGATCTTTTAGTATAACAGTTCGATTTTTTTTATAAATTAAATGCAAAAAAAATAATTAAAATTTTGCAAAGTGCATTCATTAAGGATAAAAATATGTACTATTTCTCATAATATCGTTAAAATGCAGATTTTATATTTGTTTCTACAGTACTTCAAAGTTCGACGATCGAGAAATTCAATTTTTTCAGTTTCTTGTCATAAAATGTTATTAACAATAAAAAAATTCGTTCTTTGCATATACGTACCTTATAGGGGAACCCTAAGAACCCGAAGAAATTGACGTGTCTGACGTTCTTCTACGACCTTTAGAAGCGAAGATATAAGCAAACAAGTAAGTTGCAAAATTCATTTTGTGTATAAAAAGTTAAATAACCATTAAAGCCGCCATTTTGGGTGGTCAACACTATTTTTTTCGGATTCCTGAGGAAATTCTGTAGGGGTAGACTAATTTTTGGCTTGTCCCAAAACTTTCCGAGAAATCGTTATTTTTGAATCTAAAATTACCGGGCTATTAATATAATGGTACTAGACATTAGCATATTATAGAAATTTGCTTTCATAATTTCTAACTGGAAAGTATTTAAATCACCGACTAATATCCGGGAGAAGGGGCATATCGAAAACACACTCATCTTGGACTTGACGTCATCTATCACTATATCTCTGCTAGTGCAATGATTCAGACATATAATACGTGCAATATGCGATTATTTCCTAAAATTATTTAGTTGTATTCGGTTTGTGATAGTAAATTATAGTGTGTATTTAAGTGTATCGTATTTAAAAGGGTTTATATTGTTTTAAACATGACTGAAAAAGGTTATTTCAAAGGTCAATCGCATAATTTACGCCGTACACCTGCCGGGTGTATGCCATATGCTACTGCGTCACAAAAATATTCATAAATAAAAAGTCCTAGGTGAAAATTTTTTTTTTTTCAAAAACTTATCCTGTATCTTAGCTTCAATCGCGCCTCGCTGCATGTATATGAAAATTTTCAAAAATAAAGAAGTTTGTCGCTTAGTCAAAATATGAGTACATTTTTAGCGAAGTAATAGTCGAGTAATAAGTTCATTGTTGTTTAAAGAAAATAATAAACAATTATCGATAGAAACAAAAAGACCATTGGAAGCGCTTATTTGTATACTTAAATTAAAAAAAAAAAATTCATATCGATAGCTCAATTAGATTTGAAGATATGGCAGTGTAAATGTTAAAAACCGCGATTTCTATAATCAATCAGTTTCTCAAGTTTTTTCGAAATAAAGAATATCTGTACGACAAAAAAATATAGCAAATAGCCATTTCTTATCTAAAATTGTTCACTTTATAAAAACTATAAGGTCTGGTCTGATTCTACGCTGATTTTTTTTTTTTTTCGAGAACGGGGAGATTTTTATGGTCTATTTCGCTCCACTATCAAGCTATTGCAAGGGCAACGCCCGTGAATGGAATTAATTTAAAATGTACGCTAGTGCTGTGGCGTCTCCTGATGCCTGACGTCACGCGTTGTTCGCGCGGCTAACGGACGAATTCAAACTTCAATGTTGAATACCGTCTGTAAAAGAAAAAATAAGAAAAAATCTTGTACATTATGTGTTTTGTATTGAGTAAATATTCTAAAAATGCTAAAATTATATTTTGTGCAAGAAGCTTATTGTCTGAGAATATTTTCATAATCAATGTCACCCGTTACAGTAAAATGGCGTTCTTCTTATTTACAACGTTTTAGAAGACGTAATCCATGTATTATGTTAGTCGGTCTCTCTTTGCTGTATGGTTTATCTAACAGCATCACGCCACCTGTCGTGATTACCTGGTAGGCGCTCAGTCTGTACAAAGCCCTTTCTCCTCAGTTTCGTGGTAACATCCGCCCGACTCATAGTGATTCATTTTAAACTTATAAGTGGATACAAATTTGAAATTGTTCAAATAACATGAAAATTATCTTTGCAACGCATAGGCTAGTGCCAATATAATATTTAAAATCCTCTACCCCAAAAACCCATAAAACCATACCCCACATAGGTAGCGGGGTGGGGGTGGTGATAGGGGGTGGTAGTGGGGTTGGATGAAGTAAAAAAAAAATTTGAGGTTTCTGGTTCTTGTACATACCCTAAATCATAATTTTTTTTCATCCCCTTTAATAATGGGGTGGGGGTGGTAATGAGGGTGGCTAATGCCAAAATTTTTTTTGAGACCTCAGCTTCTCTTGTATATAATAAATATCAATTTTATGGGCTCTTACCTGCTTGATTTACCTATTTTCCCCAAATTTACCCCAATTTACCCTTCGACGGAACAAGATGAAAATATAATCTAGTTCTAGATCTCGTTAAAGTACATATGTGTACCAAATTTCAAGTCAATATCTCAAACAGTTCCAGAGTAAATGTGCGCACAAAAAAGTTACAGACAGAACGACAGACACACAGACAGACAGACAGACCGACAGACAGAAATTTTTTTTCGCTCAAACTTAAAACCTCGACGTTTCGTGACTTTCTAAGCCTATTTGAACAATAAAAATTTTTAAAAATTTTTTTGTCGTTACTATACTTCCTATACTTCGGCGAAACGTGACTTCCTAGCGGAAAATGTCCTTTACAAAAGTTGTAGATATTGAAAAAATCTAAAACTTTCATATAAGGCATTTTTATCATAACCTCAAATTTTCCGAGAAAATGGCGGAAAACCGATTTTTCGGTTTTTTATTTTTCTCTCTCATAAAAATAATTCAATTCAATCGCTCGCATGAATTTTTACGTGCCTTTACTGTATTATATTTATTACAGTTACACCTACCTACATTTCAGCTATATCCAATGGATTCCTTATACATTTGTTAATGTATTGGAAAAGTTCCAGAATTTAAATTCAAAGCAATCAAAGATATTTTCATAGTTATAAGGATGACATCGTGAAAATCGCAATTTCTTATCATGATCTGATTGATCATATTTTCGAAAAAATGCATACAAGTAAACGAATTTTTTAGATTTTTTTAATATCTACAACTTTTGTGACGGACATTTTCCGCTAGGAGGTCACGTTACGCCAAAAATCGCAATAAACCACTTTCAACCCATAAACAGCACATCCATCTCACGATTTCACATTATCTCGTGTTTAATTTTTGATTTTTCTCTTCTTTATAACCTTAACTAAATTCCCCGGCTAGTCCTTGCCTGTTAATAATTTTTTTTTTTTTTACCATTCAAAATCCGCTTTGGCACTAGGCTAGCAGGAGATATAGTGAAAAAAATATATGCATACGGATTTATTTTTGGGGATGAAAATAAATTTCTGTTCCAAAAATTTTGACACGTAAATTCACTAAAAAAGGGCCTCTGAATAGAAGTAAAAACATTAGAAAGTTTTATGCCAAAGCAAGGGTGGTTTTTGAGGGCTGGAATATTATACCGGGTGTCAACGGGATCATTTAACAAGTCATAGTTTCCGGAGTTTTGAAGAAGGCTTAAATTTGGCAGAGGTAATATATACCAAAAACGGTAAATTTTTCACTTTTCTATCACTTCCGGTCCCTCCGGAAATGACCACAACTTTGAAATTTTAAATGGAAAACCTTGTATATTTTTACATTTTTTGATTACGGGGACGATTTTAAGTACGACTGCGTAGTTTTAAAAATTTTTTGAGTTCTACGACTACTTTTTTTGGGCTATTTTTATTTTTGCATCTGAGTACAGTGAATGCATTCAAATCAATGAAATAGACCAAAACAATAAGAGAAAAATGCAAACGTGAGGTTTTTCGAATTGGTTTAGTAGTTACAACAAATCAAATGGCAACATCTTTCAGACACCCAGTAGTTAAATACTAATTTTCACGACAAATCCATTGATACCTTCAAATCGAAAATCGGCTTGATATTAACCCAAATACACAAGTTGTTTGGTGGATAATAATTAAAATATCGAGAAAATACGCTTGTCAAGTAAGTATGCCGTGGAAATTGAATAAAACGAGATTAAAAACTTTCATTTTGTCAACAAGACAACGCTGCAAATAAAAAATGTGCCGTTCGAAATGATTTATTTTAACAATAAAAAAAACCTTAAACGATTCATTAAATGGTATCAAATGTTCAAAGTGCATCCCCCCCCCCCCCCCTCCTTCTTGACGTTTTCTGGCTTGGTCAATGGTGTTTCGCATAATATTTCGCAACATAACAGGAGTCTGGTTAATGGAAAAAGAGATTTTGGGGTCTTTGCTACTTGTATACATACCAAGTTACAATTTTATTTCTTTACCCCCTTTAATAATGGTGCAGAGTAATCGTGCACACAAGAAAGTTGCAGACAGAAAGACAGTCAGTCAGATCGACAGACAGAAATAATTTTTACTCAAACTTAATAAAATAAATCGATTAAAAAAAAAGTAATAATATTTTATAAAATAAATTTCATGCATTGGAGTTATCCTAGGTTTCTATAAAATAAGAGAATGTAGTAGAAGAAGTTAAATTTATTGCAGCTGTCAGAAGCTTTAAATTTTATCCTAGATATTTTTTAATTTAAAGGAGCAGCAAAGGCGCCATATGGAGAGTTTTCAACGAAAAAGTGCATTTTCTTACATGTGATATATTATTGTTTCAAAGGAAATCTAAGAAGGTTCTTATACCACTCAATAAGGAATATTTCAAATCAAAAGCACCATTTGTGTCAAATTACTGAGATATATGGGAATTGTTTCAAAATCATTATATCCTTTCAGAAATTTTATTGAATAAAAGAGGTTTTTACACTTTGTAGGCAACAAAGGGAGAACGTTATAAAATTTCTAAAATATATTGTAATCTAGAAAAACTTACGAGAATAGCGTAATATATCAAATGTTATGGTAGCATTTATTTCTTCCAGTGGCTGTTCCTCAAAACTAAATTTATAAGATTTCACATAGATTTCATAGCCGACGCAAGGGGACAAGGTACGCTTGTCGTCTGGCTCAGACTGAAAAACTTTTTTAAATTTAAGCGGAGCCGTTTTTACCTTTTCTTTAAATTAAAATTACCAACTGATTTGTTACCGCCAACTTTAATTTTACTTCCACATCCACATCCAGTGGAAGTATAGTAACGAACTTTTTTTTTTAAATTTTTATTCAAGTAGGCTTAAAATGTCATGAAACCCCGAGATTTTAAGTTTGAGCAAAAATAAATTTTCTGTCTGTCGGTCTGTGGGTGTGTATGTCTGTGACTCTTGCGCCCGATTTCAAGATATTGACTTGAAAGGGCATAGCCGGATAAGTAGGGTGAAACGGCCCCCGGCCCTATCTTCATTGAGAGAAGAAATATAGTTAGCAATAAGTGAAGGGAACAATTTTGCAAAATATTAACGCAAAAGGGTGGCGCGTTTCACGGGGTGACGAGGGGGATGAAATCCAATTTTTTGTGCCAAAACACAGCAACCGAAAATTTTGGACAAAATATATGTTGGACAAGTATTGGAAAGGATTCTCAGAAAAAATTGTCGGTCAATTTGGGAAAGAACTAAGGGCGAGAAGACATCGGTATACTTTTCAAATATTTCTCGTTGCACCACATTCAAAATTTTTTTGTAGCGTCTACTTTCAGCCCCATATAACATATTTTTTTCGCAGCGTGGTCGGAACATTACGTCATAGTGAAAAAAAATCACGTCCGTGGTCTTTCGAGACTAGTAGTCTATGTAGTGAAGGCAGAAAGAGTGTAAATATTTCATGCATTGACAAGATTACCTTTCCCTCCAGTTTTCGAGCTTGCTAAACGCGATAGAAGTGGTGGCAGAAGTTTTTGACGCAATCGTCTGAAACGCCCAAAAACCACCGCTTTTATGAATCCCTTTATGTTTTCATATATAAACGGGTCTGGGGAGTGATTTAATGGCGGGTTATACTTGAAATAAAATGGAAGGGGGTTGTAGAGTAAGTGGAATCCACACAGCAGGCCGAGAGGGTTGATTAAACCCTCCCGTGGAATCATTTTTTTTAAATGATTCGGTTCAATCGCGTATCCCCCCGTTTTCGGGGTCGCCGATCACTGGAAAAATATTCATTTTTTAGCTTCAACCCCTCCTCAAACGGGCAGAAACCACCCCACACACACCAGAAAGCATTCTTACAGGATTTACAGGTTTTTCGGCACATGATCGTTATTCCTCTGCATCTTATCTTTCACGGAAGAGAAGGTGGTAGCGACCTCGGGGGTTGCGTCAACCATTCCAAGAGGTGTAAAATTCATTAATTACACTTTAGATCGTCAACACGCCCTCCCCCGTTTTCGCACGCGCTGATCACGATAAAAATATAACTAATGAATTTTATACCCCTTGGAAGGGTTGCCGAAAAAAACCGTAAATCCTGGATAGCATGCTTTCTGGTGGTTTCTGCCCGTTTGAAAGATGACGAGGGGTTGGAGCTAAAAATGAATATTTTTCCCATGATCAGCTACCCCGAAAACTGATCATTTGACCCGAATCATTTGAAAAAAATGATTTTCCACCCCTCGTCTCGTGAGGGTTTAATCAACCTCCTAGGCTTGCTGTCTGGATTCCACTTACTCTATAATCCCCTTCCATTTTATTTCGAGTATAACCGTTGATAAATCACTCCCCAGATCCGTGTATATATGAAAACATAAAGGGATCCATAAAAGAGGTGGTTTTTGGCCGTTTCAGGGGGTTGTGGCGGTCTAAAACTTCTCCCACCACTTCTATCGCGTTTAGCAAGCTCAAAAACTGGAGGGAAAGGTAATTTTGTCTTTGCACGAAATATTTACACTCTTTCTGCCCTGTATTACATAGACTACTAGTCTCGAAAGACCACGGACGTGATTTTTTTTCACTATGACGTAATTTTCCGACCAAGCTGCGAAAAACATATGTTATATGGGACTGAAAGTAGACGCTACAAAAAAATTTTGAATGTGGTGTAACGAGGGGAAGTTACCCTTAAAAATATTTGAAAAGTATACCGATGTCTTCTCGCCCTTAGTTCTTTCCCAAATTGACCGACAATTTTTTCTGAGAATCCTTTCCAATACTTGTCCAACATATATTTTTTCCAAAATTTTCGGTTGCTGCGTTTTGGCACAAAAAAATTGGTCCTTTGAATTTCATCCCCCCCGTGACCCCGTTAAACGCGCCACCCTTTTGCGTTAATATTTTGCAAAATTGTTCCCTTCACTTATTGCTAACTATATTCCTTCTCTCAATGAAGATAGGGCCGGGGGTCGTTTCACCCTACTTATCCGGCTATGCCCTTTGGTACACGTATGTATTTTAACAAGATTCGGAACTAGATTATATTTTGACCTTATTCCGTTGAAGGGTTGGGGGGATAAATTGGGATAAATGGGGGTAAATAGGTAAATCAAGCAAGTAAGAGTTCATACAATTGGTATTTAGTATATATAAGAGAAGCTAAGGTCTAAAAAAATTTTTTGGCATTGGCCACTCTTATTACCACCCCCACCCCACTATTAAAGGAGTGAAAAAAATAAAATTGTGAGTTAGTATGTGTACAAGAATCAAAGATCTCAACATTTTTTTAACTTCACCCGTTCCCAGTCCACCCTCTTCCACCATCCCCACTACCGATGTGGCATATCGTTATTACGTTGTTAATGTTCCTTAAAAAATAATTTTCACATAGTGGAGTGCAAATATATTATCAACATTTTTTTCGTTATGAGAGACTTGGATAGAAAATTTGGATGGGGTATTTTAAGGTTTATAAACACCCTACAGGTTGCATGGTAATTCGAGTCCTATGAACAAACGTCAGCGTGTCTGCGTTTCAAGATTACACAGCCCCACAAAAAAAAAAAATTCAGACCAGCTAGCCATGTATCCCTATGTATTTTCGGTCGCTGAATTCGAATCCGAGGTCAAAAAAAATTGTACTACCCCAAAATCATTAGCTAGAGCCAAGAAACACCTCTGGAAAGGGGTGAAAAGAAGATTAAGCTACGAGAATAGTTGTTACATCTTAATCAATCGAATTATACAAATTAAGGTTAAACAGCAGCGTACATATAATAGATATGAAACACACCCCATATATAAAAAAATCGATCCAAAACAACAATGACTCCTGAAAAAGCTCGAAATGTCTAAGTTTTGTTAAAGTGATAAGAAACTACATCAGGTCCGAAGTAATCTTCATAAACCGCCCCAGAGGTTGAGAACAACCACCTACAAGTTTAAAAGACACGAGGAAAACAAGAAAAAACGTAAAATCCAACAGGATTTCTATTCTCATGGATGCTATGATTGGCTGAAATTGCATAGTACTCTAAAATACAATTAGAAACTTACGTACCATCAACAACGTCCTACAGTGTCAACCTTCAGACGGTGTGAAAACTACCCCCTATGTAATATTTAATTATAAAAAGTTACATTGTCTTCTATAAAATCTCGAAACATCTGCGTTGTGTGGAAGCGAGAAGAAACTAGACTATGTTCGACGCTGTGCTTGAAAACGACCCACACCGGGTTGCGAGATGCCACCTCTTTACCCGTTAGGATGCTGGAAAAACAGAGGGAAAAGACCCTACACTTTTTAAAGGTATTTTGGTGATCAATAGATTTTTCTGATTTTTTATATGTTAATTCTTGAGGTATGTTTACCAACCCTGCAAAAGCACAATCATATGGGGTTCATAGTTTAGACAGGAGAGGGCGTTGAAGTTGTCTTTGTAAGTTTTATATTTGCTTCCATTCTGGTAAAACCGTTGAAGTAAAACTCACCGGGAACGATACGTGTATAAGTACACGTCATTTATATCATAAAACGATTATTGTGTCACATCCGTTTGTACCGGAAATGTCGTAAATTGCAGATTTCGCTCCAGAATCGGGGGTACGGCGTATAAGAATCTGGATACATACCTATATCTGGATTAATAAAAGCGTGATTGGCAAAAATCGTGTTGTAGATTTAGAGTTTTAAACTCATGTCCTATCAATGTTATTGAAAGGGCGTAAACTACCGTCATTCACGATGCAACGAAAAAAATGTTGCAGTGACTACTGAAAAAGCTATACTGTTGCTTATTCGTTTCATTTCCATAATCTTCCTCGTCACTGGTAAGTGGTAATGACAGTTGCACACACTACAGAGTAGCTTCCCGGAATGTTTAAAGCACAGCGTCGAACTTAATCTAATTTCTTCTCACCCACAAAACGCAGACGTTTCGAGTTTTTTCAGAAGTCACTCTGTAACTTCTTATAGTTGTTTCTTACACAGGGGGTAGTTCTCACCCCTAGGGGATTGAAATTGAATAAAAATAGTGGTACGTGACTTTCTAAGTCTAACTCTGATTACTACGCAATTTTAACCAAACATAGCATCCATAAAAATGGAAATACTTTTAGATCAATGTTTTTTTCTTGTACTTTCTGTGTCATTTATGATAAGGGGTGATTTTTGGCAGCGCTGTTGGTAGTTTTCAATAATTGGGCAAAAACTACTGCAGACTCTTCTCATCTTTACAAACCTCCGGAGTCTCGAGCTTTTTCGAGGGCCACTGCAACTTTTCTCAAGTTGAATCTTGGATGGGGGTAGTTTTCACACCCTCTGAGGACGTTGATGGTACGTAAGTTTCTAGTTCTATTTTAGAGTACTACGCAATTTCAGCCAATCATAGCATCCATGAAAATATAAATCCTGTTAGATTTATTGTTTTTTTTCGTGTCCTTTAAACTTGAGGGTGGTTGTTCTCAAACCAATAGGGGTACCAAGTACTCAAACCAAGATTACGGACCTGATGCAGTTTCTTATCACTTCAACAAAACTTAGACATTTCGAGCTTTTTCTGCAGTCATTGCTGTTTTAGACAGATTTTTTTATATACGGGAGAAGTTTTCACCCTTCCCTGGGGATCTGTACGCTGGATTCAGCGACCGAAAATACATGAGGATACAAGGGTCTGGTTCGCTGGTTTGAACTTTTTTTCTTTGTGGAGTTTTGTTATTTTAGGGTAGGGTATTATAGTAGGTACTAGGCCCCCTCCACCTTTGTGACGTCACGGGAGGGGAGTGGCTTGGGGGGTAATTAAGGATAATTAACGAGTAATTAAGGTTAACTAGGGGAAGGTGAGACAAAGTGAGGATTAGTGGGAGTAATTAGCGGATAATTAGTGTGGAGTAATTAATGGGTAATTGAGGGGGTAATTTGCGGGTATTTAAGGGTAATGAATTGTAATTAGCGGGTGATTAAGGCTAATTAAAGGTAATTAAGAGTAATTAGGGGAAGGCGGGACAAGGTGGGAATTAGTGGGGGGTAATTAGCGAATAATTAATTGAGGTTGTAATTGAGGGTAATTAGAGGGTAATTAAAGGTAATTAGCGGGAGATTAAGGGTAACTAGGTGAAGGTTAGACAAGGTGAGATAAAAGGGATAATTCATTATTTATTAATATTTGATTTAGGGAAATGTGGGACAGAGTGGGACAAAGTGGGGGATAAAAAAAGATTAAAATATGGATAAATAGTGATAACTTACTACTTATTAATATTTGATGTCTTATTCTGAAAGGGTAAACATGTTTACATGTAATGTCTAGCCTATATGTGTCGCTGTCTCTATAATAAATAATATATAAATAACGAGACTACTATTATGTTTATATAACTCCTTCGTAATTTTCTTTACAATTAAGAGGCAATTTAAAAATTATGCATGAATAACAACCATGTTTGTACGTCTCTAGCATGGGTAAAATTACCGTATATGCACTGTGCTCTAATAACATAAAATTTTACCCACAATGTCTTTTCAGGAATTTATATGCCGGTATAACCTGAAAGCCAGCTTCGTAAAATTTAAGTGTGTTATTGTTAAGAAACTCGTTAAGCCGAAAATAAAAGTTAAAAAGAACATGAAAAACGAGCAAAGGCGCAGAAAGGCAGTTATATTCGTCTCAAATTTTAGGTACAACGAATCTCATGTTAAGAAATAAAAGTTCTTGGGAACTGGTTTGTTTCCATAAAGTCATGTGTTGAAAAAAAAATGGATTCTGCGTAAAATTTTATTTAATATTTTCCTCTAATTGGTATATCTTTGCATGAGACTAACATTAAGTAAATGGTAAACAAACTAATATACATGTTAGGCGTCTATTAAGATGACATGAACAGCCATATGCCCGGAGGTTTTGTTACCTCATTAAAACCAGATAGTTGAAATTTCGTATATGAGTAGATTTACTTCCACATCCAGTGGAAGTATAGTAACGACAAAAACTTTTTTAAAATTTTTATTGTTCAAATAGGCTTAAAATGTAACGACAAAAACTTTTTTAAAATTTTTATTGTTCAAATAGGCTTAAAATGTCATGAAACGTCAAGATATTAAGTTTGAGCGAAAAAAAATTTTCTGTCTGTCTGTCGATCTGTCTTTCTGTCGGTCTGTCTGTAACTTTTTTGTGCGCACGTTTACTCTGGAACCGTTTAAGATATTGACTTGAAATTTGGTACACATATATTGTACTTTAACGAGATCTGGAACTAGATTATATTTTCATCTTGTTCCGTCGATGGGTAAAAAAAGCAGGTAAGAGTCCATAAAATTAGTATTTAGTATATACAAGAGAAGCTAAGGTCTCGAAAAAATTTTTGGCATTAGCCACCTCCATTACCAACCACACCCAATTATTAAATGGGATGAAAAAAATGTGATTTAGTGTATGTACAAGAATCAGAAACCTCAAAATATTGTTTTACTTCACCACACCCACCCCACTACCGATGTGGGGTATCGTTTTATGGGTTTTTGGGGTAGAGGATTTCAAATATTATATTATTAAAGTTCCATAAACAATTATTTCCACATACAAAATGTTTTCATTGTGAATGACTTGGATAGAGAATCTGAATGTGGAAGTAGTGATTCCTTGGGCAGCGGTTTTTAGTATTAGTCAGGAATCTACCTTTTCAAAAGACGCTCCTAAAATGTCGTGGTGTGCACTCGAAGATATAGTTTTGAAAAAATTCGTACATTATGTGGAATTACCTTGCAGATTTAAATATTGAGGGCGCCTGCCTGGCCGCGATTGCAAAAAGACGTATAAATTTTTTTTTCGAAAATGTTTTTATTACTGAACATTGATTGATTTTTTATGTTCTCCCGGCACAGGCTTATTTTTTTACATTTCTTGATGATTTTCAAACCAATAGGAAGCTTGTTGGTTCTAAATTCAGATGTTGCCAAATTATTCTCAACATTGTTGTTAACAAATTCTACAGAAATTGGTTAAACAAAGCGTAACAGAATAATACAGTGTAACTTTCAGCATTGAAGAATTTTAAAAACTATTGCAGACAGATGCATATTTCTATGTTATGAAATCTACAGAACAGAGTGGAGCAATTTTTAGTGAAGAATTATCTGCATTGCTTTATTGTTGTAAAAATATGATTACACAGGACCACAAAATATTTTTGCGAGTTACGCCGGACCAGACCCAGTGTAGCATACATTTTTGGGGTGGCTAAAACCGAATAACGTCAAGATTTTTTTAAAAATTAAAAACAATTTTTTTTAACCGACTTCATATTACGAGAATATATTTGAAGATTTGGTAGAGTCGCCGGTAATATCAATTAATTCACATGAAGGGTATTATTTTTGTGGTAAAATTCACATAGTGCCCACATAAACATAATTCCACAATAGTTTCCTTCACTATGTAGAAGTTAAATAAATAGAAGAAGCTACTAAAAAGGTTGATTTTTATTTTTAAATTGAACCGCCTTCAAAAAATATCTTTAAGAAGTAAAAAATAAAATTTCACTATTTTACAAATATATCTACCTATTAGTGGAAAGTAGCAAGAAACTGTACCTTATAGACTAGTAGATGGTGACAGAAAATCAGAACTGATAGCCTACCGTCTGCAAGTAATTTAGTCAGTATTATGTATACAACAAAGCTCAATTTTCGGTACTTTAAAGGTTTGCACGCATGCATGGGATGTAGGAAACGATTTCCGGTTTGCATAAAAAAACAATGTTTTCAACTAATAAATTACCATCTGCAAAATTCACAATTCGAAATTAAAGGAATAAAAATATGTCGGAAGCACTTTTGCAGATAGTTCTATCATGCACCAAACCCTATACAGGGTACTCCAAAATGTATCAAATTTTAGTAAAAAAAAATGATAATTTACCGCCTGCAAACAGTACAAAATGCAGACGTTTACGATATGCACGTCACCATATCGTGCGCATGTCAACTTGTTATTTTTTTTTACAACTTTGAACAATCTGGTTTACTGTCTGCAGCTAAAAAGAAAACATGATTTAAAAATAGAGCTTCGATAAAAAAATTATTTGCAGATCGATTAAATGTGTACAAAGCACTTGCCGCCGAACGTATTTGTGTAAAAAAATGGGGGTAAATTTTACCAATTATTTACTGTCTGCAACTTGGTACAAAGAAAGATTATTGATTCAAATATGCAGTTATTTAGTTTGCAAACAATGCGCACATGCACGAGAGTCACAATAAAGTGTCAAAGTTTGGCGAAATGCTTTTGATATCTTTCCGTTCGCGATATCTACCAAAAAACAACTATCTACCATCTGCAACTTGGCACAAAGAAAGATTACTGGTTTACACACGCAATTATTTAATTAGCAGAAAATGCGCGCATGCACGAGAGCCATATATTTCATCTCAAACCATAGGCCACTAACAATATTAGGCCACAAACAGGAGCTCTAGCATGCACAAACAGGAGGCTCTGCAGGTGCAACATGCAACTCTCGGCTAATTTTGATAAGTTGAAAGATTAGTTAGAGGTTTGCAAATCATTTAAGATTTCATGTGCAAAATGTATAGCACAAAACAAAATGGTTTGCTGAAGCACTCTTCTGTGAATACAGCAAGGTTTGTACTTTTTTAAATTAATTTAATCTACTAATTATTGTAAAGAATAGGAAAGAATATATAATGTTTTATGTTCACATTTCACCTTTCCACGCGTAACTTCTCTGTGGTCAGTGATATGGAAAAATTAAGAAAAAATTATAAACTTTGATGCTTGCCTGCACCCTCCACGTTTCCGAGAATTGGAGCAACAGTACCGTAGGACAATATACGTGGCAAAAATATGGAGCAACGCATCTTTGCCTAAGCTATCAAGCTTAACAGTTGAGGAGTATGGCTGGTGCAATTCAGAGGACTCCAATATTAAATTTAACTGGTTTGATGGAGATGAAATGCCAGAAACCGTCAAAGAAATTTTTGTAGCTGATAACGACAACGGTACGAAAATACTAGTCCAATGAATTTCAAATGCTGATTAATTTTTAAAATTACAGTCGCAATTACCAATAACAGTGTGATCGAGGAGGCACAGGTGTCAGGAATGCCAAGAAAGTTCCGATACGATAACGACGCAAGGGGAACGTGGAGAATGGTGAATCTGATGACCAGAAACCTGAAAATTTTTGTCCCCAAATCATAGCTGTTCGTCCAAATAAATGGTTCACGAATATTGAGTTTTTTCCATTTTATACGCGTAAAATTTGCTGTCGTGCTGTGTATTACGTAAGGAAGGTCACTTATATTATATATATATATATATATATATATATATATATATAATGGATGAATATGTATATACATCAGTGGCGGCTCGTCAGAGAAGGCAGGGGAGGCTGAGCCTCCTCTAGCAGCATATCCAGGGGTGGTGAGTAAATGTACAAATTGTAATCATATTGCAAGTTTTTTAAATATCAAGCCTCCTCTGTACAAAACATCACGAGCCGCCACTGATATACAACCATACATATATATATACATAACATGAATGAACTGGAATTTGCGGCATGATTTTCTTTATTTTATCAGACCCTATCAGTTTTCATAACGAAGCAAAGGAATCAGCTACTTAATGAACATCATACGTATTTAGAAAAGAAATCGACGACAGCTTCCTTCAGCTTTATAGGGTAGTTTGGATCTTCCATGTTGTTCATTTTCCGTCGACTCCAAAACTTCAAAAACTCATGATGTATTGATTCCCCAGCTTGCTCGGGCCACAAACCGAAATCTTCCTTTTCGTCCAGAAACTCAAGTGATTCTTGGATGTGATTCAATATAATGTGTATTTTCAGAGTCTCGGTCACATCGATAGCAAGAATAGCTTTCCTTAAATCACTTATATGCTTATCTACATCCGACTGAATCCTCTTTACTGCAAAACCGGAACATGCTATTTTATCCATGGCCTTGAATGCTGCGACGAATGGTAGAAGAGTGACTGCCCCCCCCTACGTGCTGGCAGATTTCACAATTTAATAATTTATCTGACGATTTCATTGATTTTCTACACGCATTTCCTTCAAACGCCTCCCCGTGTTAATTTTTTGAGACCAAATTCAAACCGTGAGGCCAAAGCAATAGCACGTAGGGGAGCCAGTCACTCTTCTACCATTCGTCGCAGCATTCAAAGCCATGGATAAAATAGTACATTCCTGTTTTGCAGTAAAGAGGATTCAGTCGGATGTAGATAAGCATATAAGTGATTTAAGGGAAAGCTCTTCTTGCTATCGATGTGACCGAGACTCTGAAAATACACATTATATTGAGTCTTATCCAAGAATCACTTGAATTTCTGGACGAAGAGGAAGGTTTCGGTTTGTGGTCCGAGCAAGCTGGGGAAGCAATAGATCACGAGTTTCTGAAGTTTTGGAATCGACGGAAAATGAACAACATGGAAGATCCAAACTACTCTATAAAGCTGAAGGAAGCTGTCATCGATTTCTCTTCTAAATACGTATGATGTTCATTAAGAAACTGATTCCTTTGCTTCGTTGTGAAAACTGATAATGTACTGGGAAAATAAAGAAAATCGTGCCGGTCTAAAAGACAAAATTTTTCTTCATTATTATCCCGGAAATTCCAGATCATTCATGGTATGTATATATATGTATGATTGTATATCAGTGGCGGCTCGTGATGTTTTCTGCAGAGGAGGCTTGATATTTAAAACACAATATGATTACAATTTGTACAATTCCTCACCACCCCTGGATATGCTGCTAGAGGAGGCTCAGCCTCTCCTGCCTTCTCTGACGAGTCGCCACTGATGTATATTCATATTCATCCATTATATATGTATGTATGTATATACCTATATATATATATATATATATATATATATATATATATATATATATATATATATATATATATATATATATATATATATATATATATATATTTACAGAAATGGTACGAAGCTGAACCAGAAATATGATTTTTTATACACCATTCTGAACCAGCCCGACGTACCTGAACCATATATGTGGTTCAGGTTTGTTTTCCTCAATAAACATGTTTATAACGTCCCCGCCCATTATTGATGACATCTTTTTCTGTAAGCTTAAGATTGGCTGCTCGTCTGCCATTAACTTTTAGCGGGAAAAAAAGCGCGGGATGTTTGGTATTGCACGTTTTATGATGGTTCAGGTTTGATAGAAAGATATGTTTTCCAGTTCGAGGTTTGTCCGCATTAGGTTGTGGCGCTGTTTTGAAATCTGTATATAGTGATATACAAATATAAATATTTTTAGCATCAAGCTGAACCAATAGATTTGGCAATACTGTATTTATGGTTCTCTTGTTTATTATAAATAATTGAGTTAGTTTCATATTTGATATTAATATCAGGTATATATCTGAATTACACTAAATTCATTTACGTTGGAAAATAAACGTCTAAAAATAAAAAAATGTCGTATTTCGAAATTTCAATTGATAATGTTTAAATGCGTCGGCTCGTAGAAGTGCAATTTTTTTTAATTGTAGGGGTTCGAACATATTATGCAATGCAATTAAGAAGTTTTTTTAATTTAAACTTTTTTGGAATTTGTTTTTAATTTTCGCAATTGTAGTCAATACAAATTCAAATAATTCTGGATTTTTTGTGAAACCAAAAACAGTAAAGAATTATGTAGATGAGAAATCTACATTTAAAATAAAGAATATGATCTACCTGCATCTGGAGCCGACATGCGTTAGTTTTTGCATTTCGGTCGCTTATAAATAAACAAAATGATATTTCTTCTTCAAATTTGGACCGGCTAGTTCCCAATGCTCGTATTTTTAATTGTATGAGTAACGTTAAAAGTTTTAAAAACCTGCGCACAATACATGGACTTAAGATTAGTTGTTCAGGTTAGATCTTTTTCGTGGCAAAATTAAGAAAGCTATACAAAAAATGCACTTTTTGTACATAAAAGCTAAACAAATTACTTTACGTAAAATTAAAGTGAATGATCAAATTGGCACAAAAAGAAATCAAGTAATTTAAAAAGAAAGTTCCAATAAGACAAAAATAAAAAAAATTAAAAATCTATTGATTTTTCTATACAAAAAATTGAAACAAAATATTTTATGTTAAATTAAATAAAAAATTTAAAATTTTAGAAAAAAGACAATAATTAAAGGAAAAAATTCCGATGGATTGAAAATTGAGAAAGATTAGTTATTATAAACACTAGTTGCAAAATTCGAGGGGTAGGAACGGAAAATTGTTCGTGTGGAGCATACGTTATGCTTTAGTTGTAATTTTAAAAACTGTAGTTCCAGATTGCTTTTAACTAACAGAGATAAAATATAAGTAAGCATTGAAGAAAAACCACACGAAATTTCAAGAAGAAATATCAATTGGTTTATTTGTAAACAACTGAAACGCAAAAGCTAACGTATCTTGACCCCCAAATGCAAGCACAGGCACAGTAGGTATTGTTATTTTTTGAATATTGATTTTCTCATCTACTTTCACAATTCGTTTACAGTCTGGTTTCATAAAAAATCCACAGTGTGGAATTCGTTCATAACTACAATTGTAAACAAATTTCAAAAAATGGTTTCAATGAAGAAAATTTTTATTTCTTGTCAGCATTGTAAAATACATGTAAAAACCTACATATAAAGAAAATAGTCCTATTACGTGTGATTAAAATTTCGATTTTTTTAGATTTCGGCAGTTTAAATAAATATTTTGCGCTAAAAGTAGATTTAGTTCAATAAAAGACATGGTTTCACCTACTTTCGTTAAGATTTATGTATTATTACATTACATTCTGAAATTATTCAAAAAAGGATATTTCTAAGGATTTTACTTTTTTTATTTGTACATTCAATTTTATTCTAAATTTTATTGTGAATAATTTGTTACTTTTATTTTTGCGACGGAATTACTAGGACCGAAAATAATAGCACAGAGGAAAATAGCACCAGATTTTGTCAATAGTTTTTGTTTAAAAATTAATACCAAACGACGCGCACAATAGCAAACACATGATTTTCTTTATACCTGCCATATTTGACTCTTTTTAAATGCCGAAAAATGGAGTTATTTTTAAAATTTTCGAAAAATTTTGGAGGAAAAGTTGTTTATTTTTAAATTTTATACATGTATCAACTTTCAACTCTATCTTGAATTTTTTAAAATTTAATGCATTTTTAGAGATACGTTAATTTTACTTTCACATCCACGTAGTGGAGTAGAAGTATAGTCATCGTAAAAAAAAGTTTTTTTCTTCAAATAGGCTTATACATGAAATGTCGAAATTTTAAGTTTGAGCAAAAAAAAATTCTGTCTGCCGGTCTGTTTGCAACTTTTATGTGTGCAGGATTACTCAGAAACGGTTTATGATATTGACTGGATATTTGATACACCTTATGTATTATACCACAATCTTGAACTTGATTATATTTTGATTTTATTCCGTTGAAGGGTTGGGTGTTTGGGGGGTAAATGGGAGAAAATGGCGGTAAATAGGTAAAGCTAGCAAGTAACAATTCATAAAATTGGGATTAAGTGTATGTACGAGCTCATAATTTTTTTGACATCAGCCACCTCCATTACCACCCCCACACCATTATTCAAGGGAGTAAGAAATAAAATTGTGATTAAGTGTGTATACAAGTACCTAATGCGGTCTATGGCATCAGCCATCCTTCATAGTGTCGTGGTTTCTAAGATATTTGACATTTAAACAAACTACTGAATCCTATAAACGTTCGGTTGCTGTCTTTAAACTTAAATTTCTCCAAAACTATTAATCCTATATAAATATAAAATTACTTCATTCTCAGTGTATAACCTTTATTTTTTATGTTCCCCATTTTTTGCAATTTATTGAGATATTTGCAAGGGAACAATTTCACGTTTTTTTCGAAAATTTTTAGTTAGTTTAAAATGCATTTTTTTTCTTGTCAAAGGAAGAAAAAAATTGAGCGTGTGATCCTGATCATACTATATTACTATACTGTTAACGAATTTGAGTATTTGAGAATTTTATTTTTGCTGACTACTTACAGTAATAAAATGGAAACTTTTTATTAAAAAAATGTGAAAAAGCATGTTTTTTTTCTCACAGCTTATTTGTATTTAATGCTATAGAAATAGCATTTGAAAGCTTAATTAATATTTCGTTGTTTTGGCTGATATAATTTTTGACGTAAGTGCCATAATTTCTCAGGTGTTTTAACATTTCAACTAAATGCTTCATCTTATACACATTCGGATGCCATCTTTATAATCCCAGATCTCCGAAACCATTAATTCTGCAGAAATTAGGGAAAAAAATTAAATTTATCCTGTGTTTAGTAGATTTCTTATTTGTCTCTAGCAGTTTTCCCAAATTGTAATCTTTTCCAATTATTTGACGAAAATCGTTTCGAAATACCTTTTTCTTAAAGCGAAAGTATCAATTTTCAAGTCCTCATAAATAAATAATATAGAAACTTTTCTGTGATGCATTCACTACTAAACTGCCAGAAATAAATGAAATCAAATTCAAATGATATTATTTTGAAATTAAAACCTCTAGTTACTGTACTAACGTGACATACTAGGATTTTAGTGTGGGCAGAACGAAAAAAATATCAAATATTTTAACTACAGAAGGGTAATTATTTTATATTTTATATTTATTTGCCATTATCACGATTTGCATATAACCTAAATAATATTCTCTAATACAGAAGGGTATTTATCAGTTTTTATCAGTATTTTAATTTATTCTCCTAAAATTTCTTTAACTAAATTTTCAGCTCTTGTTATTGCCATTCAATATGTTTGAAAACTGTAATGCGTAAAAGGCGGAATAATGTGACAAACATGTGTCAAAAAGGTACCTATTTAAAGGGTGCACTGACCTGACCTAAATTCGAAGTGAATAATCCACCACGGGGGTCCAGCAAACTGGCCCGTAAACCTTGGAAGATACTTCTATATTACATATTTTTATAATATATATTATAATATTTTAACTTTATTAATTGAATATTTATAATTTCCTATTTATTTTTCTCACAATGTTTTCCTTACATTAAGGAATATGAAAGAATATTTTGGAGTCACCGTTTTCTTTTTAAATTTTTTAAACACCAGACTCGTAATTAATGACGTTTAGGTGAATATTTTCAAGCCAATATAATAGAAAATTTTCTGATTGTAACATTTTCAATACAATTTTTCATAAGAAATCGATTTTTTTGAATTCTAAAAAAAAATTTAACGGGCAAGGAAAAGTGGAAATAGTCCAATGCAATAAGGTTTATACCTGGGAACCAGCTATAGTGAATGGATTTGAATGATTTTTTTTTGTTGGATCTCTAATGCCATAAACTAAAAAGTTTACCCATTGAAAATTACCGCCATTTCGAGAATCCGTAAATTAAAAAATTAAATCAAAATTTTTAGAAATCCCAACAATAAACACAATTATCGGAATTTTTAAATATTTCTTTTAAGAAATTAATGATTGTTATTGTTTTCGAGGTTGTTTATAAAGAATTTGTAATGAAATGAAACTTTAATCTGTATTTTTAAAATATATATTATCGCATTATCAGCTTTTTATTTTTAAAGGTGGACACCAACTCTAAAAACTGAAGAATTAATTATGTTTCTAATTTTACGAATAAATTAACGAAAATCCAGAGACTTATGTTTTTGAGGTCGCTGAATATGACTGAGATCAAAACATATGAGACAAAAATATTAAGGGTTGATACACCCTTAAATTCTGAAAAATTAATAATTCTTCTAATGTTACAAATGAATTCACGAAAATCCATATACTTGTGATTTTTAGGTTGCTGAATATGATTATGAGGTCTAAATTTATTTTTAAAAAATGGTGGATTATAAATGAGTACAGTAATATGTATAATTTTATTAAAAATACAGATTGTTATCAAATTAATACAATTAAGTAAACTAATTAAATAACATTTTTAATCTGCGCTCTAAACATGCCAAAGTGCTATGTAACCCGCTATTTTTGGGTATTCTTCGAAAAATAGACGGTTATTGCTCGTCTCTCTACCTATTATAAACAATTAAAATGCGCGTACAAATTGAAAAGTTTCAACATTATTTCAAATTGTCATATCTCTGGCACAGTTTGTCGTAGGAAAAAAAACATAAAAACCCAAACTCTTCGTTTTTTTACAAGCTTCATTTCATTCTTATATCATGATTTTATCAATCTTATAGTTTTTGAGATATTTCAATTTTAAATACATAATTTTCTTGCTTAGGCGCTGAAGAGCCATCTTTAAACCTTTATATCTCTGGAACAATTTGTCGTAGTAAAGCAAAAACAAACAAGCTATTCGTTTTTTTTTTGTACTCTTACCATTTTTTATATAAAAATGTTTTCTGAGCAATTTCCAAAAACCCGATTTTTTTCAAAAAAATTATGAAATTTTTGATTATTGAAAATGGATACAAAATGAAAAATGATTATTTTAAAAATTCTTCAAAAAATTGAGCATATTAGTAATAATATGTATTAACAATATATAGAAGGATTTAAATAAAATTGAATTGATAAGATATTAGAGTAATAAGACTAAAAAAAATGGCGCCTAAATTTTGAAATGCACTACTTTTTTGTTTGTAACTTTTTTAGTTTTCAGTAGGAAAGGTCGTAATACGTCTCAAACAAAAGAAAATTTTAATACCTTTAACTTTTACAAGAATACTTAACATATTTTGAGTAATTTTAGATTTTAACGTTGTATATTTTTTTCTGAAAGTGTCGGCGCGATTTTGAAAATGCCATATTTCCGAAACTAAACATCAGAAAAAAAACCATTCGATTTGTTTTGGTGAAAGCTTTAATTTTTTTGAAGTCCACATTTTTCGAGTAATTTAAAAAAAAAGTCCAGAAATACTGATTTTAGGGGGTGACAATTTTATGTGTATTTTTTATTTTTTGCGACACTCCTAAGAAGGGTTGCCACCACCCCTAACCAAAAAGCAGGAACAATGACAATATAGATTCTCATTAACATACTTTATGAAGCATGTTGAAATGAACAAAATTAATGAACAAAAAATTTGGAAATTCATTATATTGTTTTCGGGATTTAAAAGCTTCACTTACTGTACTATTCATTTATTTCGCTTTTTGGAGCTTCTGCCATCTTCAAATTAATTTTAAAAAGTCTTATCTTTTTACAAATTCTTTATAAACAACCTCGAAAAGTATAACAATCATTATTTTTTTAAAATGAATATTAAAAAATTCCTTTCGTTGAAATTTCCAAAAATTTTATTTTTTTTTCGAAATTGCGGTAATTTTCAATGGGTAAACTTTTTAGCATATGACATTAGAAATCCAACAAAAAAAATCATTCAAATCCATTCACTATAGCTGGGTTCCGTCATTTTTCATTTATAATGACTAATTGCACTGGACTAAAAACTTCATTGATGACTATTGAAAGCAATTAAAAAAGTTTTCAGGCAAATCGATTCAGGTCCAATCGATTTCCTAGTAACTTACTTTTTTCGTCTAACTGCACTCAGCTCTTAAAATTTAACATTTTTAAAAACTAAATGAAATAACCAAAAAAATCAGAATGTGAAACATAACATAATAATGTCCATTATCAGTATTTTATTATTTCTTTTTTTGGTAGGTATATAGTGTTTCTCCATTTTCACCCTGAGGTTCGTATATTAATTTTAAATTTCATGCACTAGACTAAGGGCAACACATTATCATCTCTCTTTTTACGGTTTTTATTACATTATAATTTAACAAATCGTCAGAAAGTATATTTTTTTGTACAGTTTTATTCGAAATTTTATACGAACATGTTGGTATTTTTGAGATGCGGTTACTAAGACCGAAGGTAATAAGGAAAATAGCTGAAAATTTTAGTTCTTCAACAATAACTGTTTAAATTTTATGCGCAATGGACAGATTTAATCCAATACTTCTCATTGCACTTGATGTGACACACCTAAAACAAATTCAAACCATAGAATCGCTGCGGCTAAACAATTCGATTCAAAATTTATTTTGACTCCACTATTACAGTAGCAAATGTGACATGTCGTAAAATAGTAAAATAATCACAGATTGGACCAATAAGTTGATGAGAAGTTTGGCAACCTTGGTATGGTTCAGGATGTTGCATTCAATATGTAAAATTACACATTTTGGCTCAGGTTAGTACGAAAAGTATAACTGGTTCAGCATGGTGCTGTTAATGTGTTGATATACAATTTTTTTATTTATAGAAATATCGGAGTATATATTACAGAATAGGTTCTCCCATCCCATACATACACCCGAATATGTAATTATTTTTTTTCTACCTACGTTATAAATAGATGGATCAGGATAGTATGAATTGTATACTGGTTCAGGTTTGATAGAAAGATCTCTATATATATATATATATATATAAAACTGGACGTTCAGGCACCAAATTCACATATATATGGACGGAGTGGCACCTATATATACGTTCTGGCACCAGATCGAGGTGCCAGAACGTTTTATCGCATATTTGAACGTCTAAACATCATAACATCCTTCCCACAAAATTTCAAGATGGAGCTACTTGGTCGATTTTTCTATAAAAACTGGATTTTGGTTCAACCGTATAAACTGCAGAGGGCGCGCCAACCACTGATGTCTAACCGTACTTAGTGGCACCATGCATTTGCGCTTGATTCCCGATATTTAAAATGACTTTCTGGCACCTCAGGGTTTCTACGGCTAGTAAATTTTAAATCATATTATAGATGGAAGAAAATCCGATAAATTTTTCGGGTACCTAAGTAGTTTAAATTAAATCTAATTTGATAGAAATTAAGAAAACATTCAATTACTTACGGAACACCATCTCGACGTCGTTCTAAGCATTTGATGTCCAGGACAGGAGATATAGTATAAAAAAAGTTACGTTTTCGTTACAACTTTGCAACTTTTTTTTTAAACAATAAAACTATCATTAAAATCGGAAAAACGGTTAAGAAATAAATTAACTTCAAAACATGACAAATTTTGAATGATGCGATCATTTTGTCCGTGGGTATATTATATAAGACATTACACAGAATATTAAAAATTGTAAAGAAATCACAGTACATTACATTTATGGTACATGCGACAATGCCCTCTAATCATCGTTTTCTTAATGCCTTTGTCGACAAAGTAACCGTAGTTTACATTATTTCTCGTTTTGAAATCTACAAACCCCTTTATCGTAATATAACTCTGTGAACTGCCTATTGAGGTCAAATTCCTGGGCAGGTAAAAAATATGTGATGACTTCTCTTAATTTATATCTAATATTAGCTGATTTATTTACTTATTGTTTTTAATATAATTAAAAATCTTTAGCTGTACTTTCTTCATATTCTATACAGGGTGTCAGAAAATATCGGTAACAAACTTCTGGTACAAATTATATCTGAAAAAATTTGAAAAAAAGTGCCGCAATGCCCGCAAATGCTTCCTAATTGAGCTACAGCACGAATTAAAAATATTAAAAAAGGTCATCTTTCATTTTAATCGAAAAACTAACCGCTTGTGAGAAAAATCGTGTAAATGAGAAAACACGATGTGCTTCAAGTTTTCACGTAACAATTAAGTCAAGTAGAGTAACAATAAGCTCATTGTTAATTAATTTTCATTGCCATTATTTAATTTTAAAAAAAAATGAAAATAGCAGAATACCAGTTTTTGGCTTCAATCAAAGGGCTTTGAGTCCATAAGGAAGCATTAGCTGACATATTTATATAAATTTTCTTTCATATTTTTGCATGTAGAATCGGCACCAGACCGGTATTACCGGACACCCTGTATAGCCGAACAACGAGACCACTGAATTCGACACATGCTATGTAACTCTCAAACACACAAAAACAGACAGTTAACTCTTATTAACACACACACACACACCACATTACATATTTTTGAGGTCGTGCTTTGATTGGGAATTGGCAAATTTTCGCATTTTTTATGTTGAAACTCCTCTATATCTTTCATTCATAATAGTAAAAACTTGATATTTTAGTATTACTATTTAATATTATTTTAGGATTACCTTTCTTTTTCCCATGGTGTATGCAAAAAGTATATTTGTCTTGAAAATATGACTGAATAATAAATTAATATTAATGGAAGCGTTATCACTTTGTGTAGTTTACAGCGGAAAATGTGATCGAATTAACTTTTTTATTTTTCAAAATAATTGCATACTGTAACCCAGTATCTATAATGGAATGAGTAAATATTTTATTTGTAGTGTTTTTATATATACTGTGTATAAAATTCGTGTTTTTTCGCAGTTTTTAAACATCTCTAGTTATGAAGAATAATAAACTAAAATAAATAAAAACTAGAATGTCCGTTATGAAATTGCGAAGAAAACTCGATGAGACCGAACTTTTTTGACAATATGTTAAGTTGCAAAAAATTTAAACAAGATAATTCTTTAACAATTGATTATAACTTACGTAATAATGCATATATTTTTACTCTCTCCTACTCCAATATATTTCTAACCTAAATAAATCATCCTGTCAAAATTTAAGTCCAAAAAATAACACCGGCACACACAAAAAAAGTCGAGTGCGAGAAGGCAGGCCCTATGTAATATGTATTCCCATGAATTTTAACCTGCTGAACACGAATTCGATGTCCGTTTTGCCCGATTGGCTCTTGTATTTTCCTGATCTCAAAAAACCTTAAAAATGCCCGAAAAACCTCAAACAAGTAAATAAAAGGCTTAAATGAGCTGACCATCATTTCCGTGCATATTATGGGGCACTGAGAGCGAATCTGAGGTCAGAGTTGGCCGATCAGTTAGAAATTTTAACATAATCTCAAAAAACACCTAAAAAATGCCCGAAAAATTCCAAACAAGTAAATAAAAAGCTTACATGAACTGATCATTATATCTATACGTAATTTGGGGTACTGAAACCGAATCGGTCAGAATTTATGCGCGACGATTGAATATCTTGTAAAATCCTTATTTTGGATGAAAACGTATCCAAAAATGACTGAATCATAGCCCGAAATTGACTTTGCTCTACATAATATCTGAACATATAATTTCCGACGTATTTGCAACGTGCTGAACACAATACAGAAGTCAGAATTAAAGCGCAATCTACAAACTTCATAGAGAAATATCACTTCAGCATAAACTCTCATCAACCCTAGTGAGCGGAGATGGGTAACTTTTAAATTTTCAAGTATCCTAAGGAAAATATTACTGAACAGTGAAATTTTTCAAAGTTTGCTCTATTGAGAGAGGAATATCGTTTGGACTTAACATTTACCTACACCCTCCCTTGATGATTTTTTTACTTTTTTTTTCTTAGAGCTGTTCTAAACATATGTATAGTTTTCTTTATTCTGTTTGTTTGTCATATGCCATTTGTTTCTTTTTCTATTCTTGCGACTAGGACACCTCCACGTTATGACGGCGGGCAAAGATTTATTTCGACTAAGTTCCTAGGTAAAAAAATGCCTTCATGGCAGAAGTAGAGACAGAGTTTACGATGCAGGGGAGGGAAACCCCAGTATCGGCGGCAGGTCAGGTTGAGAAAGCGGGACTGCGGGCGTCATCATGCAACCGCAGCTCTAGTGAAGTAAGAAACTTGCCTTCCTATGAGTATAGGGCTACAAAAAATTTTGCACAACTGTGTAAATAATGTGAATTCCTTCTGTTTTGTTTGTAGTAAAATCGAGGGTCCGAAAAATCGAAAAAAAATCAGCGATAAAATAAAAAATATTTATCTAAACTCTATATATGATAGGTTTAAGTATATTCATCAAGTGTTCTTTTCTTTGTGTAAAATATTTTCCAAAGTCTTTTTCTCTTTTTCTGTATGAGCTAGAACGAACATCACTTGATACTAAATTGTCTTTTTTCATAATCGCCGCAAAATATTCTTCCCTACCATTAGATAGACCAAGATTTCTAACAACATTATTAAGTTTATCATTTCACCAAATATTGGGAGTTTTAATTCTTATCGAACACTCATATTCACTGTCATCTTCTTGACTTTCGGAACAATCAGTTTCCATTAACCCTTTTTAGCATTAATTCCGGAAACATTTGTATTGCTAAAAAATAACACTCTTCACGGATTCCAGGCTCCTTCGATATCATTGGATTTTTATATTTTACTTTTTAACGTTCCTTTCCTTTTGTCCAACATCTTATAACATATGATGCAAGGTATCATGGAAAACCTTTATCCACTATTTCCATACTATAACATTTTAGATAAGTATTTTTTATTTTATCGTCGAATTTACTAAAAACAAGGCAAGAATTTTACACAAAGAACTTTAAACCGAGAACTCTAGATGTAACATATTCTGAGACAGGAACTTTACACAAAGAACTCTGAACCAAGAACTCTAAATCTTAATAGTTCTTGCCTTAGGAACTTAACAGTCTTGTCTTAATTTATAATAGGTTTACGTTTTTGGTTTAAAGTTCTTGTCTCAGGTTATGTTGGGTTAACAATTCTTAGTTTAAAGTTCTTGGTTTAAAGTTCTTAGCTCTTGCCTTAGGTTATGTTAGTTTTAAAGTTCTTGGTTTAAGCTTTTAATTTATTTGTTTTGGATTTTTAGGCATTTTTTGAGGTTATGTTAAAATTCCCAACTGATCTGCTAATTCCGACCTCATATTCAGTTTCAGCGCCCCAAATTACGTATAGATATAGTGATCAGCTCATTTAAGCTTTTTATTTACTCGTTTTGGGCATTTTTAAGGTGTTTTTTGAGGTCAGCAAAAATGCAAGAGCCAATCGGGCAAAACGGACATCAGATTCGTATTCAGCGGGTCAAAATGCATGGGAATACATAGGCCTTCTCTCATTCGACTTTTTTTGTGTGTGCCTGTGTAATGAACAAAAGAATAATAAAGTAGTAAATTAAATCGTCAATTGTTCAAGTAGTCCATGTAAAACGCGGGGTTTGACGCTCGGAATGCCCCCATCATCGGGACGGACTACTTTTATTTCATGTTTTTTGGGTCTCTGATCACGAAAATCGGTCCCGCGGCTCTAAAAATAGTGCGTTACCTCTAAAAATGCCAAAAACACCCCCTTTTGGGAATAATACTGTAAAATAATGTTATGAATGTGCTAACTGTAATGACATTTTGCCAGTTCAGTAAGTTCATCTAAAGTAAGGATAAATTTTATGCTGAGGGCTAACCAGAGGGGTTGAAAATACCCCTAAATTGACGTAAAATGGAAAAATGATTGAATTTTTTTTATTCACTTTTTGATTTAAATTTAGGTAAATGGGGATTGTATAATGAAGAAAATTTTTTTCTAACCCTTCAGGGGTGAAAACTGGAAAAATGATTGAATTCTTTTTATTCACTTTTTGATTTAAATTTAGGTGAATGGGGATTGTATAATGAAGAAAATTTTTTCCAACCCATCAGGGGTGAAAACTACCCCTGTATCGCCTTTAAATTGAACTAACGCTTAGACATTAAGTAGATATGTATACTTTTCAGTTTGCTTGTAATTTCTGATAAACTTCCGTCGAAAAAAATATCACAAAACTTTTTCACCCCTAAGCGTTAGTTCAATTTAAAGGCGATACAGGGGTAGTTTTCACCCCTGACGGGTGGGAAAAAAATTTTCTTCATTATAAAATCCCCATTCATCTAAATTTAAATCAAAAAGTGAATAAAAAAAAAATTCAATCATTTTTCCATTTTACGTCAATTTAGGGGAAGTTTCACCCCCTCTATAAAATTTGTCCTTAATTTAGATGAACATACTGAACTGGCAAAATATCATTACAATTAGCACATTCATAACATTATTTTACAGTATTATTCCCAAAAGGGGTGGTTTTTGGCATTTTTAGAGGTGACGCACTATTTTTAGAGCCGCGGGACCCCGATTTTCGTGATCAGCGACCCAAAGAACATGGGGTAAAAGTAGTCCCGATGAGGGGGGCATTCCGAGCGTCAAACTCCGCGTTTTACATAGACTAAAGTGGACGAGTCGTAGAAAAACAACATATATTTCTTTCAGAATGTAGATTTTTTTCATGTAATTTTCAGTGGTATTGAAAAAACTGTATTTTAAACAAATGCATATTTTCGCGCAAACAAAATCTTTTATCTCTGTTCCCAATGGGCATAGAAAAAAAAAACAGATTTTTTAAATTGTTTCTTTTTTGTATATTTTTGATAATAATAAATTTAATTTTCGAATAGAGTTTTGATTTGTTCAAAAAAGATAATTTAAAGAAAAGCAAGAAATGACTTTAAATATTTCAAAAAACAATGTAGGTTATTAAGCCTAATAAAAAGTACATGAAAAAACCTTTATTGTAACAAAAAAGATGTACGACTTGATGCATTTACAGTCGACTATTCAATTTTCGACAGCTATTTTTTTTAGGCGTTCGCCTTAATATTATGCCCTGATGATTTAGCTCAACTAGAAGCGTTATTTCCTAAAATTTCGTTGAAACGTATGTATTATTACTTGTCACCGTCAATTGTTTAAAGGCTATCGATTTTAATTGTCTTAATTTTTTCGACAAATCGACGAGAAGGGTTCGGCACATCTGGTTTTCATCGGAATTTCATAATAAACACTCTCGTTTGTTGTTTATTGTGATAGGACCTATACAACCAGAGGTAGCTAAGAAAAAAGACGAAACATTGTTTTGTTTACTCAAATACCGTCCGGAACTTAGATTGAATCAAAAACTTTTTGTTGCACCAAATAAAATCCATAGGTTTTTATGTAGATAAAAGGCGCTTAAATAAAATTAGGTTGTATGGCATCGTTATCGACCTTAATTTAACCTTTTCTTACACTGTAATAATGAACTAAGTTTTTAAAGTTATTTGAATGTATTTTAATTTGTATGCATAATTTCACATTCGTCTAATAGTCTCTTTTTTGTATTGTTTTGAGGAAATGCTTGCCCTGTATGACTGATATGCTCTAATTTCTTACAAATGTTCGAAATTTGAAATAAAAATTTTCAGTCTAACTACAGTCATCATGTTTAATATGTATTAGCATTCGGTAGCACACGAATGCAACTTTCATTATTAAAAACACCTCAATAGCATTTTGAAGTTAAATTGATAGATCCTTCAATCTACGTAAAAGTACTTTCGAACCTTATATACACACTATATTATATAGTTTTGATATCCTATATATCTTGATATTTTTGTATAGTAATATTTTGCTCTACAATTATAATAAACACAGTTTATGTAAAACCTGATCATTTGTACGCCTCTGGCTATCGCCCTGTATGGCGGATATGGCCCAATTTCAACAGGGAGTATTTTACCACACTATTTTACATACGCGCCAAAGAAATAATTATTTTAAGTCTAATAGAAGTTATCGTGTTTACAAGAAACGATCTACACACACATACATTCGATATGAAACGGATTTCTGTACGATTTTTTTTTCTACTATGATTATTATTATTATTTTTTGGTTAAAATATACCTATCTGATTAAATCAAATAGGTATAATAATAAAGTAATGTGAATATGTATTTAATAGCAAAATTCATTTCATAAACGAGTTCATATGATGAGAATTTTAGGGCCAATAAAGCCATAAATTCATTTTCTACGCCATGCTTTAAGCTGTTCAATTGTCAACAGAAAAGGTTAGCAAAGATAATATTTTACAATTACAACAGTATCCAAGTAGAGGGATGCTCTTAAAAATAAAGTTAACCATGAACATGTGTTGCTAGTAAAATCTACCAGAAATTCAAATATTTCTCTCTCGATCCTAGTAATTGCATCTCAAAAATAAAAATACCAAATTGTTCCCAATAAAATTTGAAATAAATAAAACTTCTAAATAAACTTTCTAATAATTTGTTAATTTACAAAAAATATATATTTTTTAAAATTTACTTTTTTGAATAATATAAAGAATATGATGTAATAATAATACACAAATCATTAATAGGAGTATTCCCTTTTATCGAGCTAAACATTGATGTCTAATTTTAATGCAAAATATTTATTTAAACAGCTGAAAATAAAAAAGACTTCGAAATTTCAGTTGATTAATGTTTAAATGCACCGACTCATAGAAGCGCATTTTTTTAAATATAAGTTGTTTTAATGTATTTTGCAGCACAATTAAGAACATGTTTTTTTTTAATTTAAACATTTTTTTTGGAATTGCTTATAATTTTCACAGTTGTAATTATAAACAAATTTTAATAAGTCTGGATTTTTATGAAATTAAAAACAGTCAAGAATTATGAATGTAGATGAATAAACCAACATCTGAAAAACAGAATGTGATTTACTTGAATTTGGGCCCGAGATACGTTAATTTTTGTGTTTTTGTGTCTTATAAATAAAAAAATTCATATTTCTTCTTGTCTAAAGTTAGTCCTCAATGTTTTGGTCTCACTTTCTAAAATTTTAAACTAATTCCAAAAAAATCGTTTAAATGAAGATGAAAAGAGTTTTTCTTATTACCATCATCAAATATTTGTAAAATTGTATATATAAAAAAAATAATTGCCTTCTTACGAGTCTACGCACTTAAATAATAAATGATTGATATTTCAAAATCTTTTTAGATCTTTAGTCGTTTAAATAAATATTTTGCGCTATTTGGTAAGAAGGTGTAATTCACCTGCAAATTTTTTTATTTCTTTTATAATTACAATTCAACAATTCACATTTTTTAAAATGTCTCCCCATAAATTTTAGCAGTTTTGGATAAGGAACAGAAAAACAAAATATTTCTAAGAAACCGATTAGATACCTTTGATTTATACACAATATTTAAAATACTAGCATCCCAAAAACAACTCAATCTTGGTTTGGACACCTTAAAAAAATGGTCAAGCTTCTCAAGTAAATCTGGAATTAAAAAGTATGTAATGTTTGGTTGATCCATTTAAAAACCGAAAAAGTCGTACTACATATATCTTTCCTCTGCATTTTCAGTAGTAATTAAGTAAAATCAAGCTAGAAAAAAATAAAAAATACAGACGGATAGATCACATATTTATGAACATGTCCTAACAAAATTTATCGTTAAAGCATGTACATGTCACTAAATCAGAATTTGTTCAATCTATATGGGTGTTGGCTCATTTAAAAGATGAAAATTGTAGCTTTCTGATGTTTTTTTGTTTCAAACAATACAAGCAAAGGATGAATGGGACAAATATACTTATATATATTCTCACGCCCAAACTTGCAATAAACATAGAAAAAAATAGAAGCCCTTCAAAAAAATTCTTTCTTCATTGAGAACTGTTAAAAAGTATGTACTTGTACACTCCATGATTATTATGGTTTATTAAGTTGTAGTAACGAGGATTAAAAAAAGTACTCTCAAATAATTTTAATTTCCTTGCTTGATGATTTTTTTGATAAATATATATATATTAGAGGCTGTAACTTGTCAAGAAATTGACTCATTGAAAAAAGTAAAATATCGCTATTTCGGAAAAAAATGTATACTTTTCGAATGTTTAAACACAAAATCGTTTATTTGTATGCATTTTTTCGAAAATATGATCAATTAGATCATGATAACAAATTGCGATTTTCACGATCTTATCCTTATAACTATGAAAATATCTTTGATTGTTTAGAATATAAATTCTGGAACTTTTCCAATACATTAACAAATGTATAAGGAATCCATTGGATATAGCTGAAATGTGGATAAGTGTACCTGTAATAAATACAATACAGTAAAGGCATGTGAAAAGTCATGCGAGCGATTCAGCGGCTATGTGTGGTGTCTGTATATGCGTCCATAATTTTATATTTTCACTCTATACTATTTATCCTCCCATTCAATAATAAAAATGTCTAAAACGTGTAATCAGACAGAGAAAAAAAGCTTTATCTTACTCGATAGAACAGCTAAGAATTTTTAGAAGTTCCATAGTGTACATTTAACCGTGCACTGGCCGCGCAGAGTGACAAAATTACTTCACTATTTTTTTTCAAGAATACCGTGGCTTTAGCGATAAATTTTATTAGGACATTTTTTGTTCAGAAACACGTGGTCTATCCACTTGTATTTTTTCCTACCCTGACTTAATTTCAAAATTTTGAAAAAATGGATAAAAATTTTTTTTTTCACTTTTTTTTTATGTTCTGCATCCGAGCGAAATGTAAACTTTTCAGGATATTATTCTATACACTTTCAGGAACTCATTAAAAAAAAATTATTCAGTTTGCAAATTTTTGTGGGTTTCACTATAAAATATTCTGTGTCGTCTGAGCTAAAGGTTACTCTGAATAATCTGTCTGCTTCCTAATAAAACCATAAATCATTGCAACACATAATTTTTATTACTCTTTTAATATCAATGTTACTATATCCACCCAAATAGTTAAAATCTGATAATATATGGTATAACTAATATTAGTCCAATCAATAGGTACATCCTGAGTATTCTATCAAGTGGTGGGGGTGGCGGGGGTGTGAGTTAGCTGCTATATCTCTTCAAAGTTCAACGTATATATCTCGCGAACCATTGCTGCTATGACAAAAATGGTAAGAACCCACTACGAATTGATTTACATGCTTATTTTCATAGAACCAACCGTTTAAGAGCTACAGCTCAAATACTGCGGCTAACGCACACCCCCGCCGCCCCTGCCAACTTTTCAAAATACTCAGGAGGTACCCTCGAACAATTAAAGAAAATAAAATAACGTACCTAACACTGTTGTTTCAAGAAAAAAGTATCTATGATTGGACTCTATAACAAGATAGGGGGGTAAAAGTGGGATATGCAGAAAAAGGATTAATGTAACCGTAACGTATCTATTAATTCTTTGTTTATACATTCATTATATCCTTTGCACTAAAAAATACGCTATCAATATCGATTATCTTGTTCAGGTCGTAAATAACGCATAGCAACTATTATGAAAATGAAGGATCATATGGGGTGGCATCGTACGCTTTGCCCAGTGAAAGACATTTAAAGATTTAATTAATATTGTTACATATCTAATACGCAAAAAGGACGAGTCATTAGATAACTTTAAAAGTATAGTGGAGGAATTAAAACTTTTGCGAATGAAATTGGGAAGTTTAGTTGGTAGTCTTGCTCTCAAAGAGCTGAATAGAAACAAATCGGTAAACCATTCAAAAGAACTACTTTCGTTTACCGAAGACGTTATGACACTAAGAACATTTTGTATAGAAAAAGCTGTAAATACTGTAGAAATTTTAAAAAAGAAACAAATATATTGCAATAAAGAATTCTTGTTAAGGTAACATTTATGTTACTTCTCCTGCATAACAGGAAGAGAGTTGGAGATATTCAGTTTATTGAATTGACTGATGTCACTAAACAGAACAAAACAGACCAAGCAGGTGAAGTTTTCGAAGCGCTAAGTCCAACCCAAATTTATTTCCCCTTAACTTTTCTCTCTAGCACACAGCCTTATCAAAATGCACAGTTTGCATACTTTAGTCATTAATTACTTTCTCTGTTAGATGACGACCCCGTATATTATTATTAACTAAAAACTATGGTTATTTTCCTAAGATTTGTGTAATTTTTCTCCATCGCATTATTTTTTTTTGCATATTTTTCATATTTTTCTCCACGGCAGTTGTGTTAACTACATGCCAAATATTATCGTTCACCGTCATATATTTTCTTTGTGTTTAGAGTGACCACCTTGTATGTTTTTTCAAATGTTTCTTTGACAGTTATGTTAGCTGCATGCGAAATATTATCGTCCTGCGTCACATTTTTTAATTTTTTTTGGTAACCACACCATATTTTTTTCAAATTTGTTTAGAGTGACTACCCTGTATATTTTTATTTTTAAAAACACAAAACTTATGGGTTATTATAAATGTTACAAACCCTTTATATCACTCGGTATGTCATATACACAAATGCACAGTGTATTTTACAATAACTAAAATTGATATTTTAATAAAATGTTTTCGTAAATGATTCATCACCACTGAATAATAAATAATGAATTTGTTATTTTTTTAATCAATCTGCATTATCTTGATTTTTTTTTCCAATAATTTTTTTAGACCTCAATTGAAACTAAACTCAATAACAATTTATTTAGCTCACTCTTTGAGAATTATTTCTCATCTTATTTTCTTCATTTCTAAAATTACACTGCATAATAATAGCGCAATCAGTACATATTTACTTGTCTCAATGTTCCACGGGACACGTTTCTAGACGACTTTTTTGAATTCTGTACCTCTACTATTACACCTTTTAATTATTTTTTGTGGGATTATTTGAAGTCATATGTCTATAAAAGTCTATGTCAACACATCTCAAAATCTAGAGGATGTATATATCGAATTGGGGTGAAATAAGAAGCGACTCACAAGGTTCTAGAGTAAAGCCGGAAGTTGCAATTTTTTACATTTTTAAGTGAAAACCATTTTTATTTCAGCAGCAAGAAAGCCATAGGAAAAATTGTCAAGCAATAAAATTCAGCTGGCCACGGAGTCTTCGTAGAACAGCGCATAGAAAATTTTCAACACCTCTGCATTTTATTTATTAGTATGCCAATTTTAAATTTTTATAAAAAATTCTAAATCTTAAAAAAACCATTGAAAAGAAGTGTCTTAAAAATATATTTTCTAAATGAAGAGTGCGCAAAAAAAATTGGAAAATGATATCACTGCATTTTCTTTAAATTAATATGTAAATTTTAAACATTAAAACACAAAATTAAATTATAAATAATTTTTGTATTTGTGAATCAACTGTTTGAAAATTACACGCTTGTCGAAACTGCAGTAACGTTTGGTTATAATAAATTAATGATAAAAAACAAAGAAAGGTGTTTTCATCTGTTTCATTATGATTAATTATCACAATGTAATGGCTTCCACTATTTAATTTGTTTAATAATTGTTGAAAATAAATCATTTTAAAACATTTTTTGAATGGGGGAAGTCTCCATATTTTTCTATTATTTGAATCTCCGAATATCTACCTTTTTGCAGAAAATATAAACTTAGGTTTTACTAAAAGAAAACTTTGAGAAAGTAATAAAGTTGTAAACATGCACAATGCAATTTACAGGAAATTTTAATAACCGGTAAATCGGTAAATAAAAACCGCTGCCCAAGGAATCACGACTTCCACATCCAGATTCTCTATCCAAGTCACTCACAACAAAAAACTTTGCATGTTAAAATAATTGTTTATGGAACTTTAATAATATAATATTTGAAATCCTCTACCCCAAAAACCCATAAAACGATACCCCACATCGGTAGTGGGGTGGGGGTGGTGATAGGGGGGGGTAATGGGGGGGGGGGGATGAAGTAAAAAAATATTTTGAGGTTTCTGGTTCCTGTATATACACTAAATCACAATTTTTTTTCATCCCCTTTAATAGGGGGTGAGGGGTGGTAATGGGGGTGGATAATGCCAAATTTTTTTTGAGACCTTGTATATACTAAATACCAATTTTGTGGACTCTTACCTGCTCGATTTATCCATTTACCCCAAATTTACCCCAATTTTCACCCCAACCCTTCGACGGAATAAGATGAAAATATAATCTAGTTCTAGATCTCGTTAAAGTACATATGTGTACCAAATTTCAAGTCAATATCTTAAACGGTTCCAGAGTAAACGTGCGCACAAAAAAAAGTTACAGAGACAGACAGAAATTTTTTTTCCGCTCAAACTTAAAATCTCGACGTTTCATGACATTTTAAGCCTATTTGGACAATAAAAATTTTTAAAAATTTTTTTGTTACTATACTTCCACTGGACGTGGAAGTAAAATGAACATAACCGGTTAACCGGTATTTAAATATGTACCGAAATATGTAAAAAAATTATGTAATGAAGGGTAGGTTAGAGGCAACTTTTGGATGTGCTACAAAATGTTTTTACCGTAATGTGCTTGAATTAGAAATTTTATTTCTACCGTGTGGTCCACGGTACACAATGATTCTTTTCTCCATAATTCCCGCCAACTAATTAGTTTAAAATGTGTCATATATTCCTTAAAATGAGCAGTGGTCCATTTACTTTAAAATTCAGTCAAAGTAAGTTCTAGTATCTTCTTTTGTGTCTTATTATTAACACGTGTTTGTTACCTCTCTGTCCCTTTTCAACATTACATTGAACCTTTCTGGAATCTTATTCATTTTAAACATTTATGTTGCAGGCACTTTTTCTAAGAAACTATTCAGTTTTCATTAATTTTATATAATTCTCTGTTACTTAAAATTAAATGGAAAACACATATTACAAACAAATAATAGAAAAGAAAATGGGACTTCTATTAAAAAAAAATGTTTAAAAAGATTTATTTTCAATAATTTTTGAAAATTTTAATTCTTATACAAGTTTAAAATTGACATATTGAATTAAGGAAGGTGGTTTTATGTTTTTTGTACACTCCATGGTAAGCTTGTTAAAATTTTGCAGCTTATATATTTTTTCCACGGCATTCTTTCTACTGAGATGTTAAATTTTATTTTTACTCAGCCATTCTTAAATTCGAAAAAAGGAGTATAGAGAAAATTGAACTTCGAATTACGAAAGAAAGTTACTATTAAAAATAAAAAAGTTGCAAACTTCGGCTAAATTGGAAGTAACCCAAAAAAAATTGTGTGCCGGTGACTTCAAGTAACCAAAAACATTTTATAGTACTTTACTTCCTACTGAAAAATGCCTAACGCGCCCATAGAAGTTTCACGGTAAAAACTTGTTCCCATCATTTATCTAGAAAGATAAAAGTTTCTCGCTGTATTAATGAATGCAATTTTTCACTATCGACATGGTAATAAAAATCCATATTTTCTACACTTATTAAAATTTGACCTTCATATTAACAGTTATTGTTAACAAATATGTAAATATGCTAATATACTAGTTAGGTAAATACTTTAAAACACTCATTATTGGAGAACCAATCAAAACAACTATCTTCTAGCTAATACTGATGAAGTATTGAATTACTAGTATATTAGCGTGCCCAGATTAGGGCAACAATATACAGAAAGTAGGTATTTTCATAATAAATAAGAAAGTGTGTAAGTTGTGATTGGCATAATACCTAAATAATATTCTCTAATCATGATAAAAGCAAATAAATAAAAATAATCGATTGTAAATATGTAAAATATAAAAAAAGGTGAAAACTTGAGGCCAATTGATTGATCATTTTTGAAAAATAATTAACGTAATCTAAACGTTGCCTATACTTTCGTAACTACTTTCGTTAACATAACCTGTTTGTTATGAATAGCTCCCTACTGAGAAGTGCCTAATCTTTGTTAATTATATTTTTTTTCAGAGTTTTTCAACTGATACGTGATATATACAATGAGTGTCAATATCACATACAATTATTTAGCTTACTTTTTCAGAATTTTACTTGACTATTTCCTGTATTCCTACAATTACTCTACCTATATTGCCGCATTGTCATACGTATATTATAATGACAATGCATAGTCATTGTTCATCCCTGAACTAGCTTCATCTGATAATGTAATAAAATTGTAGTATCTGTCTGTATTATGTTCTTTCAGGCAGGAGGAGTCTGGCCTATCTACAAATTGTTGTTTACATTATTTCTCACTTTAAACTATACTTTATAATCAGGGCCCCAACAAGGGAGGGGGGGGGGTAGGTCCAGTAGGTACCGTGGTACCAGGGCCCGACCACTTAGAGGTCCGAATAAACTAGGAAACGCAATGCAAAAATGTTAAACTAATTAAAATTTGGGTACAGGTAGTGTAGTTATAATGAAAGGGGCCGGGGCCCATGATTTGATGTGAGTGCCTGTTAATAATATAAGTCTATGAACTGAAAATTGACAAAACGTTGATGCACCGACCATTTGAACCGTAACTAAGATAATATATAAACATATATAAACATTTATTTATTACGGCACTTGTCCCTTTTATAGACAAGAGAATGGGATAACTCTGAAAACAACCTATTTAGCAGCGTTAACAAATTTAAGAGCTAAAGCTCCATATACTTTATAACTTTCACCCAAACTAAATCTAAGAGCGTATTATATATGTATAAATTTCTGAAAAGGTATAAATAAAATCAAGAGTATCGAAATCAACCGCAGTTTAATCTTTTATTGCAATTAAGCCGCGAACGTAATTCGACAATTTCTCCTACATTCCTAAACCGATTAAAATAATTTTTTGATAGGCTTTTATAGGAAACTTTATAGAATGGTACTAGCCTATTGAAAACTAAAGAAAGAAAAACATTTTTTTCTTGTGTGAAAAACAAAAAAAATATATATTTTTTGTTGACTTCAATATCCCAGTATCATTCTATCAAGTATTTTCTAAAAGCCTGTCAAAGTATTTTCTCAATCGGTTCATAGGAGAACTTGTCGAATTACGAAATCATTTTTTTAAGCCACACCGCCAACCTTAAAGCAATTGTACAAATTCAACAAAATATATTAACGTTGAGATCCAACGTTACCGTATGTAACAGTTCATACAAAATAAGGTAATAAATTATATTTTTAAATCATACTACCTATTACACTATTTCATAATATAATATTTAGAATCAAAAGATTGTAAATAAATTGACATTTTTATTATATGAAATTAATATTTTACTCGCTTATTGTTTTGCAATATACATTTTTGTGATTTTAAGAATTTTTGAGGGAAACGATTATTATATTATTTACCTACGATCACTGCTGTAACTAGTCAAAAACACACTACCTGACATCTATGTAAGTTGAACTTTACATATTGTAAACAAATCGCACTGTAAACAAACCGCACGGTTAACAAAACGCACGGGACACGCAATTATAGGTGGCTTATATCGCTGACGCGGGGTTTAAAAAAACAAATGCGCCTACGTAATTTTCAAACGCTGTCAAAACTGACATAATATTTGTTGAATAATATTATTGACAACTAAATCAGGATTTTACTAAATAAATAAATAAATATGATCGTAGGTAAAGTATAGTACATAATTCGAGTTGTAAAGCAATTACGCACTCATGAAAATACGCACTCGCCGCTACGCGGCATCGTGCGTAACTTTTCCATTCGTGCGTAATATGCTTCTTACAACACTCATTAAGTAATATACTATTTTGTACGACATGCTTTGAAATTAGCCGAAGTGTCAATAATAAATGTCAGTTACTATTGGTATGTCATATACACAAATTCACACTGTATTTTACAATAACTAAAATTGATATTCTAATTACATGTTTTCATAAGTGATTTATCACCACTGAATAAGAAATAATTAATTTGTTTCTTTTTTAATCAACCTCATCTACTTGTCTTTTTTTTTCAAATAATTTTCTAGACCTCAATTGAAACTAAATATAGAATATGATGAGTCAACATCAATAACAATTTTTAGTTCACTCTGAGAATTATTTCTCATTTTATTTCCTCTATTTCTGCAATTACACCACGGATATCGCACGTATGTGATACGTTTCAAAAAGACAAGCAACACAATGGCCTATTTTTACAGAGTGCGTTAGCAATCCTAAATGTATTAACAACACAGTGAGTATCTAAAGAAAAAGTGTCTTCTCCATATATACGGTGCCAGAACGCATATACATATCGGGAATATATAGGGAGCCACTTGCTCACATTAAATGCGGAAAATATTGGGTGCCAGAACGTCAATTTAGTTTTCGGTGCCACTTGGTGATTTTACGCGTATATATATATATATATATATATATATATATATATATATATATATATATATATATAATATAAATGACCTTCCTTACGTAATACACAGCACGACAGCAAATTTTACGCGTATGAAATGGATAAAACTCAATATTCGTGAACCATTTATTTGGACGAACAGCTATGATTTGGGGAGAAAAATTTTCAGGGTTCTGACCATCAGACTCACCATTCTCCACGTTCCCCTTGCGTCGTTATCGTACCAGAACTTTCTTGGCATTCCTGACACCTGTGGAGGATAACGAACAAATAATGCTCACCGACAACAATGCTGATGATGATTCAGATGAAGAAAACTTGTTTTTGGAATATATCAATGAACTAGAGATGGGCGCGTGAGTCGATTTGGACTCACGCTCACGCACGCTCACGACTTTAAACCTTTAGCTCACGCACACTCACGCACGACTGATATATGTTAAGGCAAACTCACGCACGCTCACGCTTTCTGATAGTTTACTCACGCACGCACACTCACGCTCAAGCACGCATGCACGCTCGCTCACGCACAAAGCTAGTTAACTTTACCCCATGATTCATTCATGCGCTCCCGGCAGTCGCACGGCAAGTGGTGCCCTGCTGCGCTGTGCCCTGGCCTGGCTGTTTGATTTGAATGTTGCGTCATTCATCCTGTCTCCTGTCCTTTTCCCTCCCTTCTCGCGCTCGTGTTCCGTCTTCCGTCTATCACTTCGCTTCTTATTCTTGTCACGACACGACAGGTTGAAGTTTTAAAGCAGAGATGGGGCGTCGTGTCACGGCGTGAATATTATCTCACGCACGGGATCTTTTGACTCACGCACACTCACGAAATCTTCCGTGATTTGGTACCTTAAATGTACACGCTCACGCCGTGACACGTCGTGACACGGCGTGTCACGGTGAAATTAACGTCACGTGCCCATCTCTACAATGAACATATCACTGAGGATTATCGGAAAACGTTCCAGGAGTGGTTGAGGGTGATAATGTTGAAGAAGAAACCGACGGCGAATAAAATTTTTTATAAATATAACAATTATGATAATATGTATAAGATTTTTGTTACAACTTTAATAAAATAATATTTTTCAATTGAATTTAACTACTACGCGAATTATCAACCAACTTTATCGAATACCATTACTAATTCTAGTCCGTGTGTATCTGTATGTTGTCTGCCCATCCGAAAAAAATATACTTGCATAAGTTAGTTTACACAATTTCGTGTTGTAAATGGTAAAAAGTTGTTTTTGGTGCATATCGCACACGAAGAGATATCAAACGGAATTCGCCGAGGTTTGACACTATTGTGGCTCTCATGCATGTGGGCATTGTCTACAAATTGAATAATCGAGTATTTAACCCAGTAATCTTTCTTTGTACCAAGTTGCAGACGGTAGATAGTTGTTTTTGCTACATATCGCGTACGGAGAGGTATCAAACGAATTTCGCAAAAATTTAACACTCCATTGTGGTTTTCGTGCATATGCGCATTGTCTGCAAATTAAATAATTGCGTAATCGAACCAATAACTTTTCTTTGCACCAAGTTGCAGACAGTTCATAATCGGTAAAAGTTACCCCCATTTTCTTACAAGTTTATAGAATTCAATGGTCAACCGTGCATATTGAATTTGTCTGCAAACATTTTTTACAATAGTTTTGCAACCTAAATTTTCTAATAAAACTATAATTAAACGGTAAACAATTGTTCAAAGTTGAAAAAAAAAATAACACGTTGACATGTGCACGATATGGTGATGTACATATCGTAAACGTCTGCACCTTTCCCCTACTCGTCTTCATGCACCAAAATCATCATTTTGTACTGTTTGCAAACGGTAAATTATCATTTTTCTTTACTAAAATTTGATTCATTTTGGAGTACCCTGTATATGGTTTGGTGCATGACAAAACTGTCTGCAAAAGCGCTTCTGACATATTTTTCTTCCTTTAATTTCGAATTATGAACTTTGCAGACAGTAATTTATTAGTTGAAAACATTGTTTTTTTATGCAAACCGGAAATCGTTTCCTATATCCCGTGCATGCGTGCAAACCTTGAAAGTACCCCAAATTGATCTTTATTGTATACATAATAATGATTATATTACTTGTAGACGGTAGGCTATCAGTTCTGATTTTCTGTCACCATCTACTAGTCTATTATTACCTAACATCAATTTGCACAGATACCTAATTTCAAAACTTGTTTATAGTTCATAGGTACCTAAAAAATAGGTCTTTCACCTTCATTAGAATTTTCAGTTATGAAACTGACTTTATACAGGAACAATACTTGAACCGAATGCAGGACAGGCAGGACCGCAATAACCTTCGAGGATATAGGGAAAAACAGAGGTCGCGCAAAAGCTGTGTGTTTGTTCGAGTCACAATCGTAAATTAGAAAACATTAATCCTCGAAATCTCATTGGTTGACTCAAAATATGGTTTCCAATATGGCGTTCAGTCTTGTTTGAATGTTGTTTGCTTTTGTGTATTTCGTGTGACTATTGTGTTTTGTAACATTTTACATATTTTATTAAGAAAGAACAATGAGCAAGAGGTGCATAGTAAGTCATATCCAACAAGATAAAAACCAAAATCGAACATTTTATGCGTAAGTTACAAATTCCATAGACGTAACATTGTTTTTTTTTACGTAATAGTAATAACGTTTATATACTTGATACTGATAATATGATTTAGTGTGTATATTTATTTTCAAGATTTCCAAAAGATTTGGAACGGCAGCTTAGTTGGATAATGTGTTTGACTATTTCAAAAGACTACCAAAGTATCCATTAAACTATAACAAAATAAAGACAAATGGCACGTCACTGTTGAGTGGATGAGATGTAAATAAACCCCTTTACCGAGCGCGTCCATTATCCTCCTGTTTCCAGGAAAAATATTCTCATTGTTATTAGGATAGGCAGGGCAACTCTATTTTCCCCTATATGCTCGAAGGCAATAACCACATAACTAGAGGCCAATAGAGCAAACAGCGAGAGCTCTAATTGAGGCTTCTGGACATATTATGTTTCGGATTGAAGCGGACTGTATGCAGGAGTGCTGGTTCTTAGCTTTTTTCGAATACAGGCCTTAAGCTTATCTGTGGTTCGGGGATGGCAAGTTATTGGGTTTTTATGGAGGTGGTGGACTCTCCCTATTCGATAAAAACAGACCATTGGCCTGTCTGCAGCTTAAGGGTGTCAGGTTATTCGGGGGTTAATTCATGGCTGTACCGGTTGCCAACAGGACTTTGGCTTGTCTGTGGTTCGAAGATGTCGAGTTATTGGGTTTTATGAAGGTGGGCTCACTTTATTTATTTGATAAGAACAGGCCTTCGACCTATCTGCGTTTCACAGCTTGACCGGTTGAAAACAGGCCTTTGGCCTGTCTGTGGTTTGAGGATGTTAAGTTATTGGGTTTTTTTCATGTGGGCTTACGGCATTCGATAAAAACAGACCTATCGCACCTCGCAAAAATATTATGCTTTCCGCTAATAGGTAGACAGATATTTGTACAACTGAGTGAAATTATATTTCTTACTTTTTAGAGATATTTTTTAAAGATTATTTTAAGGAGGTTCGATTTTTGAAGAAATTTTTTTTTCAACCTTTTCAATAGCTTCTTTAATTTATTTAAATTTTACATAATGGAAGAAACTATTGTGAAATTCTCTTTATGTTGGGCACTATGTGAATGTTACTGTTTGCGAATTAATTGATGTAACCAGCGACACAAATTTTCGAATATTCTCGTAATATGTCGGTTAAAAAAATTGTTCTTAATTTTTTAAAAAATTCTGACGTGATGGGGCAAAATTAGTTTCAGATTCGGTTTCAGCGATCCCAAAAACATATGCTACACTGGGTCTGGCGTCCGGTATCCGTCATCCCAAAAATATTTTATGGTCCTGTCTTATTTTTGTACAGCGCCTTTTTATTGTTTTGAATTTATAAGTGTACGTCTCGCGCGTCTGGTCTATCAGTACTTACACTACAATATGCTTGATTGCAAAACATTTACAAAACGTCCTTATTATGCTTATTACTTATACGTAAATCATCATATGTTATCGTCAAAAAGAAAAAAACCGGAAAATTTTAAGACTAATTTACTTGCGCATAGAAATTGTTACATTATAACTTATAATTTAAAGTACTCGTAAATACAGAAAAAAACGTAGAACTAAATAAACTTAAATTTACTTCTTGTGCATGAAGAAAAGCAATATCGAAGTTATATATTTATATTATGCATACTTAAATTAAATTATCACCTAATAATTTACTCTTAAAATATGACCCACTACATTCTACACCAGCTTTGCTACAACTGCAGTTTCCGGTACATTTTTTAAGTTTACACTTGCGGAATACATTTCCGAAAGGTCCATTAGGACAAGCATTTATAGTTATGAGCATACACGCATTATCCCTTAAATCCCGACCAAAATCAACTATATTCAGAATTTATGATTTATCGTAGTCCCACTTGTCCAAAGAAATATTTAGTCACCCGAGAATTATAGTGTTCTATGTCCATTTTTCATAATTTTATACCAGAACTGATAAAAAGGTTTTTTCTGCGTTTTTCTAAATGTGTAACCCCTTGGCTTTGGATTTGAGGGCTGTCTACTATATGTTTATGTTTATGATGTTTTATCATTATGGTAATAAAATTCAACATTCATCTATTTTTATATTTCCGTAGTTGCAATTAATAAAAAATTTCTTATTTTCTTCACTTGTTTGTATCCTCTGGAAAATTGTAGAGAAAATAAAATAAAAAAACATTTAAAAAAATGGATATAGATTACGAAGTACTACCCTTTTGTTTCTTGTTGGATATAGAATAAGTTTCTTGGATATAGAACATTATCTCATTTCTTTTTGATGGTCATGGAATACAACATGTGAGAAGCGTCTCCTATAGAGCCGTATGTATGCTGTAGATGATATAGAATAAAATTGGTATCGAAATATGAACGCTTTGCTTTCAACGAGTTTAGAATAAATTCATACCGTAGATCAAAATTGCTGCAACAAAACTTGGTTTGTAACGGATATAAATTAATTTTTACTCATATTTTGGATACTGAACGACTTAGCCTTACTGGATATAGGATTATCTGACCAAAGCAAAAATAATGGTGTATATAACTTAATTTCGTCCAAAAGTGGATATAGAACACTATTATAATTCTCGGGTGACGATGTGTTGATAAAAAATCCTCAGTAGGTGATAAATTACTTATACCAGACTTACTGGTGTGAAATAATTTTGCGCGTAATTTATTCGAATTCTCTGTAAATCATGGCCAACTGTATAATATTCTGACAAAATATCGAGCCGAATTTTTAAACTGAGGGAAATCATCCACGGTAATTTAGTAATATTGTAGTTCTTTATGTCTTGTATACGTTAAATGTTTATAATTTTTTTTTAAATAGAAACTTATCAGAGCTAGTCGAAGCACAAATATACATAAATATATTATCCAAATTCATTTGAGCATATCGTTTTCTCCATAGTTAACTTTCGCATAACATAATGAACCATTATAAGAGGCCATTCAACAAATGCATTTGCAAGAATGCATAATCGGACGTTCGTTTGCATATTCCCCTTATCCATTATACTTTTTTTCTAAATATTAATTTGCCATGAAGAACAAACTTAAAATATTTTCCAGTGAAATTAATATTTAATCAAAATGTTGGAATGTATTTAAATTGATATTGTGAGAGTAAATTATTGAGTTCAAGTATGCATATGCATAATAATGTAAATTATAACTTAGATATTGTTATTTTTCATGCTCAAAAAGTAAATTTAAGTTTATTTAGTTGCACGTTGTTTTCTGTATTCATGAGTATTTTAAGTTATAATTTTTAACGTAATATTCTCTACGAGCAAGTAAATTAGTCTTTCTGTTTTTTTCTTTCATAAGTAATGGGCATAATAAGGGCGTTTTATAAATGTTCTGCAATCGAAGTAGGTATACTGTATAGTGCTAGTATTGATGGACCAGACGCGCAAGACTAACACTTATAAACTCAAAATGATAGCGGGCGCCGTACAAAGATAATAATCATATTTTCTACAACAATAAAGCATTGCAGATGATTCTTTCACTAAAAATGTACCAATTCTGTTCTGCAGGTTTCAAATCATACAAGTATGCATCTATCTGCAATAGTTTTAAAATACTTCGATGCTGACATTCCCACTGCACTGTTCTGATACCCGTTGTTTAAACAGTTTCTGTAGCAAATATTTTACTATTAAACACGCTCAAGAAGATGTTGATGCGTTGATTGTCAATACAGCATTTTCCTTGTGCTGAACATTTGATGTTATTTTTATCATTGGTGAAGACGTCGACCTTGTTGTTCTGCTAAGAGCATTAGCACAATCGCAAAACAATATCTACCTTCGTAAAACTGTTGAGAGACTGTATTCCGGAAATTGTCTAACGAATAAAGAAGCTGTTAGGAAAATTCTGTTTCTCCATACGTTTGGTGGCAGCGACAAAACATCGTCCTTCTTTAGCCAAGGAAAACCAAAATTTTGTTCGCTTGTTCAGAAACAAGCAAGGCTTAATGATATTATTGGCATCTTCAAATTTCAGGATGCCAAATTTGAAGACATCGCGGACGCTGCACCATGCTTTCTCGTTTCCTTGTATGACCGTGGCATGGATAAGGAAACTTTGGAAGAAGTCTGCTACCAACGTTTCATAAAATCCCCAACATGAAGCAAATTTCATCTTGCTTCTTCGCCACCTACAATGGACAATGCACTGTATCATGCATTTAGAACGTACCACCAAGTCTAAAAAATGGTATGGAATCCATAAAATCCAGAAGACTGGGAAACTTTGAACCAATGGGCTCCTTCCAGTAAAAATGACAGAAAAACCAGCACTCGCAGAGACCTTATTAAATATAATTTCATGTAAGTGCAAAAAGGATGCGGCAGAGCGTGTGGCTGTAGAAAAGCTGGGTTGAAGTGGTTCATTGTATGTGAATTCTGTAATAGTGAATCATTTGAAAATATACCAAAGGGTTGCATCGAGAGCGAGAGCGAGGACGAAGATGAGGAAATGTTATTCATGGAGGCCCAGAATTCCAGGAGTAGTGACGAATATAATAATGAAGATGTCAACGTCAATCGACTGTTACCATCAAAAAAAGATTAAAAAAATAATAATATATAATAATATTAATAATATAAAATACGTCATTTTGTAAACGTACAGAATTTAATAAAATGTATATGTTTTTGAATTCATCTTTCTGTCGTTCTATCGTTACACATTGGACTTACAATAAAAATATATAAACCAAAAAATATGGGAAATTTTATCTTCTTCAACTTTGTCTGGATCATTTTTCTCGTAGGATCAACCGTTGCGGAATTATTAAAAAAAAAGAAAACGATTTTTGCACCTTTCATTCAAGATGGCGGCTCGCCTTCACTTCCCAAAGTCGAAAACTTGTATTTTCATCAGGGTCTCGACTTTAAACAACATATATCAAAATCATTTTTACTCTACCTTTTGTAGGGCATAGCCCCCCACTCTTTTTAGTCACACTAAAAAGAGTGTTCAACGAGAAGTCATATTCAGCATTTCTTACATAAATGCTAACTCGATATTATTTTTGGTATGCTTTCGAAACCTTACATGCAAAATTTCGGAATATTCTGATTAAGAGTCTTCTGAGATCACCCCTTAAAAGTTCATTTTTCTAACCATAAGTAGCTTTGTTTGTTTCTCAAAAACCAGCACGGTACTGCAGCGGGCTAAAGCGTGTTAGTGACGAGCACACCTGCTCATGCTGTCTATCGTGTATTGGGTTCGACCCCCAGCTCCAACACTGGCAATGTCGATGGGTAATGGGTGTTGTCTGCTTTTTTTTCAAATGTATAACCCCCTTCTGGACAACTTTGGCTTTGGATTTGTGTGTTCTCTATTATGTATGGTGTCTTTATATTTAACAGCCTTATTTAGTTTATCATTTAATTAAGCTTTTCCTTCCTTTTATTCACAACGCGATCTTTGTATGTTTCGTAATATTTCTGCTCGCCAAACTTTGCTTAGTCGCAAGTAACCGGTCTTGCCATTTGTATTCTCGATCCAGTCACATATTCGCAATTGCTAAAATTGTCAATACGGGCTTCAAGTTTCTATCATATTTACTACCTACCGCAGCTATATTTAAAGTATTTCAACTAACTAAACTTTATTCAGTTGGTGGGTAACTTCAAGAAGACTACCTTTTGTCAAAATTGTTTGCATATATTTTACATTTAATTCTGCCTCAAAAGTCAATCGGTGTTAAATCGGGTAAATTTGTAGATCACTACCTGGTGACCTTTCAATTTCCGGCTATTTGAGAAACATGAGCAGGTGTCTTATTTAACTACAAGTGTAGATTCATTCAAAGATAGCTCACCAAGAGCGTCAAAAATCCCATTCCAAAAGGTCTATAAAAGTAACGGAATTGTCATTCTTAAGAAGTAGTTTAACCATTTGTCGATTCAAAATTTCGAATCGGCTATTAATTTTGGCCCATATTTTTTTCAGTTAGTCTGTATATGTTTTCGTTAGTCATTGCCATGTTCATAAAGTGCTGAGGTCACACTGTAACATACGATAGAGTAAGCGTTTAGCAGTCCCAATTACATATTAAATATTTTTGCATAAAACTGATAAAAGAGTATATTAAAAACCAACACTTATAATGTATTTCGATTCATCCATCATGTTTCCTTCGAAATGGGAGGAAACGAGGACAATGTATCATTTATCAATCACAAGGTCAAGATGATGATCCCTGAAAAGATGGCTTGAAATGGGTTATATAATTCTACTTTCGTTCTCCATATCTATACCGACAGAATCTTGAAGGAAAATATTATTTGATTTAGAGTTTATTCATTCGGATTATATTTATTCACAGTGCGATATGAAATGCGACTCGAATCTCAAACATGCAACTATCCCAACGGAGTTACCGAATAAACCAAAGGAAATCAGGAAACAGTTAAAGGCGTTAATGAAAATTTATTAAAAATCATGTGAATTTTTTTTGTGAATACTTATTATTGACATTCGACAATAGACAAATATTATCAGATTTGTTAATAATTTAGTATCACTAAAATTTAGAAAAAAAAACCGCTGCCTAATAAACTTCCACATCCAGATTTCCGGTGGGGATGGCTAGTGCCAAAAACATTTTTGAGACCTTTGGTTCTTGTGAAGACAATAAATCACAATTATTTTTTTTATCCCCTTTAATAATGGGGATATTAAATCCGAAACTAAATCCCCATTTTATGGAGTCTTACTTGCTTACTTTACCTATTTACCCTGCGAACCTTCAACGGAAAAGATCAAAATACAATATAGTTTCATCTCGCTCTAATACATAGGTGTATCTAATTTCAAGTAATATCGAAAACCGTTCCAGAGTAATCTTGGGCAAAAAAAAAATTACAGGCCGACATATAGACATGTTTTTGCTCAAACTTAAAATCTCGACATTTCATGACATTTTAAGTCTATTTGACAAAAAAAAATTAAATTTCCACGATGTAATATAACCAACTCTCTTGAATATATTCCTGATAACCATTAACCTCTGTTTGTGAGTTTTTGATTACGTCAATTAAGTCGCGAACATACACATGATAAAGGTAACTGTTTAGACAACATTTTTGTAAATTTTAACTGTTCAAATGCGTCAAATATTACACCAAGTATCTCGGACCATAGTGGTCTGATTTTCGAACTAATCTATACTGCCCTGCTAAGACAAGATGTCGTAACTGCAAAAAATTAATTTTTGAGATTTTAATTGAATTTGCACCGTATTAGTGATCCTCACAACTATAAAAAATGTAGAAGTCGTATCTAAAGCAAAACTAGTGAATATACATAACGAATATGTGTCGTATCTATAAAATAGACCTATTCACTAAGCTCAAAAGTCATATCCGATCATTACCAGATTTATTTGTCGTAACTTAACATATATACAATGTTTTGTTATATGGTTACACTGATAAAAGAGACACATATTTATTTGCCAAAAATGAAAATCATGAATTATGAAAAGTAGATGGCATAACATAATTCAGAAAATAGTTGATTTCTCTAAAATTACATTTTCTCAGATACGACTTCTTGTCATAGCAGGGCAGTATAGTGATCATAGAAATACAGTAACAAATATAAAGTTGAATAGAAAATTTAGCAATAATAATATTGAACAACTTATCTTTTATTTAAGCAAAGAAACATGGCTTGATATTTACAACAATATTACAGTTTTAGGGAAGTTTACTGCCTTATACAATACATTCATATATTACTACAAATTATATTTTCCATTAGTCTCTTTGGAGGATAGGAAAGAAATAATCAAAATTTACAGAGGTTACTAACAAAGAATAGGTTATTGTTTTTGTACAGCCGTTCTAGACAACACGCTACTGATCAACGCAAGCAAATTTATAAGAATTACAAAACGGAATACCACCAACTTTTTAACTCAGGCCAAACAAAAGTATCATCAGAATCGCCTCAATAAATCGGGCAAATATAGTATAACTGAATGGGATATAATAAACCTTGAAACGGGTAGTAGCCCAGTCGATGAAGGTATTTACCTACAAAAACTTGCAAAATTAATACTTTTTCTTTTTAATGAGTTCATGAAAGTGTATAGAATAATATCCTGAAAAGTTTACATGTCGCTCGGATGCAGAACTGCAGAAAAATATTTTTTTTTTCCATTTTTTCAAAATTTTGAAATTAAGCCAAGCTGGGAAAAAATAAAAAATACAGATGGATAGATCACGTATTTATGAACAAGATTTATCGCTAAAGCCACTGTTTTCCCGGAAAAAAATAGTCAAGTGTAACGTTATAACTCGGAGCGAGATGGATGCGTGCGCGCGTTTGAATACGCATGACTGTGACACCGACGCACTCAATTACATGTCACTAAATCAAAATTTGTTCAATCTACATGAGTGTTGGTTTATTTAAAAGATGGAAATTGTAGCTTTCTGATGCTTTTTTGTTTTAAACAATACAAGCGAAATTCGTTTACTTGTATGCATTTTTTCGAAAATATGATCAATCGCATCATGATAAGAAATTAATATTTTCACGATCTTCTCCTTATAATTATGAAAATACCTTTGATTGTTTTGAATATAAATTCTGTAAGTTTTCCAATACATTAACAAATGTATAAGGAATCCATTGCAAACAACTGAAATGTGGATAGGTGTACCCTCGGGTGTACCTGTGATAAATCCCAACAGTAAAGGCACGTAAAAATTCATGCGAGAGATTCAGTGGCTATGCGTGGTGTCTGTGTATGCGTTCATAATTATCTATTTTCCCTCCATACTCACTATTTATCCTCCTATTCACTAAGAAAAATGTCAAAAATGTATAATCAGGAAGAGAAAAAAAGCTTTATTTTACTCGTTCTGCTAAGAATTTTTAGAGGTTCCATAGTATACATTTAACCGTGCGCTTGGCCGCGCAAAGTGGCAAAGTTATTTCACTAATTTTTTTCCAGGAATACCGTGGCTTTAGCGAAAAACTTTATTAGAACATTTTATGTTCAGAAACATGTCGTCTATCCACTTGTATTTTTTATTTTTTTCTACCCTGATTTAATTTCAAAATTTTGAAAAAATGGATGAAAAAAATTTTTTTTTCATTTTTTTTATGTTCATTTTGCAAGTTTTTGTACTATAAATTTTTCTCTGTCGTCTGGGCTATAGGAAAAATCAACAAGTCTCGTTCCCTGATAGTTTAACTGCTGATCATTTTAATAGATTCTTCATTAATAATGCTGAATCTATTGTGAATAACTCTCATATTAATACTGTAAACCTCATGGACGTAAATTTGCAAACTAGTAATTCTATATTCTGTAATCCTGTTACAGCCGATGACCACACAACAACAAGAGGTAAAATAAAGGACTATTAGTTCATACCCTTTTCAAATGAGCCAATTAGTTGAGATTCATGGGTGCTAGTTAAATAAGCTTAATACTGAATGCGGTGTACCTCAAGGTTCAGTCCCCTGGGCCATTATTATTCATTAGTTTGATAAATGATTTATCAAACATCGTAAATCAAAATAACTTGACATCTCAAAATGATGTTATTTCACAGAGTCAAAATATTTTAAATGTATTTGTTGAGTGGTTTATCAGAAATAATCTATTTTTGAATATTTCAAACACAGAATTTATATTATTTAAGCTAAGATATGCTCCAGTGACTGAGAGCCAATTGATTAAAATTAAGAGAACATCTATAAAACAGCAAACACTGTAAAATATTTAGGTATATATATTAATCAGTTTTTAAATTGGGATGATCATGTAAGAAATCTGTGTTTAAATTTGTCATTAGTTTATTATGTATTATATAGACTTAAATCTTTAACTAGTAACCAAATATTATTAGCCTATTACTATGCACATTTTTATTCAAGAAAAACTTACAGCATTTCATTTTGGGGATCTTCAAATCTTTGTAAAAAAGTTTTTATAATGCAGAAAAGGACGCTACATAATATAGCAGGTGTAAAAAAATTTCAATTTCAAAATTTCATTCTTGTAAAACTTTGTTCAAAAAATAAAAATTATTAACGGTACCATGTATATACATTTACGAAATAGTAAATTTTTTAAACATAATTACTCTTCATTTTTGACTAACAATAAAATTTTAACCATCAATATGGCACTGGAAATTCCATTGCCTTAGTTATTCCGCAACATAATTTATCTCTATATAAACAAATCCTGTTTATGTAGGTAATAAATTCTTTAATAAACTTCCTAATCAAATTAAAAGCATTAGAAGCATCACACAATTCAAAAACAGTCTATTTAATTTCTTAATCCATCACTCATTTTATAATGTTAAAGAATACATGAACTTTTAAATAGTGCATTGATATACTTTTGGAACAATAAATATGTATTTTTATTATTATAGTCGATTAAAAATAAAATAATAATAATTTGACCATTGAACTAATACTATACGCATAGCACTTATTGGATAAAACAACTTGCAGATTGTGCACTTTTGCACTTTTATCAGCAATTTTATACTTCACGCTCTCCGAACGCATTAAATACGTATTATTAATTTTTCTGTTGTTACTCATGAAATCCGATTAATATCTGAGTTATTTATACCAGCCATTCTGTAGGTGGATCATAATAATATTTTTCATTTCGACGTAAAGTAATATCCATAACTTCTGATGGTAATTCCCGGGGAAATAGTAATTCGGAAAATTTAGCGAATCTGACACTGCAATTTTTACTGACAAATGTCCCCATTTTGAAAAATATAGCTCGCCACATCGTACATATATTTATTTTAATGAAGTAGGGTGGATTGGTCCATTGGTTAGCGAGGACCCAATGAGCGTGAGAAAGCTCGTAAAACAATAGACCGAAATGGTAAAAAGCTTTCCGCAAAGGTGTCGTATTTATTTCGACTTGCATAAGCGTCTGAAATAACGAACAGTTTCCGATGCCGATTCGCAACGTCCTCGTTATTAAACCAGTCGCTTTGCATTTAATCAGAATTGATCGATGGAAGGAAAGAAGTTATTGTGGAGATAAATCTGTTCACGGGAATTCAAACGTTGCGCACAGAGACGAAGGAAAAAGTTCTTCCCGATGGAAACAGAGATATAATAGAAACATAATATTAAACACTGGCGTTATAAATTCGGGGAATAGCGAAAATAAATTATAATCTTTTGTCCTTTGGGGATTACATGCTACATATGGAAACAAAAAATTTCCCAAGGCACAAGTGTGAGCTTCACCCTTAAAAACTACCTCTAATGCGCCCCGCCGCGGTTTTTCGCACTTTCTCACGAAACAGTTGGTCCCACAGATAGTGATAATTATCTATCTAATTATTTTATCATTGATAATATTCTACATAAAATTTGTTACAAATAAGGTTCTATACATATTTCCAAGCAGTGGAAAATTGCGATTGCTGACCCGATCCTGAAACCAGGCAAACCTCTCCACGAGCCGGGAAGTTACCGGCCAATCACCCCGTTAGATACACACAACAGTGCAACATTTTCCTACAAATAGACATCGAAAAAGCCTTTGATGCAACATGGAGGAATGGCTTTATTTACAAACTGGATCATACCCCAAATACTTGACGTCATTGATAGCGTCATTCTTGTCTGACAGATATATTTTGGTACGAGTGAATAATTTCTTATCACTGAAAACTAGGCTCTCTGCAGGAGTTCCTGCTTTCACCCATCCTGTTGAACCTCTTTACCGCACACATTCCTTCCTACCTAAATACCTCTTTAGTATTGTACGCAGACGTCATTACTATTTACGTGAATAGTTCTATGCGCAAACAACCACCCAGAATATCAGGTATCATTTAATTAAATTAACAGAATTCTATAAAAAATGGAAAATTAAAATAAACACACAAAAAAGCGAAACCATTACTTTTAACAGAAAATTTACTAACGTTAGGACGTTTACGAAACTAAACATAGACGGACTTGACGTATAAGAACACAACACAGTCAAATATTTGGGGGTCTCTCTGAATAAGATACTGTGTTTCGCACCCCATATAACCGGAGCAATAAATAGGACCTATGGAGCTCTCGGCAAAATATACCCCCTGGTTAACAGGTGAAGTAAACTGACCCTCAATAACAAATTGACCCTTTATAAGGTCATTTTTAGACCCATCCTGCACCATGGCTGCGTGGCCTGGAATGGGGCTTCCGACACGCAGCACGGCAAGTTGCAGGTTATACAAAACAAAATACTTCACCTGTTAACCAATTCATCTCGTTATATAACAATCGATGAGCTCCATAAGATCTCTGGCATGTCCAAAACGAAGGACCTTATCAAAGAGACCGCCCAAAAATGTTTTACTCTTAAAGTATGTCCTCAGAACTGACACGTGACATCCCTTTAAAACGCAGATTTAAGTAATAAGTAGAAAACAAAATTTCAAATCAAAGTAAAAATAATTTAAAATTCCAAGCTCTTAAACTTCTTTGCTTAACTGATGATATCCAGAAAGGTCGAACGATACCAAATGGGAACTATTTATTACAAGGGATAGTTGGAAAGGTATCCCCAGTTTCGTGGTCACACGTTCGATGTTGTGCAACGCCAAAAGGCCGCACATCGAAAGGTATTCGCTGTCCAGTGAAGGACTGTTATGTTTGGCACTTGTCTCGACTTCTGTTCGTCAACTTCGGTCAGGGAAAAGGACCCTGAGACAAGGTATTAGCATTTCTCAAATAGAGAGTAAAATCTACAAGAATTGTGGGAAATTGCAAAGCATGTAAAACACGCAAAACGCGTCCATGAGCAACCCAGATTTGTAAAAGATCTGCAAAGCTCAACCGGGCACTGCCTTTGGCTTTGAGAAATTTGAACAATATATTGTTCTCTGCGTTCGATCAACTACTTTCTAGATTTGCCTGAAAATCAAATAAAAATAATTTAAAATTTCAAGCTCTTAGGCTCCTTCGCCTAACTGATGAGACCCAGAAATGCCGAAAGCTACCAAAATGGGAACCATTTATCACAAGAGATAGTTGAAGCCATTGGAAAGGAAACCCCATCTTTGTGGTCACACGTTGCCCATGGATGCGTTTTGCGCGTTCTCCATTGCAATTTCCCAAAATTCTTGTAGATTTTGCTCTCTATTTGAGAAATGCCAATACCCTGTCTCAGAGCCCTTTTCTCCGACTAAAGATGATGGACAGAAATCGAAACAAGCACCGAACTTAACAGTCCTTTATTGGACAAAGAATACTTTTCGATGATCTAACAACGAATTCATGCGGCCTTTTGGCTTTGCGCAACGTCGAACGTGTGACCATGAAACTGGTTCTTTTCCAATGGATCTAACTATCTCTTGTCATAAGTGGTTCCCATTTTGGTAGCTTTCGAACTTTCTGGGTCTCATCGGTTAGGCGAAGAATCCTAAGAGCCTGGAATTTTAAATCATTTTAATTTGATTTTCAGGCAAATCAAGAAATGATGAGGGAGTTACGTGGCTTTTTCGGAAACATCGTTACAAGCATTTTCAATACGTTGCTCAATTCTATCTAACTTAAATAATGACAAAATAGACTTCTGGCGTATGTAAGCCCGTCGAGTTGGCCATGGTTCAAGGTGTAAAAATTAGTAAAATTATATCATCGTTACAAGGCTAATTTGTTTTTGTGTGTACACATTTTATGTTTAGAATGAATAAAATAAGATTACCAGAAAGTGTAGGCTGTCAGGGGCGCAGCCAGAAAGGTCAAAGATATAAAAAAACGAAGTTATATAACATGATCGTTACAATCGTTTATTTAAATGTTTTTAATACAGAAAAAAATTCCCAGAAAGAAATTCCCGTCAGTAAGGCTAGCCAAAAAGAAAATGTTCAGGGTTTTTGAAGAAAATTGGATTTGTTTTCGCATATTTCATCTCAGAACTCTAAACTCATCGTTACAAGTTATGGCTTCTTTTTAAAACGTAAATATAAGCTTCTTCAACAATAAAATAGCCTCCCCAGAGAGTTCTTAGTGTCAACGAAAGTACCATAGGTTCTTAAATATACAGGAGTTTAACGCTTTCGGCTAACTTCCTACCGTACCTCAGATGTATTGTATCATTATTACCTTTCTGGCTGCGCCTCCTGACGGCCCACACTTTCTGGCGATTTTATTCATTCTAAATATAAAATGTGTACACACGAAAAAAATGAGCCTTGTAACGATGACTTATTTCGCTGTTAGACAGTGCTCGTGACGCATCTGATAGGAGGTGCCCCGCCAGAAGTCGATTTTATGAATCGTTATCATCCATTAAACCATAAAAATATCTCAAAGTTCATAAAACGATGATGTGCCGAAAAAGCCACCTAGCTCCCGCTCTAAAAGTAGTTGGTCGATCGCAAAGAACAATGTTTGTTCAAATTGCTCAAAGCCAAAGGCAGTGCCCGGTCAAGCTTCGCCGACCTTCTACAAATCTGGATTGCCCATGCTTTGCAATTTCCCAAAATTCTTGTAAAATTTCAAGTATTTAAGAAGTTCCTTATTAACAGAAATAAATATCAATTGAAATTTTCTCTTGTATACGTGTTGTTTTTAGCTTATTATTGTTTTATACTTTGTTATTATTATACCATTTTTTTGCTCTTTGCTCTTGACTTGCCATATATGCAAATGGGGAATAAAAGTACTATTACTATCATTATTATTAAATAAATAGACAATGTCTAATAATTCCTCCCAACTACTCGCGCACAGGTAATTTTAATTGAATCACCAATACGAAACCGAAAACCATATTCTGTGCATTGACATCTGACAAATATCCCAACAATCCTATATTTATTGGAATTCAGATTGTGCTGGAATCCAGTGAATGCCATTTATATAATTTAATTCTTTTCAGCAGGTACGCGGGAGGGGAGCGGCTCTTCCAAGTATCCTGTGATTGTGTTCATCCACGGGGAGAGTTATGAGTGGAATTCTGGAAACCCTTACGACGGCAGTGTCCTAGCCAGCTACGGGGGCGTGGTCGCCGTCACCGTCAACTACAGACTGGGGATTCTAGGTGAGTCAATTATACAGAATTATACGTAGTATAGTGTCGGGATATTATTTCCACAATTTCAGCAGCTTATGAATAGTTATTAATCTGATATAGCGGTATAACGTAATTTACTGTTTAGAAGATATTTCTAGGGGACGATTATTCATTGTCTTGTTTTTAGTACAGGAAAATAATTCGAACAAAGTTGATTTTAGATATAGGTTTCGTAGATTATTTCACCCATTGACCTCTTAGACTCAGGTGTTTAAAACAGTTGAAACGTAAAACCTGGTTTAACCAAATTCGATTAATTAATAATCTTAGTTTTACATCGTTTAAACTTAAAGCACAAAAATTGATAGTTGAAATCCAGACATCTAGGTAATTTTATATAATGGAATAGAATACTTGGGAGAATTATTGGCGATGATGATTTCCTTCAAGTGATAAAATATGTTATAAATTCGAGAATTCCGCGGTGAGTTTCTCGAGAGAGAATAAATATTTTTTTTAGGTGGGATGATAACGATTTTTTTGTCGATGTGAAATTTGTTATTGATAGGGAACACAATACAATTTCTCCTCTTACTAACAGATATTTCACTTTTTTTTTAAATTATTTGTCATAAGCCTATAAAATTGCTCCATCAGTTGAAAAGCAAGATATTTTCTTAAACATTTAGGTATGCCCTCAAGCAACTACAAGGTTATGTTAATATATTCTTCATATATTCTTAGCACATTTAGCTGAAGATGTCATTGCAAAAGTGAAACCTGAAAGTATTTAATTGTAATTTTTGTAAATCATGATAACAAAAACGCCTTTACATTTTCCATTCAATCACTTTTAAATTACAATCAAAGGAAATTAAACAAAAAATGTACAATTTGGGAATAGGAATTAATTACTCGACCTCAATTAACCGAATTTAAAGAACTTCAGACAGTTTATTTAAATCTAAATGTCCTTCCCCGAAATAAAATTAAATTGTACGTTCTTAAAGCGGATGTTGAATCTTAATTTGCATTTCTGATATTTTTGCATTGAGCCAATTAACGATAAACTAGAATTGGGTCGTTGTGTCTGAAAGTAAAATTGCTACAGAAATATTTAATCGATTACAGGAGGACGTATAATAGTTATTTACAATACAAGTGGGATACGAACATTATTATCACACGCATGTGAACTTTGCACGAAGAGACCATTAGGCCAAGTCATGTAATCACAATAAGTGCGATACGAATGTTTATCTACTATCGATATCTAATGTCAAATATTACAATATTCTCTTGTATGTCATAGTGACATATATTACCACACTAGTTCGGTAAAATGTTACGTTACCGAACTAGTGCGGTAGAGAGATATAAAAATCTTAGCAATTAGACGTTAATTCGAGTAGAAATTAAATTAGAAATCATTAATTTCATTTTAAATATTTATTAATTGAAAAGAATAAAAATTCGACTTTACTTATTGTAAACATTTATTACTACATCTTTGCAGTTTGATATATTAATTCCTGCAGATGTGCAGCTGTAGAGGCAACTGTTCTAATAATGTTTTCGACGGAATTTTCAATGTTAGCAACAGTTTTGTTGTGCCCCATAATTTTACACCACGCATTTTCTTTAAATTGGCCCAATCCTCCAATTGTTTATACTCAATTTCGTACCTATCTTGAGATTTCGCAGGTACCAATGATTTAATAGCTGCAATTTTTGCAAATTATATGTCAGTAGCAACACTAGTTTATAGTTTATCGTCTTAAAATTGTTGTAATTATAAGTTATAAATTTTTTTATAACATTATGAGAAGTATTGATAAAACATTGTATCATAATTTCATATTACGATATTTGATGGGAAATATCCCATCGGGTATCGTAATTATGAAAGTTTGCGATACTTATATGGTAAATAACTATTATCTAACATTTATCGTACAAAACTTTATCTACAATCATTAAAAATTAATCAAATCACGAAAAAAATTAAAATCAGCTATTCGGAACGCAAGTTATCTATGGATATTCGACAAGTTTATTTATCAAAAGTTATAATGAGCATAAATAAAGTCATGCCCGATTCAGATGTTCAAAAAGCTGCTACAAAGCCAATGGACACGCATACGTTTAAAAACTTTAAAAAAGGATTGAAAGCCACACGTTGTTATAGTGTTTTTAGAAACGCGTTGATTCAACGAAGAAATGTCGCGCGAAAAAACGTTTTTATTAACCAGATATAAACGTCTTTTAAAAATCATAGATGACGATTAAATAACAATGTACAGAAGTATTAAGGAGACGATAAATGTTCATTAATTTTCAACGTTTACGAACGAAAGTAAACGCAAAGTATAAACGTATGAAACGTTTATACTTTGCGTTTACTAAAAGGGATAATAACGTTATATATTCATTAATTTGCACGTTAATTAAACGAAATTAAACAGAAAAATAAACAATTTATTTAAGGTTTAGATCACGCATAGCATAGCTTAAAACTTTTATGTTATCTCGGCCGCGTCACAGAATTTGAACATTGCACTCTATATTACTTATTTTCTATAAATCCATTAGAATATAAGATAAAACGTGACTGGTTATTCTCAGTAGTTTATAAGTGGTGACGCCTAGAAATGATTTTTGCAACAAACTGGTAATGCATAAAGTCATCTAAAATTGCAAACAAAGAGTAACCGCAAAAACAGACCCAAATTCGCCCATTTTTGCACCCCTAAATTTTACTGTAAATAATGTGCTAAATGATTGTTTACAATTAGAACATGCTTCTGATAAAGTTTCAAGTTGAGCATATCATTAGTTAGTGAGATATGAGTGATAGAAGATGTCTAATTTAAGTAATTTGATTCATGAAATCATTGTAAAGTACATACATGTACTACCTTTTTGTACGCATTTAAAAAAATTACCGTGAACATATTTTGATATGTATTTATGTTTTGGAGGTCGCTGAATTCATATACGAAGTCAGAATTGCGAAATTCAAGATGGCGGATCCAGTATGGCGGACCGAATTGTCGAAAACTTCGATTATGACCACGAAAACTTAAATGAAGGGTTGTTTTTGCGGTTTGGCAACAAAATTGCATATACTTGGATTTTTGGGTCGCTTATTACAAACCTGAAAACATAATCCTAAAATTCAAGATAACGGATGTGTAATTCAAGATGGCGGATCCAATATAATGAACCAAAAAGTCAAAAACGTTCTGTTTAGTCTCGAATCATTCTACATGGCGCGGCGTTCGAGGTCGCTGATTACGAATTTGAAATCAAAATTCTAAAATTCAAGATGGCGCATTTGAAATTCAAGATATCGGATCCAATTTGACAGAAAAAAACGAAAAAATCTATTATAATGATTTTAAGGTCGTAAAGTGAAAAATTTCTTTTTACTGAGAGTTAGTGCATTCAAAGAATTTTGGCTTTGCTAATCACTAACCCAAAAATCCTAGTATATAACTTTTCGAGATCGAACAGAAGATTTTTTACTTTTTGTCTGCCATATTGGATCCGCCATCTTGAATATTGGATCTGCCATCTTGAATTTCAGAATGCTAACATCAGATTCGCAATTAGCAACTTAAAAAAATTATTTTACATTTTTTCGTAACCAACCTTTTTGAATTTTTTCTGCCAAATTAAATCCGCCATTGAATTTCAAATGTACCATTCTGAAATTTAGAATTCTGATTTCAAATTCGTAATCAGCGAACGCCATGTAGAATGATTCGAGACTGAACAGAACGTTTTTGACTTTTTTGTCCATTATATTGGATCCGCCATCTTGAATCCCACATCCGCCACCTTGAATTTTAGGATTATATTTTCAGATTTGTAATAAGCGACCCAAAAACCCAAGTATATGCAATTTTGTTGTCAAACCGCAAAAAAAAACCGTTTATATAAGTTTTCGTGGTCACAATCGAAGTTTTCGACAATTCGGTCCGCCATCTTGAATTTAGCAATTCTGACTTCGGATTTTAATTCAGCGATCTTAAAAACATAAACACATATCAAAATATGTTCATGGTAATTTTTTTAAATACTTACAAAAAGGTAGTACATGTATGTACTTTACAATGATTTCATGAATCAAATTCCCTAAAATTCGACATCTTCTATAACTCATATCTCACTAACTCAGGATATGCTCAACTGGTAACTTTATCTGAAGCATGTTCTAATTGTAAACAATCATTTAGCATATTATTTACAGTAAAATTTAGGGATGCAAAAATGGGCGAATTTTGCGGTCACTCTTTTTTTATACATTAATATAGATCAGTAGAAAAACGTTGAAAAAACGTCATTATCTACCATTTACTTCACCTGTAGATGTAGAATGTCTAATAAGTTGAAAACGTCAGTTATTTTAACGTTGTATAAAAACGTTTCTTTTTTCCTTTAAATAAAACATGTTTCAATTGCTATATTAGACACATACAATAAAAATGTTTAATTTTCTCGTTTCACAAACGTTACATTTAGCAGGTTGTTACAATTTCTCATATTATGAACATGTATTATATGTTCATATATCAGTAAAAGAAACATTTTGATTATAACGTTTTACTTTAGTAATCTCTTCCACTACTGGTTGTGAATGTGTGTAGGAGTAACGTATTTTATAGGCTCTATTTAAATATGAAATTTACAACTGAATTTTATGATTCGCAAAAAACGTTTAAAAAACGTAATCTTCTACCATTCACCTGTGGGTTTGAAATTCCCTTGCATTTAGTTAATTGGAAACAACAGTTACTTTAGCGTTGTAATTTTTTCTTCTTTAAATAAAACGTTTGAATCGTCATATTAAATATATGTACTAAAGAACGTTAAACTTTTCCGTTTCCCAAACATTACCGTTAGCGAGTCTTTAAAACTCCCTACATTATAAACGTGTTTTATACGTCATTACATATTTGTGAAAAAAACATGCTTACTGAAATATTTTATGCTGGTATTTTCTTCTACTAGTGGTTAAAAATGGCGTGTAGCAGTAATGTAATTTAAGCGTTTTATTTAAACGTTGATATTTTCAACCAAATACAAACGTTGAAAATATCAACATAAAACGTTTAATCAACGCCTATGATGGTTTAGAAATGTTTATTAAACGTGCGTGTGCCCATTGGGAAAGTTGTTTCACCTCTTCTAATTGATAAATCAAGAGGTAGATATGAATTGAAGTATAGACGGTATGACAAATGATGTGCAGAAAAAGAGGTAAATAATCATCAGCAGATAGAAAGAATGGTTATTTTCTTGTCTTTCATATTTAATGTTAAATATTAAGTGTTTAAGTATATGAAAAAAATTGATGAGTCAAATAATGTTATATTATGAGAAGCTTTGTTCGCGTATTTTGAGCATTTATCATAGATCCAGAAATCTTCTTCTCTCTGGGCACATTATTCGATATTGCGGAGCGACATATTCATGAAAAGAAATATGGATATCTGAAAATTTACACCTTAATTGCATTTTTGAAAAGAAAAACTGAAGAATATTGATCTAAAAAATCCAAGAAACTAAGCAGAAATCTGACAAGTATTTGCCAGAAAATAACGACAACACAGCTTTAATGAAAAAAGTTACGCTCATTATTGGACCTGCAGGTGCATGCAGAAAAGAATAGTTGACAAAACTACTAGTGGAACATGTAACAGATGAAGGTATTTTATCTGAAATCATTAGATAAGAGTCCCAGTTATCATCTGTTTTAGTTGTGTAGTGTAATGATGAAATAGTAAAACAACAGACTTCAGAAAACCATTTATTCATATACTTTTCAAGACAATATGTAAGTCTCTACTTGCTCTAAATATTAACAACGCATTCATTATATGATATCAGATGAAACAAGTTTCAAGAAGTTGAATTTATGCTCACTTCTTTGTTGTGAATTGCTGCATTCATATTTCCACCGAGAATATTTGAGGCAATACTCTTCTTTTTTCTTCACAACTCTCTATGTGCCCTTCAGCGACTGTATGTAACGTCCACTCCCCGTGCCTCTTCACAGTTAAAATATCAACTCCAGTATCAACTATCAATGATGTAGAAGATCTCCTGAAATAATGGCCATTGCATTGTTTAGGATTAGATATTTTAAGAAACAAAGCAATATTCTTTGGTATATTCCCAAAGGTGTTAATTCCTACGGGTTGTCGAGTACATTTATCATTCTTGTAAAGCATAAAGAAATAGAGAGCATAAAGAAATAGCAGTAAAATCGTCTTGACAAAGCATTTGTAAGACGATGACTAAGTTCCCTTGAATAACATGGTTTTATAATTTCAGTTCAGTACAATATCTAAGCGCCAAAAAGTGACTTTCACTTAAGTATAAATAGACTTTATCCGGCGACTAACAATTCGATGAATAAGAAAACCAGACTTTGCTATCTGTAAAATAACTTGCATCCGTATTTTCATTAAAATATACCCTCGATTAACAATCTGATAGATATGACTTTAAATGTTTTCCAAAGTAAGTGTTGCCAACTTAAGATGCGGAAAATAACGAGGTTTTATGCTTCAAATAAAGGTAGAAAAGATCCCCCTACTGTGGTTTGTTGTTGGCTTATGGCATTTGTGTTGTTTCTATATTTATCATATAGCCCAGGAAAATTAAGTTCCAACCCTAAACAAATTCCTTGCAAGCTAATTTTTGGCAGAAAGTGTTCACTTGATGTCTTTTATTAATGAATGAAAAGTCTCTAGAGATCTGACTGGAGCTTCATTTGATCTAGTCAAAAAGGTCGATAGTGACTGAATTCATACCGTAACGCGTAGTAAATATTTTGAGAAGCGGTTAAAATCCACTCTAACACTTGAAGAATTAATATTTAAAAGAAAATATTTAAAAAGTTGTATTAAATATATATATATATATAATCTTTAAAAATAACATAAATTTTGTAACAAAATAATAGAAATAGAATGAACAAAACAAAAATAGTTTCTTTACGATGTAATCGGTCGGTCTCATCAAGCCTGGAACATTTTAAAATAAATTTATCGTTATCAAAGTAACATTTCATTACCTTTAATAGAAAATCCACATAATTATAGTACCTCTTCTTTCACTATAAGGTCATCGTCAACATCATCTTCCTGACTGTAAGGATGGTCTAGTTCGTCTGCCACGAGAGATATATTATTGCATGAGGTTCCTCTGCAATGTCCGCACATAGAAGTACATTTAAGACCTGCTATCCTGTACTGACACCCTCTTTGGCAACCTTTTTTTGCAATTGCATCGTATGAGGTGTAGAAGTTCATCTGGTGCAGGAGGCAATACACTAGGGACAGGAACTAGGGTGCCATTTATTTTCTGCCATCCCCACTCAGTAGCCACCATTTCGTTCCCCAATCAATCTTGCACTTGTAAATATACTCGGAAAAAGTGTTGCCTTACTGCACCACTTGGTGGAAGATTGGATAGATCTAGTGCACTCTTTCTTTTCTGTTTTGAGCCGACCTTTTTGCTGTACATGAAGTACCGCAACTCATTTAAGTTATATAGTGCGAGCAGAAATTCTTCTCCAACTGATGCAATATCGTCTCGGACTGCCAACGGTTGATAGAAAAGTTTAACTTTTCTACACAGTTTTGGATTGGATTTTAAAACCTTGTAAGCGAGTTTCTTCCCTTTTCCGAATATTGCACATGTTGTATCTGAACCAGTTGCGGCATGTAGAATTAAAATAACGTCCTTCACATTGCCGAGAGTGGTTTGCAGTTGTTGGAACAACAGTTACCGAACTGCTTTCCAGAGACTTCGATAGGACCGTTGAAACTATCAAGTTATCAGCATCTCCTATTACTTGTCGAGCATCCATATTAGCGTCCTTTAGCTTGATATCAGCTGGACCTTGTTTCTTACATTTACTAAAAAACCTTCCTGACTGGTCGTCGATGGCATGTTTTCATCAATTGTTAAATCTACAGACGTTTTTTTAGAGCTTCAACGTTTCTGCTCTTCACACTTGATATTGGGTGGTCCATCATAGCCATCAAATATTACACTTGCTCTTTTGTAACGGCATATGATATGCGCAACATATCTATTACAGATGTAAAATCGAAATTAGGAACCTGGGAACGTAGCAATGGTTTAGCTACTGAGACAGATTGATTTTTTCAGCTTCCCCTTTTGTATTTTCTTCGACAATCGGTATGGAGAATCAGGGGATTAGTAGACTCCAAAGATGCTGCTAATCCATCTTCTCTGATTTTACTTGCAAGAAGAATGGTATCAAGGCCCCGTTTTATTGTGGTCGTGTTTTTAATTGCAAGTGGTTGGTTGCATAGCAAACAGATCTCCATTGTTTTATTGGGTCACCATTAATCTAAGCTACAAATGGAAAACCTAGTAAATTAGAAACGCCCTACTTCGAAATATTTATACACCAAAACCACTTCGCAGCTTTTCTTACTACTCACGTTCTCGTTTTATTTATTATTAACATTAAACTTACCAGAATTGTAGAATGAAATTAGGGCCTTAATCTTTTAATGCTGCTGCATAACCAATAAAATCCTCAATAAAAGTCAATAAGATCAATTAGATAACACACAAATAATACACTTCGACTACCACAGTTGGAAAATGTGAAACAACCAGTTAGAACGCGATATGGTTACGTGCGGGCGGTGCGGCGCAGCGCCTGCGCGCTTCCTATCTAATACATCAAATTCTAAAAAAAAAAACAATAGCGAACTAAAGCGTGTCAACCAGGAGGGAAGTGAAAATATTAACACACTGATTTACAAATAAAAGTTGGTGTTACAACAGAATTTCATATACCTAATCTATTTACTTAGACCCGCGTTTTAGAAAAACCGATGTGACGCAATGAAGCTCCAATCGAAACATTAGAGACTTTTGGTAAGTTATACGGGAACACCTACTTGACATACCACAGCGAAAATTGCTTTGCAAGGAATTTGTTTAGGGTACCTTTCAAATTTTAATTAATATTCCTGGGCTAATATAGGTGCCCCACCGGAAACTGCAGAATTTATAAGAAAATCGCAAATAATTCAAAAAGTCGTAAGGTAATCGTAAATTAAACCCCTACATGGGGAAAAAGGGGAATTTAATTTTATATAATTTAATGCAAAAAATACAGGGTGTTTGTTCCATTCGACTTAAACAAGTTTTCGCGGTTTGAAGTTGGCAAAATGCAAAGACAAAAACTGAACAGTTGGTATATTATTACTGAGTTTCTATGATCTTTCTGCATGCCAAAAAGCAAATGAGGATCTTTTACGAGAAAAAAAGTTAAAAAGGTTATTGCAAACTGTTACACCTGTTAAATTTTTTATAAAATATCAAATATTTCTGAAACGGCTGGATTTAAAGTATGCTACATGTTTTTGACTCAGAATTTTTCGCTCTTTTCAAAAATTTCGAAATATATAGGGTGTTCGATTTAAAATAAGTAAGTTGGTATCGACTTTTGCTATAGGCGGAAGGGCGGAAGTATTTTTCTTTGGATTGGCCCTACTGACATTAGTAACTCCCTAAATTTTCAAAATTTTCTGGTACGTACTTTTCCCTATATCGATAGATACAGTTCCCGGTGGCACACTGTATGGTTTGAAATAGTAGGCATAGGCCTAAATGCTGCAACTGAAACATTTACAGAGCTTCTACATACTTATAAACTCGAACAAATTGTAAATAACGCCACCAGAACTTGCAATAATTCTAGTTCTTTAATAGATTTAATAATAGTTAGCAACCCGGAGCTTTTTGATTCCGTTTTACAAGAACCTATGCACGAAATATCGGATCACGATCTAATGTATGTAAGCGTAAATGTAAAAGTACAGAAACTTCCACCTAAATTAGTTTCATTTAGAAACTTTAAATATTTTCCATTAGAAGAATTTCAGCAGACACTGGAGTCTGTGGATTGGCAATTATTATATAATGTGGATGAGGTCGAATCAAAAGTTAGTATTTTAACACAAAATATTATGAATTCTTTTGATAAACACGCACCCATCACAATAGTTAAAATAAGCAAACCTAAAGCTCCGTGGATAACCGATGTTATCAAAATCATGATTCGGGAACGTAATAAATTACTAACCAAATATAAGAAAACCAAACTACCAAATGATTGGGAAGCTTATAAAACCATGAGGAATTATGTTGTTAATGCTATCAGGCAAGAAAAGCTGGCTTACCTAAACAGTATTTGTAAAACAGGCGATTCAAAACAAATATGGAATACTCTTGACCGACTTACGAATAACTTTTTTGCCTCTGGTATGAACTTTAATCTACCAATTTCATTAGAGACTATTAACAAATATAATGACAGTATGCTCGGTGATAGTTTTTTTACATTTTATGAGATAAACGAAAATGATATATTCATTGCTTTAAAAAGTTTAAAGTCGAACTGTTCTGGATATGAAGGATTAACTCGTCAAATGTTAAATATCTGTTGTCCTTTCATTGTTCCACACCTTTGTCATATATTTAATTTTTGCATTGCTAGTGGAAACTTTCCAGGGGCATGGAAGAAAGCTGTAGTACTTCCCTTGCCCAAGGTTAATCAGCCGGAGGAGTCATTCTCAGATCTACGACCAATTAGCCTACTCCCTATTTTATCCAAATTGTTTGAGAAAATATTACATCACCAAATTTTTTGTTTTATGAATAATAATAATTTACTAGCAAAATACCAGTCCGGCTTTCACAGGGGATATAGTTCTGTCACCGCACTACTAAAAGTGCAGGATGATATTATTACTGCTGTGGATGAGGGAATGACAACAGCCTTAGTTCTTCTTGATTATAGTAAGGCATTTGATGCGATAGATCATAGGTTATTGTGTGCAAAGCTTCATTATTATGGGTTCTCAGATTTTGCAGTCTCATTTATTAGAAGCTATCTAACAGATAGGTTTCAAGCTGTGCGGTTGGGGTCATCCACATCTGGTGATGTTATGCTGTCAAAAGGTGTTCCTCAAGGTTCAGTACTTGGGCCGTTACTGTTTATTATTTTTACTTCAGATATGGGAGACAATTTGAAGCACTGTAAACATCACCAGTATGCGGATGACACCCAGTTGTACATAAGCTTTACTAAGGATAATGCCTATGAGAAACAATGCAACTTGAATGATGACTTGGAAAATATATACACATATTCAATATGTAACGGACTTAAAATTAACCCTACTAAATCTGCAGTAATATTCTTTGGGCCACATAAACTGTGGGCGAACGAAAATTTTAAATTGCGCTTGTCAAACTCTGAGCTGAATCCTGGTAAAGAAGTTAAAAACCTAGGCATCGTTTTTGATAATGAGCTTAGGTTTAGGGCACATATTGCTAAAATTATACAGAGGTGTTATATGTCTTTGAGGCATTTATTTCGTAATAGAAGTATTATCAACTTTAAATTTAAGATAGCCCTATGTGAATCCCTTGTTCTGTCACATCTGAATTACGGAGATATAGTGTATGGTTTCAGTTTGAATCAAATAAACCAATATCGACTCCAAAAAATTCAAAACACCTGCATTAGGTTTATTTACAATTTACGTTCCTTTGACCATGTATCGTATAAACTGAAAGAATTAAAATGGTTGAATATAAAAAACAGACAAATACATCATTTCGGTATATTTTTATTTAAAACATTAAAGACCAATGTCCCATGTTATCTTAAAGAAAAAATTGAATTTAGACATACACTTCATAATACCAATTTAAGAATCAATTACAATTTAAATATACCAAAACATAAAACATCACTTTATAGACGATCTTTCTCATATTCTGCAGCCAATGTTTTTAATAATTTTCCAATCACCCTAAAAAATAGTCAGTTATCTGCAAAAACTTTTAAAGTTAAACTATTTGATTATTTATTACAAAAATCAGTAAACGAGGCAATTATTTCATTTTCTCTTTGTACGTACTTCTGTTGTTTTTGTACATATACATTAGTATTCATATATATACATTTTTTTTTTAATTTTAATTAGATTAGTTTTATTTTATAGAAAGTCAATTAATCTAGATGTAATTTTTGCAATGTTTTCAATTAGCTCTAGATAGTAAGATTTTTTGTTGTTATTTATATCATGTATTTGTTAAGCTGGGTTGAGTCTGAATAGCTATTAGCTAAACTTCGCCGAGGATAAAATAAAGGCATATTATTATTATTATATGCATCATATAACTAACAACCTGTAATTTTTAGTTTTTTATTTTTTTTTTATTTTTAATGTTTGTATTGCTTTTAGCTTGGAGACCTACTGGCTCCAGGCGAATATTTAAAAAGCCATGCAAATATAATTTTTCAATATTGTTGATTGATAAAATAGGCTGCTAAAAGAATATTATTTAATTAGGACAAATTATTTAAAATATGTATATTATGTATACCTACCGTCTATCTATGGTATCATTTTACTAATGTTTTTTTTTTATTAAATATAATTATTTATAGCTAATTATAAATTTAAAGTTAAAGCACTATACAAATCAAACTAAATTTAAAAAAAAATTGGATTAGAATATAAAATAGCGCTTCTGTCCATAACAACGCAACAGCGTAGGCGTGGCCTCTTATCCAGTAAATAAATGTGTTATTCGAAGGTCGAGACGCCAAATACGTTATTCTAGGAATACAGCATATATATCTAGTAGATATAACTATTTATAGGTAATTCTTGCATAATACCTAAATAATATTCTCTAATCATGATAAAAGCAAATAAATAAAAAATAATTAATTGTAAAAATAAATCAAGAATAGGCTTGTAAATAATGAATGAATGTTTCTATACTCTACTGATGAGAACTAACGAGTTCGAAAAAACTTGTACAACTTTTCTAGAGTTGAAATGAATGTATGGTTCAATAATTGTTGTGAATGACTGAATTTCAATAAATAATTTAACTATTTTCAATATTTTTTTTTCCCTTAAAATGCCAGGAATCCTATCATGTAATTCAATGCTTCGTCAGTATTAGCTGGAAGAGTGGTTGTTTTGATTGGTTTTCCAATGGTGAGTGTTTTAAAGTGTTTTCCTGAGTAGTATATTAGCGTGACCCGATTAAGGCACCAATATACAGAAAGTAGATAATTTCATATTAAATAAAAAAGTGTGAATGATTAAATTTGAATAAATGATTTAAGTATTTTCAATATATTTTTTTCTTTAAAATGCTAAGAATCCTATCATGTAATTCAATACTTTGTCAGTATTAGCTAGAAGAGTAGTTGTTTTGATTGATTCTCCAATAATGAGTGTTTTAAAGTATTTACCTGACTAGTATATTAGCGTGCCCAGATTAGGGCAACAATATACAGAAAGTAGGTATTTTCATAATAAATAAAAAGTGTGTAAGTTGTGATTTGCATAATACCTAAATAATATTCTCTAAATCTATTAGTTCAGTCAACGAATTACCTAAAGGTTGGTCTAGAGTGCGTGAGCAGGGACCTAAGCGATTACTTTGGAAAGTTGTTCAGGGTGTTTAGGGAGTGAACATACTGAAAGTCCTGACGTCTAGGAGGTGAGCCGGAAGGGGGGGGGGGCATAAAGAAAGTCCTACTTTTGGTTTTTTCCCTTATATCTCTAAAATGGTGGGTCGTAGTGAAAAATTTTCTCATAGAGAATGAAAGCTCATGAAATTCCTACAACTTTCATTTTATATACTTTTTTCTAATTCGCAACCGTTTTCGAGCTACACGGTGCGGAAAAGTGAAAGTTTTTGAAAAACAGATTTCTACCTCTTCAATTTTAAGGAAAATCAAGGTGGGCTTCTCAAAATTGTACTTAAGTCAGAAATCATCAAGGAAGCGGCAGTGATCTTTTCCAACCCCTCCTCCACTCAAAGCGAGGTTGAAGAGGCTGGGAAGATTTGCTTCCTCAAATGGTTTGGGGTACCAGCAAGACAGACTTCCCTCAACCAGTACCGCTCCAGTTGTTCATGAGGTCAGTGGCAATATTAAGCCTGACATCAACTCCCTCCCACCAACTGAGAGCGCAGCTAAACAGCATTCTCGGCGCACCTACCACCAAGTGCAGCAGTGGCTCGGGAATGAGCTGCCCCCTCAAGAGTGGGGGTGGAAACATATAGAAGACACCCTGGTGCCAATTACAAGCACCGGAGGTCCTTTTTTTTTTCTTTGAGAGGGGAAATCATCATGACACCCGCCACTTAGTGTCTATCGCGGCGGGTAGTGCTGGACTTTAACCGAGCTAAAACCCCTCCCTACCTGTTCCGTGGCTTGGAACCGTCATTTCTGACATACTCAAGTACGGTGGTATTTCCTCCTTTTTTACATCCATTTCTATCCTTTCCTTTCAATTGCTGTCGTTTTATTCCGGATTGTTAATCTGAAATTCTCTTTCTTCTTCTTGTTTTTGCTTCATAATTATTTTAACGTAATCGTGGATCGTCTTCCACTTTTCTGGGCTACGTGTCATCTCGGCTACCATATTCTCTTCGCTTATGGGAGCGCCCACTTCCATGTACATCCTGTTTCTCTCCCTATCTCATCTAGGGCAGCTGAACATGGTGTGTGTCACGTTCAAGCACCGGAGGTCCTACTTTTTCTAAAATACAATTTTCTATTTTTCAGGTAAAAATCTGTTTTTCGAAAATTTTCACTTTTCCGGAGCGTGTAGTTCGAAAACGGTTGCGAATTCAAAAAATATATAAATGAAAGTTGTACAGAATTTCATGAACTTTCATTTGGTATAAGAAAATTTTTCCATGCGACGCACGGTTTTCGAAATATAAACGAAAAAACCAAAAGTGGAACTTTCTTTGTGCCCCCCCCTCTCTGGCTGACCTCCTAGACGTCAGGACTTTCAGTATGTTGACTCCCTAAGCACCTGAACAACTTTCTAAAGGAATCGCTTAGAACCCTGCTCACGCACTCTACATCTCCTTTATTGACTGGAGTATATTTAGAGATGAGGGTATAATAAATAGTCATTCATTCATACTTTATGTAAATGACTGAGCGAGTCCAAAAAAACGGCAAACCATAATTTAGAAAGCGCATTGTATGTTTCACTTAATAAAATATTATACATGGATGATTTTTCACAAAAAACGGATTTGAAATAAAACCCATTCTAAATATGTCTATCTTATTATAAAATACTATGACAGTAATTTGCAAAAGCTTTTTGCATTTCCACCGGGCAGAGTTTTATATGGTCGTTAACGCTTTTATGAAAACGATATTTATTAACAGAATTATCTGCAAATAGATAACGAAATTTTTACCTTGCCCTCCCAAATATGGAAATGAATAATATGTTTAAAACGGAATCATTCCAGGGTGCAGACAAAGTTAAACATTTTAACTGAAAGTGCAATCTTTAGGTATTGTGCAGTTGAATTGATTTTTTTCGGTGACATCCTTCCACCTGAAATTTAATTATTGATTCTTATGTATTATGACCTCCTGATTACGAAAAACATATTTGTGCCCAAAACATTTCTTGTGTGTCAAAAGTTATATGCACTTTTTGACGCGCTTTCGCGAATTTTCAACATCTGCTTAATATATCTTGTATTAGTAATCGGCTACTACTAGTGGCCTATTTGAAATAATATTCTTAAAAAATATAGATCTGTGTTATATGTATGGGTCAATCCGCCATCTTGCAAAAAATAGAGAACACCAAAAATTACCGTAAAAATCAAAATTCACTATCTTTTCTATAAAAAGGAATAATTTCACCAAAGATGACTACAATAAAACTCATTCATTATCAAATATAATGCACCAATCGCCGTATGTCAAATAGAACGGTCAATTTTAATTTTTCGTGAATTATCAACGAGGCATTGTACGTCACTTTTTTTCTTTTTCGATTGTACGCTATTTTATTTACTTTTAGGGGATTAGTTTTCAATAAAAAGCGCGTGTTTTTTTAATATTAAAAAATGTATTTTCTTTGACCCTCCTTTTTTTCACCCAATTTTCATCTAAACAAAATGAAATGTAATATAGAAAGTCTCGCATAACTTCAAAAATTATACAAATTATTATTCAAATATATAGTCTGCCTTATTCCTAAAATTATACATTCTCTGTTTCAAGTTAGTTGAAAAGTTGTCTAATTTGCATCAATATTATGAAGTCTTATATAATACTAAAGATGGATGATACCATATTCTTTAACTGAAGGTGAATTGATTTGCATTATTTTTCAGTAAATACTATTAATATAATAATAATCAAATCATTTACGTGTCTTTCGTATTTATCAAAAAATCAAAAAAAATAAAAACTTATGATGAAATAAGTTTTTCTTTTATGTAAATTTTAAAAATTATGAAAGTTAAAGTAAAGGTAAAAAATAGAAGTTAACTTAAAAGTAAAGTAAATATATATCCCTGCTTGTTTGAGTTGAGAGGCAAGCAAACTTCCGACCTGTGGCATTGGGGTTTATTTTGAAGAAAGAATTAACCCCAGTATATTCGGATATATATTATTATTATTATGATGATTCCAAATGCTAGTTGAGTCATTATAACCAAAATATTTTCACCAACTATTATAACTTGATTGTCTTCGGTTTTCAAATCAATAACAGCTTTAACGATTGTAGTATCGGCGTCTTCTCTGCATATTTTAACGTTAAAATAATTATATCTATTAACTCTACTACTATAATAATAGTCATGACTGCTTGGTTCTGATTATTGATCATATATTTCATTATTATTATTATTACCATGCGTATGCTTAATAACAGATGAAGTTTATTATTAGAAAACGCGAGCAGATCCGAAGATCCGCAGTACTCAGGCCTATCGGCCCATTGTACATTCGCGACATTTAGGATCCCCTAGAAAAGACCAGTGCTCTCCAAGAAGGAGAGCAGCCCTTTACAGGGTAGGTCCCGTAGTTCCCCCGGCTGTAGAAATTGCCTTAACACTCCTATTGGTGCACAATGGCACAGGATATGAGTGATAGTTTCATCCTCCTCTCCACACATCCTACAAATAGGATCATCTTTGAACTGCATTGTATGCAGGTGCTTGTTCAGAGGACAGTGTCCTGTTATCAGGCCTACCATCCGTCTCAATCGCTCTCTATCGAGCCCAATCAGCCACTCTACGGTGGAGTCAGTCGAGGGCCCCTTTATATGGAGCCTCAACTGCCTCATTCCGGGGGCCTGAGCCCAATAGTCGTTAAACTGTGCCGTAGCCCAGTCTTGATTGTATCAGACTTCTTGGCAGACCAAAGGCTGGCTCGGGGCCAGGGAAAGGAGTTTTTGCTCCTTCGCCCGCCAAACGATCTGCTTCTTCGTTGCCCTCGACTCCACTGTGTCCGGGCGCACCCATATAAGTTTAACTGAGTTGCGTTCACACAGATCAGTCATAATGTTTCGACAGTTCAGCACAAGTTTAGAGGTCACCTTGTTTGATGCAAGAGCCCTCGAGGCTGCCTGACTGTCGCTACATATATAAATATGCTTATTAACGAAGCCTCTCTTGAGGTTTTCGCTTGCACATAGTAAAATGGCGTATATCTCAGCCTGAAATACACTAGGATATTTACCAAGTGGCGCCGATATACGAGCCCTTGGCTTGCATCCGTGTACACCAGCACCGGTTCCCTCCTGAGTCTTCGATCCGTCTGTGTACCACCCCAGACCTCCGGGACTCAGAAGATTCATTTTATCGCGTTCCCAGTCGTTTCGACTAGGGAACACGACTGTATATGGAATAGTGAACTCAAAGACGGGGAGACACCGGTCGTCCTCTGACTGAGCAACGACCTGGTCCCTTATAGGCAGAGCTAGAGCCTTTGTGTGTCCCAGCCCTTGTCCCGTCGCGTTCCACATTCCACCTTTAAACAGTCTATTTGCTGCTTTCCTAGCTTCCAGTTCCACTTCGACATGCGAGGGAGTTAGTCCAAGGATGGTCTCCATTGCAGCCGTTGGAGTGGTCCTGATTGCTCCTGTTATTCCTAGGCAAGCTAGCCTTTGAACTTGACACAGGCGAGCTCTAATTGTGGAGCGCTCCTGGGAGCGTCACCACACAAGGGCCGCATATGTTATGAGGGGCTTCACCATAACGGTGTACATCCAGAGGGTGGTCCTTGGATTTATTCCCCACTTAAGACCGAAGACACGCTTGCACATCCATGGGGATGCACAGGCTTTCCTCGCTTGAGTTTCCACGTGGTCTTCCATGACAGTTTGGAATCTAAGGTTACTCCCAGGTACCTCACTGTACGGGAAAGACACAAACGTGTACCCATGAGAGAAGGAAGCTGAAAATTGCTTGTCTTTCTCCTTTTAGTGAACAGCATTAGCTCTGTTTTGCCAGGGTTGACCGAGAGCCCATGTCTGTTACACCATAACTGAACTATGTTAAGAGCCCTTTGCATGAGCCCTGCGATAGTCAACTTCAAATCGGCCTCTTATCATGATAGCCAGATCGTCTGCATATGCTTGCGCATAGTAACCTGCTTCGTTCAATTCGAGTAGCCCGTCGAACATGAGGTTCTACAATAACGGGGACAGTACCCCACCCTGAGGACAACCTCGGCCCGCCTTAGCCCTAACCGAATCATTGCGAAGCGTGATTTCAATGTTGCGGGTGCTCAGCATGAACGATATCCACTTAATTATAGTGCCGTCCACGCCGCGGTCGGCAACTGCTTGACACAGGGAATCGAAGGTTGAGTTGTTGAATGCTTCTTCGATATCCAAGAATGCTACCAATGCCAGTTCTTTCTGCTCTAGCGCCTTCTCAGCTCTAACAACGATCTGATGAAGGGCCGTCTCTGCAGATTTACCGGCTTGGTATGCATGTTGATTGGGATGAATTGGTGATGACACCAGTACCCCATCCCTTATATACCTTTCTATTAACCTTTCCAATATCTTTAAAAGAAAGGAAGTCAGGCTTATCGGTCTAAATGCCTTAGTCTGGTCATATATAGTACGACCTCCAGGACACTGGTGTGTATCCCAGAGCTAGGCAGGATCTAAGTAGATGATACAGGTGTCCCAATAGTACCTCCGCGCCCTTTTGTATAAGAGCCGGATATATACCATCAGGTCCCGGCGATTTAAATGGGTCAAATGTCGATATGGTCCATATCAATTTCTCGTGTGTTATCACCTCCGACGCCTTCTTCCAGTCCGTGGCAGTTGCCTCCGATCTGAATTCCGTCGCCGGGGGCTTTGTTTCACAAATTTCTGACCCTGGGAAATGTGCGTCGAGAAGACACTCAATTGTCTCACGGTCATTATTTGTGTAAGACCCATCTGGGAGCCTGATATAGTCAAGCCGTGATGATGGGCTTCTTGACAGATGAAGTTTCATTTTGTATAAAATTTTTGAAGTTATACGAGATTTTCTATAGTAAGTAAATTGGGTGAAAAAAAAGGAGGGTCAAAGAAAATAAATTTTTGAAAATTGTAAAAATGTAAAAATTTTGAAAATAAAACAGAAATGCACTTTTTTGAAAATTAAAAAAAAATAACTCTATCCTCTAAAAGTACATAAAATATAGTATAATCAAAAAAAGTGACGTACAATGCCTCCTTGATAATTGACGAAGAATTAAAAACTTTATTTTGTCCGCCATCTTTCACCGTTCTATTTGACATACGGTGTCCGCGATTGGTGCATTATATTTGACCATAAATGAGTTTAAGTTTTGCTATCTTTGGTAAAATTACTCCTTTTTATTGTAGCTTCCGCTTTTCCCGGAGAAAAACCCCAGAAATAAATACAAAGAATCTACCGGGTATTACCAAAAAATAAAACAAATGAAAAAACTATAACAAACTATATTGTCAACTAGTTCAAAATCGGTGAACAAAAGAAACTTTCAGGGCAGTAGGCACTAATATTATGCTTTCGCTAACTAAACAAAGGTAAATTCACATAAACAATACACAAAAAAATATAGAAAAATACCAAAATATCTTCGCTGATTGGCCAATGCGATTTAAATAAACAAAGCCAAAATCTACAGTTATACTAAACTCTAAAATTTATCGTGACAAAAAATAAATAATTTACATAACGAGGAAAAATTATAAAGGTACATAAAAAAACCAGTTATGAACTGTTTGGAGACAAATATCTACACAACTTTAAAATCTAATTTTACAATAAGGTACAAATATCTACCCGGACTTTAGGTAGTCTGTATAATTAACAAAGTGAACGTAAATTCGTAGCGACATCACGCACTTTACACAAAAAAACGGAGGTTTTTGCACACGATATCACCTCTTGATATTTTACGGAAAGTTATGGCAAATCTGCACCGAACCAACAAAGCTCTAAATAAAGTTTCTACTTACAGATCTGCAAAACACAAGGAACACCAAACCGCACTACTTATCTTCCTCTTTTAAATAAGACAAATTGTTAAAACAAGCAGGAATCAGGACAATTGTTTAAACGGTGCAAGTTGTAAAATTCACTTTAGGCGTACTGCCTACTTGCCTATGTCTTAGGCAGTCCTGATGGATACTCAAAGTGTTTAATTAGTACTCGCAATTTTAACCAAAAAGCCAGATTCTATTATTTAATTACTTTAAGGTAAAATAACTACTACTCTTCTCACTTTGACGTAGAACCGCCGAAGCGGCCACTAGGCCTAACGGCCACCAACTCCGAAAAATCAAACTCCTCAACTCGACTATTTATGTATCCCCCACAAAGGTAACCAAACAACGCAAAGCCGTTTCGCGTGACCAATCACTTTTATCTTATATGGCAGGATGATGTCATCCTTCCACTAGGTTTTATTTACGTCGCGGGAAGACTTCACAATTTCTAGTATGACTACAGGGTTGGCTTCAGACAAATTTCGGTAATCAATAAATAATGTAATTCAGCAAAAATAAATTTAGTTAATTTAGTTACCAAATGAGAATGGTATAAATTAACTTAAAGAGACTACATTTAAAGGGCATACGAAAAATGACCGTTACATTATAGAACAGATATTCAATTTTGATTTTTACGGCCATTTTTGGTGTTTTCTGTTTTTTCCAAGATGGCGGATTGGCCAATATATATCGGAAAGGTCTATATTTTTTAAGAATTTTATTTCAAATAAGCCAGTATTTTTTAAATTCCCATCCGATTAGTAGATAAAATTTGTACGTTAGTCTTCTAAGCTTCTGTATCAAATAATTTACTTCTTCACCCCACTTTAAATATTGATCGACCAATACATCCAGGTACTTAACATATTTTATTTTCTCTAATGAGTCAGTCACAGTCAGGTATCTTATTGCAGTCATTTTTATGTATTTTGAGGTAAGATGTTTATGGTTGACCCATATCGGTGGTTGTAAACGTTATAAATTTGGATTTGGTAACATTGAGACTCAGCAGACTGTCGTTTAGCCAATTTTGTACATGTTTCATAGTAATGAATACTGTTGTTTTCTTTTACCATCAAATTTTTCTTTATCAACAAAGGGATATGTTGAAATACTCAACCCAATAAATATGTAAGTACGTAAATGCCACTCTCACGCATCTATTGGACTGGATCCTTTTTTGTCAAAGAATGCCTTTTATACCGCAGGGTTGTTATAATTAGATCGGAAATACGCATTCGCTTTTTACATTCCTAATACAGCCCATATATAACAGGTACTTTGTGGTAAAGTAACTTTAAATTCGGGAAAGGATAGAAAGCTCCTTTGCTGGTAGACTTCAGTATAGTAGTAAACTACGCGAGAAGATATAGGGCAAGCTTGTAAAATATTCGCGTGTGTGTACCTCACAACAACTCTGAAACAATTTTATTTTTTTTATGACGGAGTAATGTCCCTTGGATCAAGTTAAAACATGTATTTGACATGTATTATTAAGTTGCCAAAATCGAGCATATATATCGATATACTCTTACATGCAAGTTATTTACCATGGTAATGTTTATTTAATCTTTTTAAGAAAAACATACTCAATTTAATGATAATAGTAGTAATAATAACCACGTGAAGCACAAAAACGATGAGAATATTAGAAGAAGAGTGGAAGAGTAAGGCTAAGCACGAATGATATGCTGCCGCACTATATAGCCAGGATATTGACCTTGAACTGTCAACCAATTATTTCAGATAGGGCTTTTTCATGCCGGAGACATAAGGCTTTATTAACGCCATCCAAGACCAGGTTGTACCTACAAGAAATTACCCTAAGTATATACTAAGAAAGGATATAGCAGACGACAAATGCAGACTCTGTGGACCTACTTTAGAGACAATCCAACACCTAATGTCCGCGTGTACGTACCTTGCGCCAAAAGATTATCTGGATTGACACAACAGAGTAGCCGGTATAGTCCACGGGAAATCTGCAAATATCAAAATTTTGTTAATGGAATCGTGCCATACTACAACTACAGGCCAGAAGTATTTCTAGAGAGTAAAGCGGATATCAAAATATACTGGGACATAGGAATTGTAACAGATAAGGAAATCAGACATAATAAACCTGATATATTGATCCTAAATAAAAAGGAAAAATGTGCTTACATTGTAGACGTTATGAGAATGTAAGAAAAGCGAGAAATGAAAAGATCAGTAAGTACTAAGACGTAGCGAATGAACTGAAAGCTATTTACTTACTTGAGGTGTCGATAGTGCCCATAGTAATATCAGCAAATGGGTTGATAGATAAAGAGCTGTCTAGAGCGCTAAATCAACTGAATATAACTGACCATCAGAGGGTGATAGAACTTGCTCAAAAAGCTACAATCCTAGGTACGTGTAGCACTGTTCGAAGGGTGATGGCCCATGAGCACACCCTTGATCGTCTAGACCCCGGTTTACTACGAACCAAGAAATCCAACACATTGTTGTGGAAAAAAATAGTAATAATAATAATAATAATAATAATTTTTTTTTTGTTTGTTAAAAACCAGTTACCCTTCTCTGTGGCTCCGACCCTCACAGAGGGGAGCTGGTAGTACCGGTAGCCACTCCCCAACTCCGTGGGGTAAGTGACTACTGGGTCCGGGAATCGTGTGTCCTGAGCAGGCGTAATGAACCGAGGATGACGGCCTTCTGCATTCTGCCGGCTAAGACCTCTGCCGAGTTTCGGCATGCCGGTATGATCTTCAGTTCCGAAAGCAGTGTGTGTCTCGTTCCACCGAGGGCTCCTATAATCAGTATCACTATCTTAACAGTATGGTCTGGATAGAGTCTGCGGAGTTCGAAGAGCAAATCTCGATATTTTGTCCGTTTTTCCTCCTCCTTCAAGACAATGTTGTTCTCCGCGGGAGCCGAGAACTCCACGACGAACATTGTCTTGAGTTGATGGTCGAGGAGGACTACGTCAGGCTTGTAGGCTTGTATTTGCCTGACTGTGGGAAAAGAGTAGTTTCAATAAATTAGACACTTCTCATTTCCCACAACGGACTCAATATCCCCCGGAGTGTAAGGCAGCACTGGTGTCTCGTCTATCCCATACGAGTGCCTTAGGTGATAATAAAGCACTCGTAATGCTCCGTCGTGCCTCTGGATATAGGCCGAGACTGCATATGTCGGACAAGCCGATAACAAGTGCATCAGAGTCTCTGGCGCCCTACGACAGGCCCTGCAGCTGACATCAGGGACCTCTATACCCATGACACGACTACGATAGACGAGGTTATTAAATACACCATCCTGACAAGCCATTATGAATCCCTCGGTCTCAGACTTCAGCCCGGCTGACCTTAGGAAGGCAAAGGTCAGCCTTTCGGATATATATTTTTATAAAAAACTCCATGCATTGGCTTATCCGTGTGAAGCTGTAGAAAGGTGTTGTGTTCTACAGCTTTAATTTGGGCTTTTCGCCGAGCAGGTTCCAACTCGGTGACAGAGTCGCGATTTACCCGCTCGACGTCGAAGGAGAGACCAAGTTCATCGGCTGCTCTCTGTGCTGCCTTAAACAGAAAGGCTCCTACCCCTGCATTTTCATGGTCCCGGACCATGCAGAGGAGGAGATCCGAACTCCTGATGACCTTACAGGCTCCATCCAGAACCATCATATTATGGAGACTCTCCAAGCTCAAGAGTCCACGGCCTCCCCGATGTCGCGGGAGGTATAGCTGTGGAACGGACGATTTAGGATGCAAACTCCTATTGAGATGCATCTTCTTGCGGGTTCCTACGTCGAGTTGACGCAACTATTCTCGACTCCGCTTCACTACCCCAAAGGAGTAGAGAAGGATCGGAACGGCAAGCATATTGGTAGTAGACACCTTGTTCTTCCCCGACAGTTCTGAAGACCAGATCTGTCGGAGTCGGTGCTGGTACTTGCCGCGGAGAGCGTTTTTTACTACACTCGCTTCTTGGGTGGAGCGTTGCTCGACACCCAAGTAAGACTCTCCGGCATCTAGATGATGTAAGATGCTTCCGTCCACAAGCTGCGCGTCCTCTCCGTAGTCCCCGCATCGTCCTCTCTTGAGATGGACCAGTGCACATTTGTCTAACCCGAACTCCATACCGACAGCCTGCGTGTACTTCTGTACCACCCCGAGGGACTGGTGTAGGTCCCTCTCTGGGGAGGCATAAAGTTTAAGGTCATCCATATAAAACAGATGGGTGACCTTATGCCTCCTGTCGCCGGAGGTACCGCAGTTGTAGCCACGGGTTTTCCGGAGCGAAACGGATAATGGCAGTAGTGAGATGCAAAACAGAAGGGGACTCAGGGAGTCTCCCTGAAATACTCCCCTTCTGAAAGATACCGGCTCCGTCTGGACTCTGTCGTTACCCGATGTTATGGTAAAGCGAGTCCTCCAGAGCGGCATCAGTTCTTCGATACAACTTACTACGGGACCGGGCACCGCAAGACATTGGAGCAAGTGTACAATGAGCTCGTGTGATGGCATGTCAAATGCCTTGCGGTAATCGATCCAGGCCATAGAGAGGTTACGCTTATACTGCACGGAGTCCTGCGTGACACACCTGTCAATCAGCAGGTTCTCCTTGCAGCCAGCGACACCTCTCTTTGACCCTCGTTGCCCATATATCCGCTCGTAAACCGGTTCAACTGCATGGAGCACCCGCATGTACAAAATGAGTGTAAACACCTTGTAGCAAGCGTTTGAACAGGTTATCGGCCGGTAGTTCTGTGGGTCAGACAAATCTCCGTTCTTCGGGATCAGCACTGTCCGCCCCTCGACAACCCAAGAAGGAATTTGCTGCTCCCCATTTAGCCATGAATTGAAAATTCTATCCAAATGGTGGTGGGTACTGGGTAATTTTTTCCACCAATAGTTGTTTATCCCATCGGGACCTGGAGCAGCAAAGTTCTTAGAGCCCTTAAGAGCTCTTCGAACCTCTTCTGGAGTTATCGGTTGGCACACCTCGTTTGGTTGTTGAAGCCTTTGACAGAAGGCTTCAAAGTGTGCCAGGGCTGGAGAGTCTCGGTTGAGTGGAAGCTTCTTCTCGTAAAGTGTTTTCCAGAAATTTTCCACCTGATCTACAGTCGGCGGATTCTCTGCAACACGTGGAGGCGGTTCGAAAAGGGCTTTTGTCGGCAGAGTTTATTTTCCGCCAGCCCCCTCGCCCGCCTCACTAGTGATTTTTTACAAACCACTAGCATCCGTATCCTGTCGAGGCAGAGCTGTTTGATGGTTTGCAGCACTGCCCCATTGAGTGTGTGATGGACGCGTCTTAAGTTGGCAGCTACTCGCCGCACTTTAGGCGTGAAAGGCCTATTGGCCGCCATATAGTCCATCACATATTGGATACAGGATGCGTGTTGCCTCGCCGACCAGATCTTGGCTTCCATCTTTTGTATGCGCCGCCCCGCTCTCTCCTGTGGGGAGGCAGTATTACGCCTCTCCAGCCGAGAAAAGCGTTGAGCAGCGGCATACATGGCACAGTTTATGTGCCAGATGTCAGCCCGTTCTGGAAGCGCTTCACGAAGTTCTTCATCCACTCTGGCCAGATCTTGTGGCCCGGAGGCATTTATGTGGTGTAGCCCCCGTCTGGTACTGAGGCCCTCTGGTATTGGTGAAACAAGGAGAGCCACTTCCTCAACCGGTGAATGCGGCGGTCTTTCGGCCACCTCATTCACCGGTCCAGGAGCAGCCCTCACGTAGCCCCTTCTACGAAGATGGGATACATAGTCACGCAGATTTTGAGGCGTGAAGGTGCCATGCTCTGGATGCTTGTCACACCACAGAGCATGCATCCTCCCCATGTATCCCCTTCGTGCGGGCTCACTGCTTTCATAGCATTGCAGAAGGTCGTCCCTTAGCTCATCCGTCCACTCAAAGCGTCCTTGTCCATAGCGTTCGTCAACGGGCGCTCCATCCGGTTGGGCCCCACCACCTTGCCCTTGACCCCTATCCGGACGGGGTCAATTGTGGGGGCCCTGTCTTCTGTTTTCAGGAACCAGAAGTTAGGGCCTGTGGGTGGTTAGTCCAGCAAGCCCACGACCGACACCAGAGGGGAATGAGCTTTCCCCTCCCGGGTGCACTAGAGCTGCCGGTTCGGTTTTGCACCCCAGCTGGAGTAAGTGGTGGCGCTACTCACCAAAGGCTTGATAGATGGAAGTCAGCCTCTCCTGCTTATATAATAATAATAATAATAATAATAATAATAATAATAATAATAATAATAATAATAATAATAATAATAATAATAATAATTATAATAATTATTATTATTATTTTTTCGCGTGCGCGTTGCTGGACAGTTCTCCCGTGTCTCCGACATTCTCACGGGAGAAGCGCCAGCGAATTATCCACAGCCACTCCCCGCATCCCGCAGGGTTAGTGACTGTAGATGCCAGATTCGTGTGCCCTAAGAAGACGAAGGGACCCCAGGATAACTGCCTTCTGCATTTGGCCTGCCAACCACTCGGCTGACTTTTGGCAGGCTGGTATGGTCTTTAATTCCGAGAGCAGCGTAGGCCTCATTCCACCAAGTACACCGATTATCAGGACGACCATCTTGACCGAGTAGTCTGGGTATAGCACTATTATTATTATTATTATTATTATTATATATCGAGTCCGTTGTGGGCAACGAGAAGTGCCTAATTTACTGGAACTACTCGTTTCCCACCGTCAGGAAAATACAAGCCAATAAGCCTGACGTAGTCTTCCTCTCGACCGCCAACTCAAGACAATGTTTGTCGTGGAGTTCTCGGCTCCCACGGAGACTAACATTGTCTTGAAGGAGGTGGAAAAACGGACGAAATATCGAGATTTACTCTTCGAACTCCGCAGGTTGTTAAGCTAGTGGTCCTGATTATAGGAGCCCTCGGTGGAACGAGACACACGCTGCTTTCAGAACTAAGAATCATACCGGCATGCCGAAATTCGGCAGAGATCTTCGCCGGCAGAATGCAGAAGGCCATCATCATCCTCGGTTCAATACGTCTGCTCAGAGCACACGATTCTCGGACCCAATAGTCACTAACCCCACAGGCGTGGGGAGTGGTTGCCGGTACTACCAGCTCTCCACTGTGAGTGTCGGAGCCACAGAGTTTAAAGGGTGACCATAGACAGCTGGCCCTGAAATACAACTTAGTAAAAAACCCACCCCCTTTCTATTAATACTTACCCTCTGCAGTTCCAGAAACAGAAGACACCATGCTATATTGGGATAGACCTATAACTACAGACCGATCCGTGGACTACAACCACCGAGATATAGTAATCAACGACAAATGAAACAAGAGAGCTACCCTTATCGATATTGGTTGCCCATTAACGAACAACCTCCAAAAGACAGAAAGAGAAAAGATTGATAAATATCAGAACTTGGCAATAGAGATCCAACATATCTGGGAGTTAAACCACGTTCGGATAATACCTAGCATAATATCAGTTACGGGGGTAGTTACGAAGCAATTTAATAAACACCTGGACCAATTACATATTCCGAAAGGTCTGATCAAAACTATTCAGAAAGCAGCTATTTTACAAACTTGCCATATTGTGCGCAAGTACCTAAATGCATGACAGAACAAGATGAATTTCTTCTCTGTCTTGCAAAGAACCATCACACACCGGTAAAAAACCGAGAAAACGACCTGTAAATAATAATAATAATAATAATAATAATAATAAGATATTTAGCGATGACATCAAAATGGAATTTGGTCTGGACAAGTGCGCTATCACCAAAGGTGGGAGAAGCACCAAGAGCCACAACCTCCAGCTGAATGACATCATGAACTTAAAGCCGGACTTGAAGCCGGACGACTTGTACAAAGTACCTTGGCGTGGAGGAGAACAACGACATCCAGTACAATCAAATGAAGACCAAAGTCAGGAAGGGCGACTGGTACTCAAGACAAAGCTCAAGTCAAAGAACAAGATCAACGCCATCAATAGTCTAGCAGTACCTGTCCCCACATACAGCTTTGGAAAAGTAGACTGAAGACGAGACGAGATAAAAGATATGGACAGAAGAACTTGTAAAATGGTTATAATGCACGGCATGCACCACCCAAAAGCCGATGTGGATAGGCTTACATCAAACGGAGGAATGGTGGCCGCGGATTAATAGAACTAGAGGCCGCATATGACATCGCCATCGTTGGCCTTAGTAATTATATCGAACAGGGCACAGACACGTTCATGAAGATGGTAAAAGGACACGAAGCCAGTAAGGCCAAATACTCATTGATCAACATTGCGAACAACACCCGCACACAATATCTACTACAAGGTCAGTTGACGGAGGGCAATGCAGCAAGGAATTCACAAGCACTGAAGGACAGCATAGAATAACAAAGACTTAAGCTAGGCAAAAACAAACCACTGCATGGACAGTTCCTCAAACACCTGAACAAGACACACGTAGATAAAGAAGCTAGTGTAGCATGGCTACGCAACTTTGATCTGAAGGCAGAGACCGAGAACCTAATTGTCGTCACCCAGGACCAGGTACTGAACACAATTGCATGCCGAAAGATTATGGCTATGCGAGTCGACAGTAAATGTAGAATATGCGGTGCCAAGGAAGAAACCATCAGCCATATACTATCTGGATGTACTACACTTGCTTCCATTATATGTGTGAGCTTCTCAAAAATAGGAATAAGATTTACTCCTCCCAGGGGCGTAGCGAGCCAACTTTTTTGGGGGGTTATTTTTCAAATTTGCCAACTTCATAAGACTTAAAAAGCCAACTCTGTAAATAATTAAATAATAATCCCTCAAAAAAATTGAAATGCAAATTCTAAAAAATTTTTTTCAGTACAAATTGCCAACTTCCATCTCAAATGTCCAACTTTTACCCTAAATAAAAATTGATGAGCGGGGAGGGGTGGGGGAATCCTAAAAAAAGCAACTTACATCTCGAATTTCCAACTTTTACCCAACTATCGCCAAATTCCGCCGAAATAAAAATTGATGAGCGGAGGGAAGAAAATCTTAAAAAGAAAATGTCAGTAAAAATTGTCATCTTGCATCTCAAATTTCCAACTTTTATCCAACTTTTGCCAAGTCTAACTAAGTTGGGGGGATAACGTACCCTCCCAGACCCCCCTTCGCTACGCCCCTGCTCCTCCCGCTTTCTGATAAACTTGAAAAGTAGATTAAGAAGCAGTCACATTTGTTCAACTCTCTTGAAATATTTTTAGGTGCATAGTAGAAAACTTCCTATTGAAATAGGGCCACATCTGACACACAGAGTGATCGGCAGGGTCTTAAGTTAGTTAACTGTTGTATATTATATAAACCATATTTTATTATAATTTTAGATCAAAATATTACTAAGATTTTTGATCAAGCACAAATGTACAAGATATCGAAACAGCAATTTAGAGTGTGTTCCTCAGGTTCGAACGAACTTTCCACAAATAATGAGGTGATATAATTATTTCTCACTTCACTCTGTACTGTCTCCCAGGTTCTCAATTAACTCAATTTTAACGTCAATATGGAACTAGTTACCAAAGACAGCATGTATATGAAAATAATAAATATGTGCACAAAGCATTTAAATCCGTTTAAACTTTTACTATTAAAATTACAAATTGGCTTGATAACAACAGCCCGCGTTTGAAAGTTTACATAGATTTTGCGACTGGAACACTCGCAACAAAATCATATTATACATTTATATACTCTGTAGTTTAATTGTATTAAATGTTTTTATCCCAGAACAATTTGAATGCAATTTAAAGTCTACAATCGTTTTAATTGAATTTCTACTGCCTTTTCTTTATTTCACATTTTAAACAGTTAAGTAAATTTTCGCCTGTTTTACATTTTTTAAAAAGAACCGTTTATCCTGAACTTTTGATAACAGATTTAGAAGTTATTCGAATAATTAGCTACTCATAAATAGCTTTTCTGAAGTTTTTGTGCACTTCATGAAAAGTTTATTTACACTCTGAGATGGTTATTAATGAAGATGCGAGGTTTTTCCAAGTAGACGATAAACTAACAAAGTTTTACATTTTAGTATACAGTGAAATGAAATTGTGTGTGAAAATACCGTAGTGGTAATAAAATATTGTAGCTAATACATCTGTATCCTTTGAATATAAATAAAACAAAAATTACTTAAGGGTATTGATATACCCTTGAATGTGATGAAGTGCTTTTAATTGAATACCTTAAGAGATACGTTCTTGCATATCCAACAGAAGTTCTCTATTTTTGAGGTTTTGTTCAATTTCTTGATAGATTAGATTTAAACAAGGAGCTGGCTGATTGACCTTGACCACCATGACCCCTGTGGATCTGTTGTGGTACCCCTCATCTAATTTTACTTAGCTTTGTCTTTTGTATCAGACTCCATAGCCTTGATAGGGGCTCCTTGGTATAGCTATCTGCCCTTGGTTTCTCTTCGCCAAGTTGTTGGAACCTCCGTCTGTAATAAAAAAAAACTAGTGCAATTTTCGTAGATTCTAACAAGGTATAATTCATATACTTTTCATTAACAATTTTTTTTTTCCGTTTATCACAAGTAGGTAATGTATGTTTGTATGATAAAGTCAATTTTAAGTATATAATCAAAAATAATGATTAGTGACAAAAATGATTCATAACAAATGCTTAAAATGTTATCCTCCCATTCTAATACATAGTCGGCATCGGTATAAAGTTTGTTTTAATGCGTCGTAAAGCTCGGTTATTATTTCTTATCTTATTAGCGATAATATCAATATTATGTCGAAGATTTTGCCGATCCATGTATTCTATTTGATAAACTTCTTCTTTAAACTAACCTCATAGAAAGAAATCAATGGGAATGAGGTCCGGTGAACGAGGTGGCCCATGTATGTTTCCTTCCTTACCTATCCATCTTCTAGGATATGTTTGATTTAAATACTGGCGGACTCCAAGAGCATAGTGTGAGGGTGCTACATCATGTTGCAGCCACATTCTTTCACGTATTTCGATAAGTATATCGATAAGTAGCTCTGGAAGATTATTTCGTAAAAAATTAAGTTATTGCTCACCGCCCAACCTCGCTGGCAGTTCAAAGGGGTCAATTAAAGTGTCATTTAAATGTCAGCCCATAAATTTATAGTGAACTGGCATTAGAAACGGTCACTTCTCACTGCTCTTGGATTTTCTACAGCCCAGTAATGTAAATTGAAGATGTTGAAAATGCCTTTTCTTCTGAAGCTAGACTCGTCTGTCCAGAATATGATTTAGGAATTCTGAATTTTCTCTGTGTCTTCTTAACATATCTCTACAAAACTCCATTCTTTGTATGTAATCACCGGGTAAAAGTTGTTGGACACGCCGGATGTGGTACGGATGTAGCAAATTTCGTCTTGTAATTCGATGTACTGACGACTTTGGCACACCAATTCTCCTAGATATTTTACGTACACTTGTTGACGGATCAATTTCTTCAAGTACTTCTTCTTCCCGTTTGATTCTCGGTTTTCCTTCTCGGTGAGCTATACCAGGAAGTTGTCCCACCATATGCAAATTATGAACACGTATGAAAACATTTTAGTCAGGATATCGTTCCCGATTTTGATAACGGTTTCGATATTCAGTCGCAGCTTGGGAAGAATTGTCATTGCAGAACCCGTAGATAAAGTACATTTCTGCATATTCACGTTGAGTGTAAGACATAATCACAGGCAACAACAAAGTTAATAAATGTAATAACTATCAGAATGGTGAGGAGTCACTGAATATTGTGATTAACATACAGTGACAGTGACAGTGACAAGTCGTATAACAATCAAGAAAATAATACCACTGGAGCGGATCTGGCGAGAAAAAGAGGAGTTTTGAAACCAACTTTTTTTAATTTTTTTTTTTTGACAATTCGGTTACACGCGTGCTTTTTTATCATGTTATCAACTTAGTTCAGCTTAAACACACGGGGTGGCGGAGGAATTCGCGTTTAAAAAACGCATAAACACGTTTTTCCACGATAACTTTGTTAGTATTGACATGACGAAGAAAAAGTAAAATTAAAAATTGAAGATTTCGCGGAAGCGCATAATCTGGTATAATTTTTTTCAAATCGGACGGTAACTTTTCTTTTTTTTTTAAATACTCGTTTTTTGCCCTAATACTAAAGCACAATAAAATAATTCCTTAATTTTTTACGAAAAAAAGAAGTTAGGAGGTGAGAGGGGTTTTTGATGTAGGTGAAATAGAGGATTGATGGAGCCAGAGGAATGGGGTGGTGGGCCAATTAGGGGAGGGGAGGGAGGTAGGGAAAGGAAAATTATTCAACCCCCTCGAACTTTTTTACTGTCGTGCGATTTTTAATAATCAAAATGGAATTTGTTCGTTATTACGTCTAATATTTGACTGAATAATTTTTTTTTTTCAAATAAACAAATTTCTGGGAGGGGAATTTTTTTTTTTAAATGCGTTTTTGAGTACCAAGGAAAGGGCTCAGAAGAGAATTTTTTTTACAGGTAAGTGAGATTTTTTTATCTTTAATTAAAAAAAAAAAATTATCGCAATCCAAGCAATAGGAAGGGAGGGAGGGGACATAATGCGTTTGCGGGGTTAAGAAAAAGGAATATATAAATCTTTTTTTCATCTTAATATTTTATCAGTTTACCCTCCATCGAATATTAAACTTATTATAAATAATTATTTAACACCGTCACGAGTTTTCGCGGCGCATTTCTCTAGTTTTAGGTGTGTATTTTTTTTTAACTATTTAACGTCGGCCTGTTTCCGCTACCAGGGCCTATCACCGACGCCAGGAGACGAGCTACCCCCAACCTGGAAATTTCGCCGAACCTCTTCCCTTAAGAAGAGTAGGGATCTCCGATTAAAGAACTTATATCTAGATACATAATGGCATTGATTTATTTGTCGCTGAAAGACTCACAATCTAAGGCACTTCTTCCCATAAGTTGCTGATTGGCCCATCGGCGTATTCGCGGCCGCTCGTGCACGATCGGCTTCAGTTCGATTATCTTAATATCAGTTGACAGTTCGGCCATTAATGTCAATAAATGTTTTTCGTGTTCTCCGACCAAAAACTGGTGAAAAATTAATTTTATTTTAAGCTGTGATTTGCTTAATACCTAAATAATATTCTCTATTCATATTTACACAGTTTAGTGACAATATATTTTGTGCAAATAAATAGTGTAGTGCTGTGCCGTTTGCAGAAAGCAGTTTAGAAAAGAAGAAAATCGATCGTTCCATAGTCGTAACATGATGAAGTTCAGTTTACAGTTATAAAGTAAATAGCAATTAAATTTTAATATCCTTTCAATACATATTTATCTTGCTGTTTTATCTTACTGTAATATCGTATGCCTACATCACGTTATATAAAGAGCCGGTAATGCAGGAATTGCAATAATTCATTTTAATGAAAATATTTACCATTCTACACATTTTCTACACATACAACGCCACTGTTGCCTATGGGATGTGATGTTCATCTATCCATTTTAATGGACATATAAAGTGACCATGTTAGGAGCAAACAAGGTATATAGTGAAAAGATAGCCTGTTATGTATCTAGATATAAGTTCTTTAATCGGAGGTAGGGATCTTTTACTTGCCTAACATTTAATAGAGAAGGGACCGCCTGCTTTACATCCCCTCCGAAGGATGGTATATCCACTACGTAATCCTCGTCTGAAATTACGTAACTTCCGCGTATACACTGATATAAACAAGCCGCTAGAACGTGGGACGAGAACGCTGTATTTCCCAAGATAGTTGGGTACTAACCGCGCTCGACGTCGCTTCAACGGAATATCGACTGATATTCACATTGAAGTCGCCTCTACGCTCGCCCCTAGGTGTGTATTGGATATATAAAACAATTATTTTTCCGCTTAACTCGCTCTAACTCAAAAACGGCACAATGGATTACTCTCAAATTTTTACTGTGTTATCACTATATATTTGTTAACATAATGTGTTAATATACAGGTATAAGTGTAGAAAGCATCATTTTTTTTTTTAAGGCTATGTCGAAAATTTGCATTCTAAACTGTAACATGCGGGAAACTTTTTTATCTTTCGAAATAGATACCAAGTGTATCGAGAAGTAACGAAGATAAAAGATGGAAGTAACTTTTTTATTTGAAACTTTTTTTTCTAGAATTAGCAGTTTTCGAGAAAACTGCAAATGAGTGATTGTTGCAAACGAGTGGAAATCTAATAGCAATTAATTGCAGTACCTGGCTAATGGCTTGCAATAATGAAAATTTCGACTACTTTACGACTTTAGGATGTTCTTATACCCCCTGCTGCCTGAAATTTTTGTCTGACAATTTGTTTGATTATTCATACACCTTAATTCAAGCAAAATACGAAGTTTCAACCAACTTGCAGTAATGAAAATTTCGACTACTATTTTACGACTTGTTCTTACACCCCTGCTGCCTGAAATTTTTGTCTGACAATTTGTATGGTTATTCATATACCTTAATTCAAGCAAAATACGAAGTTTCAACCAACTTGCAATAATGAAAATTTCGACTACTATTTTACGACTTTGGGGTGTTCTTACACCCCCTGCTGCCTGAAATTTTTGTCTGACAATTTGTATGGTTATTCATATACCTTTATTCAAGCAAAATATGAAGTATCAACCCATTTGCAATAATGAAAATTTCGACTACTATTTTATGACTTTGAGGTGTTCTTACACCCCCTGCTGCCCATCGCCAAGTCGAAACGTTCGAGATGGCAACTCACTACCTCCATGGCAGCCTTTTGGAAAATTTTTAGCCTACTTCGAGTAATGACGCGAAATGTTCACTAGCTCTTAGTCTATAAAACTAGAGAAATGCGCCGCGAAAACTCGTGACGGTGTCAAATAATTATTTATAATAAATTTAATATTTGATGGAGGGTAGACTGATAAAATATTAAGATGAAAAAAAGATTTATATATCCGAATAATAAGCTCCGAAGTCCTTATCCCTTTTCCTTAACCCTTTTTTCCCGCAAACGCATTATGTCCCGTTCCTATTGCTTGGATTGCGATAATTGTTTTTTTAAATTAAAGATAAAAAAAAACTTCACTTACCTGTAGAATTTCTCTTCTGAGCCCTTTCCTTCGTACTCAAAAACGCATTTAAAAAAAAATGCAAAAGGTTTTTCCCCTCCCACAAGTTTGTTTATTTGAAAAAAATAAAAAAAATATTCAGTCAAATATTAGACGTAATAACGAACAAATTCCATTTTGGTTTTCGAAAATCGCACGAGAGGGAAAAAAGTTCGAGGGGGTTGAATAATTTTCCTTTCCCTACCTCTCTCCCCTCCCCTAATTGTCCCACCACCCCAATCCTCCGGCTCCATCAATTCTTATCTATTTCCCCTACCTAGCTTCTTTTTTTTCGCCAAAAAATTAGGGAATTACTTTTTTGTGCAAAAAAACGAGTATTTTCAAAAAAAAAAAATTCACGAAAAGTTACCGTCCGATCTGAAAAAAAGATTATGCGCTTCCGCAAGATCTTCAATTTTTAATTTTACTTTTTCTTCGTCATGTCAATACTAACAAAGTTATCGTGGAAAAACGTGTTTATGCGAATTTTAAATGCGAATTCCTCCGCCACCCCGTGTGATTAAGCTGAACTAAGTTGATAACATGATAAAAGAGAACGCGTGTAACCGAACTGTCAAAAAAAATGTCTTTAAAAAAGTCGGTTTCATTTCAAAATCAGATCCGCTCCGCTATACGTTAAAAATTAGTCTTAAAATTTACTTTGTTCTAAAAACATACTTCTTGTAAAAAACGGAAATAAAAAAACTTTGTTAATAAAAGTTTATGAATTATACCTTGTTAGAATCTATATAAATTGCACTAGTTTTTGCTATTACGGGAAATATTTTTGTAGTTATTTTAAAATTCAAATAATTTTTGATGAACCCAACTGTGATGGTAACATCTTTTATTATGATTGACAATTGCTAACTAGACTTCATAAAAATGCATCCATCAGAAAGGTACAACCTTCAGTAGCCTATTTAAGAAAAAAAAACAAAAAAAACTTGCAATCATTTTTATTAAATGTACTAGATGATTTCGGACAAAAATACAAAAGTTGAAATAACTTTTTGAACCATCAAAAATTGTATAACATCATATGTGGTTATTTTGGTTGGAAATGACCTCATCTATCATCATTTTATCCATGAATTATGGGACACTCCGTATAATATTGTTTATTCCTATGTCATAAAGAAATATACAATTTTGTTTCATGCTATCATGGCGCTATAACTTTTCATGATCAATCACCACTGCAAATTACCCCCCGTTATTGTGAATGTTTGTGAATTTTCAGAAAAGGATATCGTGCAATCGTATTATTGTACACTAATACAGGAATTTCAGAAAAGTTGCATTTAAAATAAATTCAAAAAAACAGACATAAACCCGTAGCTGAGCTACTTAAACGTATTAGTGCAAGAATTTAGAGTAGCCTGAAATGTCGGTTATTCAGGGTAAAACTAGCACGGTTCGATATTCAACGAGGCCCTTGAGACCCATGCCATCCTACATTAGTCTCGAACTGGACTTAATTATTGCTCTTAAATACCATTCTATCACCTATATGTGTCTACCGAATGCAACTATATTACATGCATTTAGTATTTTACGTTGTGTAAAAATATATCGAGCTAACTATTGTAAGGTCGAGGCAGTTTTTATTATGTTAAAACAATTTTCACTCACTGTTAGCCCAATCTTCAAAAACTTGCAAAATCGATAACTTTTTTTAATGAATTCGTGAAAGTGTGTAGAATAATATTCTGAACAGTCTACATCTCGCTCGAATGCAGAACATTGAAAAAAATGACATAATTTCTTTTTCATCCATTTTTTCAAAATTTTGAAGGTAGGAAAATATAAACTAGGAAGCATCATACTCTTCGCGGTTTACTCAGCTTTTTATATAATTGTTATACATTCTATAGGATACTCTTCGCATTTTTCTTGTAAATAATATTAGTTTTTGGACATTTTAAATTTTGTGAAAAAAATATATGAAAAAAAAATGTAAAAAAACAAGCAGCCTGTCAGGGAACCCAAAACCTCTGGATTGCAATGCAAGAAAAACAACCAACCAACAAAATTTATTAACACTCACATATACATATGCACCTCCACAAAACCTGTCCCGGAGCCAGCCAGATAACCACGGCGCGTAGCGCGTGGTGTTTGTAGTGCTATGCGGGGCAGGTTTGGCTCGGCTTGGCGACAGTGATAAAAAAAAGAACAAATAAAATTTCTACCCACCTAGCGTGGGTTTAAAATTAATGCTGCCCACAAAGGCCTAGAACTAGTTACTGGTTATAACACTGAATAAATTTTGACTCGGGTGAAAAGCTAAACGAAAAAACTCGTACGAGAACTGCCGACCGTGGTCTCCCTGACAGAGGGAAAATGTGGTGGAAAAAGGATAGAGTTTAAAATGTTTGATGAAATGAATTTTTTAAAGGTTTATCGGTCAAAATGGAATTTTTGGTGACAAAAAGAACAAGGAGAATAAAAAAGAAGTAAAAGTAGAATATACAGAAAGAGAATAGAGAGGATTGGAAAGATAAAGTAGAGGAAAGATCAAAGGTGGGGAAATGGTAGGTTGTGGTATAGGAAAGTACAGGTTTATCGGTCAAATTGGAATTTTTGGTGACAAAAAGAACAAAGAGAATGAAAAAAGAAACAAAGGAGAGCATACAGAAAGAGAATAGAAAGGATTGGAAAGATAAAATTGAAGAAAGATCAAAGGTGGGGAAATGGTAGGTTGTGGTATAGGAAAGTATGGCTAGGGAAGAGGTTGTCGGAAGATAGGCAACGCCTGGTACGGTGGGGGGTGTTTGATCTGGAATGGGGCATTATGCATTCTGATTTGGGTTATGTTGCTGGTTAGCGGACCATCGCCCAGTTTGAAGGTGCAGAATTTTTGGGAGATTTTTTGGACGTAGTCCGTTAATGGGGTTATGTCCTGACATCTGCGTGTAGACCTCTGAGGGAGGTGTATCTGTCGGAATAAGAAATGAGGCGTGTTCGAGAACTCGAAGTTTGGCATTGTCGTGGCCGGAATGCTGAATCATACCGGCGCCGCGTATGTGACGGCCGGCCTGATCACCATCGTGTACAACAGTTGCTTATATGTCCTGTTAAGTCCGCTACCCCTGACCAGGAACGGATACAGACTCCTGTACATGGAGTAGACCTTGCATATTGCTTCGTTAATATGTGTGTTAAACGTCAGTCGTTTGTTCAAGTTAACCCCCAGATACTTCACGCACCGTTTGGTTGGAATTTGTTGTCCCCCGATCGAAATTGGCGTTAATATGCGGTTCTCTGTGAGCCGGCGCATGAAGAGGATCGACTCGGACTTCTCGGTGTTGATCCGAATCATCCACTTGTCGTAATACGCCGTGGCACGACCACGTGTGCTTTCAGCAACATGTTAGCCGCTTGTGCGTTGTGCGAATGTACATACATGGCCGTGTCATCGGCGTACTTGGCAAGGACTTTTCTTTCTTAAGTTATCGTAGTTACAAGAAACGTGACGGACGGACGGACATTTTGAAAGTTGTTCAGAATTCGTTCATTAACGCAATGATATGAAAATTTTTTGTCTGCGAACTTCGTTCCGTATTTGCGAAGAGGTTGGGTTACAATTCAGATGAATAGACACGTGTTTATGGACAAAAAATGTAACAAAATTTGTCGCTACGGTATGGGATGAAATTTCCAATTATTTGATGAACCAAAATGGCCGACTTTCGGTTTCGATGCAGTTGACACAAAAATCAAATTTGTAAACGGGACAACCTGTATATTTTTGCATATTTGGATCCTGCTGATCAAAATACATATGATCTATCCCTCAAATATTATTTTAATTTTCAAAAAATATAGATTTTTTAAATTTTTCTTTTTTTCAAATTTAGTACAAGGAGAAGATAGGCATTATGCATATAATTTTTTTCGTAATTTAAAGGTCTAATTAAATAACAGATTCACTTTTAACCATTTTGGCAAAATCGCAGCCTCCTATGATTAACATCATAGATCATAGTATTTTGGCCGACAGAATTCAAATATGCAGAAATTAACAGGTTGTCCCCTTTAAAAAATTGATTATCGTGTCAATTGCATCGATCCAATTGTCATTTGCAAGTCGGCCATTTTGGTTCTTTACATCATGTAAATGGAAATTGCATCCCATATCACCGCACCAAATTTGGAACAAATCCATTCGACCATTGAAAAGTTACACGAGTGTCCCTATCGGATGAGCCACCCGGTATATTTCTTTCGTAATTTTTGCTTAATTTTTATGGGTGCAAAATAACCAATTCTTTTTTTGGTTGTATTCTTTTATAGCAACCCTTGGAGATACACCAACCAAGGAAATCATGGGTAATCATCCTATTAATCAGCTATAATATATAAGAATTGCAGGATTCTGAACTTAATAGAACATAGTTAAAAAAATAAAAGCTGATATAACCCATAGATAACGTGTATTTTGGTCAACCAAGTAAAGTATAAAAAATTTATGATTTATCTAAACAAAATTTTACAAAATTATTTATCTAAATGAAATCGCTTGTAGTACTACACGAAACTTTAAGCATGTTTACTAGTTACATTAGTTGCATCAAATATGGAGGTTCGTACTTCGGTGGGCTTAATGATTTTCAATTTGTAACGGCCATGTGCCAAATAGTAAATTATTGCAGATACGCACGAACAGCAGCCAACTGTCATATTACCATTGACACAGTCAAATATATCTTTATATACTCTTGTAACCGATATATATTCAATGGGCTTGTTACCAATAATTTTTTTCGTTATTTTCTTATGGTATTTAATAGAATTAGATCATCTAGATAAGCTGTGAAAATTTCAGCTTCATAAGTATATCCAATCCTTAGATATTCAATGTTAAAGATTGGGATTCAGTACAAAGCGCTTCGCCGATTCGTGGCGTCATTTTGCATAAACAAAAATTGAAAGAGTACATTGTTTCTGTCATAACTTCTTTGTTTTTTATGCTACAGAAATAAAAAGAAACCATTTGAATGCCTAATTAATAATCTTTCATTTTTGTTCTTACTGCTTTTGACGTAAATGCCATCCATAGTTTCTGAGATATTTAACATTTAAACTAAATACTTCGTCTTATAGACGTTCGGACGCGTTATACTTCCAGATCTCCAAAACCATTAAGTCTACAGAAATTAGAAAAAAGCAAAATTCATCTTCAATTTAGTAGTTTTCTTATTTGTCTCAAGCATGTTTTCGCTCAATGTAATACTTTTCGAGTTATTTGACGAATATTGTTTTGAAATATCTTTTTTTAAAGCTAAAATCCCGATATAACTTAAAGACTATCAATTTTTATGAAAAGTTGCATAGAACCTTTTCTTCTTAAAATATTCTTTTATTTCACCTCCAACGTTTTTAATTATTGAATCTCAACTGTCGCCTGATCATCATCTACAAAGTGACGTCACGCGAATCTCCGCCCCGTTTTCGCGCTGTCCAACTTTGGTAATTTATTGAGGGGCTTGAACGTCCGAATAAAAACCTAAAAATTTGGAAATGACCTTAAAAAGTGTTCTACTTTCGACTTCTAAAATAATTTAAAAAAATGCTGAACGATGTTGGGTGTTGTTACACCATACTTCCCCTACACGTGAAGTTGGAGGTCTGAAATTAGTTGTAGGAGTACTTCAAATAAGAAACAATATATAAAGTGCTTTATAAAAAAACGTATACTAGATATTTAATAAATTGCAGAAATGTCAATGACTGGCTAGTTGGTATGATACCAGTGTCATTGAGACTTATACACACACGCAGGAATGTCATCAATTCAACGTAAATTCGATTTCTGTATAACTGCATTGTATACAGCATTTTTACTGACAGGATCGATATGCTCGATGGAATAATATATAGGCTATTTGCGTTTACGGGAATTGTATTTCTATTAAATAAAACGATATTTGCGTTAATTAAAACTGGTCTTTGTTAACTCGAATAGTTTTATATCAATTATTTTCTACGTCATTTTAATTCGAATCAATTTAAATTATGTAGGACTCTGCTGTTAAAACACTGAAAATGATTGGAAATAATTTTAATAGCCTTCTAGGTCACCTTAATAGGCCAATAAAATTGGGGCATTTTGATCCCTAACCTAAAACAAATTTGGAACAAGCTGATTTTGGCGACATCTTATTATGAAGAGGTTGCTTTTTGACTGACTAAAAGTCCCCTGAAATCCGAATAGCCAAACTACCCTAAAACCACACCCAAAGGTATATTTTTTTAGTTTTTTTTAAGATTCCTACAAAACGATTAATTTTTCGTTAAAAACACATGAATGTTTTTCTATAGAGCATAAAATTTCCGAGCGAATAATGTATAAAAAGTTTAGGAACGCGTTTTAATTAGGTGTAAAAAACAAGCTGCATAAATAGGTACAATTCTCTTTTCCAGGTAGAGTGAAATTACTTAGAGAAGATAACATCGTCATAGAATGCGCCGATATCGTTACCGCGTGCTCGTTACCTAGAGAACGATCCTATTTTTACAGCTGCATGGGCATCGCACTGCCTACTACCATTAATATTTAAATAAAAAATGGATTGCATGGCACTGATATTATGCCAACTATTATACGGGATGCGCGAAGCCGTGGCGTATATTATCTTCTCTAAGTAATTTCACTCTAAAAAATAAATACAGGAATGCTGTTTCGATATGTAAGATATTATATTTAGTATTTTAGTAATTGTATTAAAACTAAAAAAAGTGTTACTGACAGAAATGTTTACACCGCAGCAAAATAATACTCTGTCGCGTCGAATCATAATTTGCATCTTTGTCGAAAAAACGCGAGCAAAGGCGAACAGGACAGCCATGTCTTCAAACAAGAAAAAACTTATTCATTTCTTGAAATTGCACTTTCAGAACGATGGTATTTCTGTAAACCAAGCGGATTCGAATGCAGACTACTTAGTTGTGTGTGTGTGTGTGTGAAGTTTGGCATTGGAGGATTCCGTCAGCCACAGAATCTATTCTAGAGTTATAGGAGTGCTTTAAATACTCATTTTAACTTTACCAAGGAATTTTACTAATCTGTCAAATACATCTTTGTTGTTGCTGCATAGCAGTGTTGTCAAGTTGATGGGAAATTGTATATTTATATTAACTAGGAAGGACATGAATTCTGAAATTGCGTCACTATGATTTCTACAAGCGAAAAAGATATGATTTAAATCGGCGACTGAATTGTTGTCACAGCTGCATATTTGTGAATTAATAATTCCGATTTTTCTCAAATGGCTTGGTATTTTTGCATGACCTACTTTAAGTCTTGTTATAGTAGTCGAGTAACTCTTTGGTACGTTATACTGAAATATATGTGGAATATTAATGCTGTGCGGTAAATTGGGATGGATAAGCGTATATGAGTTATTTGAGGATCTGACGTAAGATAACCATTCTGTTTGCCATTTTTCACGAATTTTAGATTTCGAGATACTAAATAAATCATATATGCTAACCACGTTTAATATTTCTGGACTGTTTGTAGATTCTTTGGCCTTCTTGTCGGCTATTTCGTTACCAATAATTCCTGCGTGACCCTTCACCCAGATAAAGGTGACATTCCTCCTTCTTTTATGTAACTTTTGAAGCAAGTTTTTTATGTTGCATATTAGGCCGTGTTTGTAATTCTTGAGAACAGGACCTTCAATTGCTTGCAAAACGGATTTAGAGTCCGATAGAATGATTGAATCTCTATCCCAGTTTTCATATATCCACGTTAAAGCCTGTTCTATGGCATATGCTTCGGCTGTATAAATTGAGGCGTATTTATGTAGGTGGTAGCTGAAAGACACCTTGTTGTTGACTATATAAAATGCACATCCCGTACCATCATGTGACTTTGACCCATCAGTAAATATTGTCAGTCTTTCACTGTAATTGCTGATAATTGCGTTTACAATATTGTTATTAATAGATGCAAAATCGCTGTATGAAGGATATATGACAGTTGGTTTGAACATCAATGCATTATATTCTAGTTCAAATATTTTACATATCGTATTTTCGTGGATAATGGTGTCTTGAAAGGCTTTTACAAGTGGCGGACTGTTTCTATGATTCCAATACTTGTTAGTCAGATCCTCGAAATTAAGTGTATTTATACTATTTAGTAAATTATTGAGGTTGATGGTTCTGATTTTAATTAGGGCTTTGTCGCCTAAGAACTGTCTTCTTAGTTTCAGTGGCGGTTCCTGAGCCTCAGCTAGGATTGCGTGACAAGGTGATGATTGCATTGCACCAATGCTTATTCGTATGGCTTTAAATTTAATACGGTCTATAATTAGCAAATTCGAATTAGGCGCTGAGCCGTATAGTACACAACCGTAATCTATTATTGAACGTATGTATGACCTGTAGAACATTAATGATATTAATGGATCAGCTCTCCTTCTAGTCTTGGATACACATTTTAACATATTAATGCCTTTTTGGCACTTATTTTGGACGTAGTTAATGTGTTTCGTCCATAGAAGTTTAGAGTCAAGTATTATGCCTAGGTATTTATATTGTTTGACAATAGGTATATTTAAACCGCATATATTTAATGCATTAATATTTTGTAACCTATGTCTTGTAAAGAACATAATAGCAGATTTTTCAGCTAAAATGCTGAAGTTATGTTCCTCTATCCATTGTTTTAGGCAATATACCATATATCTCAGGTCAGTAACACATTCTGCATATGATTTTTGGATTGTGTGTATACAGATATCGTCCGCATACTGACTACTTTTAATTGAAACATCAAAAATGTCATGCAATCCTGCTGTATAAATATTAAATAAAAGGGGCTGAGAACTGAACCCTGGGGTAATTCCGAGGATACCGTTCTGGGCCCATGTAGAGTGTTGTTATGGTCTTTTATAAAAACAGTCCGATTCTTATAAAGCTCTGTTATGGCATTTGCTATATTATAGTTAATACCATATTCTGTTAATTTGGTTTTTAGTACGTTCAAGTCAACAGCATCATAAGCTCCTTTTATATCAACAAACAGGCAGGCCAAACAGGCCAAATAGTTATTATGGGAAAGTGTACATTGCACATCAGTAACCAGTTTGTGAAAGAGCGTCGATTGTACCAATTCCTCTACGAAATCCAAATTGAGTACTGGGGAGGAGTGATCTATATTCAAAATACCACTCTAGCCTTGTCTTAATCATTCTCTCGAATGTCGACTACTTAGTTGTTAGAACTAATATCAAATGCTAGAAATACTAGCGATCATATTGTCATCGTTACACAAGAAACTGATTGTGAGAAGCACAACTCAAAACTTATATATGCTTAGACCTGGTACCGCTGGAAAATCTGATAAAATTACAAATATTCACATATTTAAAAACTCAATAAATGAAACTGTTGCTAAAAATGTCTTATTTGTTCATGCCATGTCGGGTTGCGAAACAACTTCGGCTTTTTACAAAAAAGGCAAAAGGACTGCATTAGGAAAATGCTGCGAACATTCTGAGGATGTGTCTTTGGTTGACGATAAGGCAGAGACTAATTAAAATGTGCACCTATTTTTATTTTTTAATTATTTTAATAATAATAAATTATTTTTTGTAACGCCATATCCTAAAATGACATTTCTTTGACAGTTTCAATGAATAAAAACAATGTCATTATTGACAAGTGTAAAATAAAGAAACAAAAGTGAAATAAAGAAATTTTATATTACAGTGTGAAATAAAACTTGATCTCTATGGAAACAGCAATAGAATTTAGTCCATTTTTACAAAATTATATTGTTTTCTAGTTTCAAATAACGATACAAAAAAATTTTGTATATAACTCGAGACTAAATTGTGTTTTTTTTTTACTCGTGTGGTTTATAGCTCCACTTGTAAAAAAACACAATTTTAGCCACTTGTTATATAAAATACTATTTTGTAACGCCATATCCTAAAATGGCATTTATTTGACAGTTTCAATGAATCAAAACAATGTCATTATTGACAAGTGTAAAATAAAGAAAAAAGAGTGAAGTAATAGTATATTATTCAACGAGCATATAATGATAACTATTATTCTCGAGGGTGAAGTTTAAGACACGAGCCGTAGGCGAGTGTCGTAAATCATGGATAGTAGCCATTATATGCGAGTAGAATACTATACTTTGTCCATGACTATTAAATATTTTTGATTACATTGCTTACTGAAGATATTAATTAATGAACTAGTTATATTATTCTTTTTGAGTAATATGTAAAATTATTGTAAATAACGTTGACGTTTAAATTTAATTTGACAAGCCGTTCTTTTGACACATAAGGCGGCCTACTCAATCAGATTTAAAAACGAAATTGTATGATAAAAAAGGGTCTGTTTCTGAAACGCTAAATAAAGTTATCTATTCATTTTGATAATAACAGTAAAATTGTTAACACAACCCAAGGGACAATTTAAAAGTCATTTGGATTTGAGGAGGTTTTAAGAAAGGTTTGTCAGAGTTAGGAAATAGTCTTGTGCTTTATTGATGTTGTAGTTAAGGCCTTTTTGGCTTCAAGTATACTTGCTCTTATATGGTAAGTTTTAAATCATTCTGTAAGACCTAATTATAAAGCTAATTTGCTTCTAGGATAATATGTATTTGTAATGGTTTTATTATACCTACATAAAACTCTCCATAAAGCTAATTAGTTTTATTAACGTCTTAAATTCCATTTAGATTTAAAGAGTCTTTAAATTATTCTTTATGGTTTTAACATATTTGCAATAAATGCATTTTAAATCCTTTTTAAAATTAGACATTTTCAATGTCTATTAGTACTTATTAAAGGCCATTACAAAACTAGACTCTTAAAATATCCTTGACAAATGTTGTGATGAAACCGTTATGAAGAAAAAAAGGCCTCTATAAATTCAAAAGGCAAATTTTAATTCCATAAAGCACTTTCCAAAACCTCAATAAAACATTTATTATAAAAATAATAAACAATATGAAGTGTCGTTGATGCATGTGTGTGCGTGTGTTAATTAAAAGCATTTTACGACTTACTGATGTGTAATTATGTCTTTTTTGGAAAGGTGGAAGAAAATAAAAAAGAGTAGCCATTTTAAAAGGACTGTTAAAACACACACACACACCAATTATTTTGAAGTTACGTTTGAAGTTTTTTGTATCAAATGTCAACGTCCCAAACGTTTTATTACAGCTTTTATCAAGTCCATGTGAACTTCGCCAAGTGCATTTGCATTTTTGTAAGGAAGGGATTATTTGTGATAGTATACAAAAAGACTAAAAGGACTTCATTTAGAGTAAATGTTCTAGGTCATTACCATTATTAGAATATATAGTTTAATGAGAGGACTGTAAAATGACAATTAGGTTTTTAGTTGGCCGGCCATGTTTTTCTTGTTAAATATTCAAGGTCAGTCTCACAATTATAATTATTAATAACTATCACTTTTTTTAGCAAATTGAGGTGGAATTACAAGAAACGACTGAAAATTATCGTGGGAACCGAGAAGCAGCCTACTGTTTTAAATTTGCTGATTACGTGTCTATGCAAATTTTGTATGGATATTGAAATCATTATTATTTCTGAGGCGCCCTTGTTTCTTGGGCCTTTCTTTTGTAGTTTTAACGATAAACTGCTGTTGGTTTTAATTTTTTTGTCATATTTGATGTCTTTTTATTACTTTTCAAATCGGACTTAAATAGTTATAGTGCCACTCTACGCTTTATAAATTTCAAATTCCATTTTATCTTCAATAAGTCTGATGGTGTGTTTGCTTAAATCAGTTTAGAAAAAATAAATGCAATAATAAAATTATTTGGATTCCTTCGTGGACATTCTTATAGCTTCTCAGTTCTGATATGGACTTATAACAGTTTTAAAAACCAGTTTTAATTTAGCCTTCTAAGTGTTTTCTAGATATGCAGGAAGCTAATAAAAAAGCTTCCGACAGCTTTAAAATAGGTTTTAAGAAAGGTTTTAAAACGGCCTGAACAAGGTTTTTAAGAGTGGCACTATGTCTCACTAAGGCTTTTTATGATGGAATTTAAAAAGGCCTTAACAACCTTCATAAGAGTGGGCCCTTTTAATCTACAAGTCACTTTATGATGGTACTAAGGATATTGTTACAGCAAAATAGATTTTTAAAGGCATTTTATAAATAGTTTTATAGCACCCTTGTATATATTTAAGAAAACAAAATTGTTCCTTGGGAATTGTAGCTATGGCAGTTAACGAATAATTCCATTTAACGTTTCAGAAACTTACCATAAATTCTATTAAAAAGTTGCGAGATTGCAGTCGAATTGAAGAAGTACCTGCCCGTGACTTCTTATAAACAACTGACTGTCATTATTCACTAGTGAATAATGAAATCATTATTCACTGCAGGGAATATTGAATAGCATCATCCTTGAGGAAACACATACATAATGAGTACATTATTTATTAGTCGTGGACAAAGAAATTTTATTTCATAGTGTGAAATAAAACTTATTGGTTTCTATGGAAACAGCAATAGAATTTAGTCTATTTTTACAAAATTATATTGTTTTCTAATTTCAAATGGCAATACAAAAAATTTTGTATATAACTCCAGACTAAAATGTGTTTTTTTTATTCGTGTAGTTTACAGCACTCGCCTTCGGCTCGTCCTATAAACGCCCCACTTGTAAAAAAAACACCATTTTAGCCACTTGCTATATAAAATACTGTTTCATTGTTTATTCAATTCATAGAATAAATGTCATTTATTTTATTTTTTAAATATAGTAATGTTATTGAAATGTGTATCACTGTATGTTTTAAATTAAAAATAAAATGTGTAAAAAGGTTTAGACCAATTACTTAAATACTTAATATAATATCTTACATAGTGAAACAGCATTCGTATATTTAAATTTTATCTGAACAATGGAATTGTACTAATTTCTGCATCTTGTCCCACACCTAATTAAAAAGTGTTTCTAAATTTTTTATAGGGCGAGCGTAGATGCGCCTTCACTGTGTATGTATCTCGATACTCCAGTGAAGCAACGTGCAGCGCGGTTAATACTTGGATGGGTGAAATCCATCTTGGGAAACACAGCGATCTCGTCCCACCTTCTACCGTCTTGTATATCAGTATATACGCGGAAGCTATGTAATTTCAAGACGATTACGTAGTGGATATACCATCCTTCGGAGGGGATGTAAACCAGGCGGTCCTTCGTCTATTAAATGTTAGGCAAGTAAAAGATCCCTCCTCTTCTTACGAGAAGAGGTTCGGCAAAATTTCCTGGTTGGGGGTAGCTCGTCTCCTGGCATTGGTTATAGACCCTGGTAGCGGAAATAGGCCGACGTTAAATAAATAGATGAAAAAAAGATAAAAAAAAAATTTATATGTCATTCGCTCGTGAATTTTATGCTCTATAAAAAATATTCCTAAGTTTTTGATGAAAAATTAATAGTTTTCGAAAAACTTAAAAAAAAAACTAAAAAAGTGTACTTTTGGGGGTAGTTTTAGGGTAGTTTGGCCACTCAGATCTTAGGGGATTTTTAGTCAGTTAAACAGCACCCCAAGTACTAGCAAACACCGTGAAAATCAGCTTGTTCCAAGTTTATTTTGATTTCGGCCCTAATTTTATTGGCCTAAATGGCTCTCTTAAGTTGGAAGATACAAATTTGCTTGAGTACCTAAAGGAGACTGTGCCTTACAGCTTGCAGGGACATTCTAACCACTTTTTGAAGATAATATACGACGAAAAATTATATCGCTGTATTGGGACTCGAACTCACTTCGCTAGCTGCGATCAGAGTGCAAGGTAGACGTGATAACCACTGAGCTATTGACCCTAGTAGGGATAAATTAGGACTAAAAATTCCGAAATGTGAATTGTCTGGTCAGGGCAGTTTTTTTGTGTTAATGTGTTCAGGGGGCCAAGTCCTATGAAAATCGACAAAAAAGAAGAAAATGTTTGTTATGAGTTGTATAATAAATATTCATAAACTAGAATTGATTCTGATTGTTATTGTTATTTAGGAAAATGAAATAGTGCAAAATTAAGTATTTTTAAACAAATAATTGTGAATAAATTACAATTAAACTCTGAAAAAATTTAGCTTTTATAAATTACAATCACCACTGAAAATTTCAAAATGTTTATTAAAACGGCAAGAAAGCGTAATTGTTGCTAAAACCTTGTAAGATCCTACCATCTAAACTGAGAAATGTACGCGATAGCTCAAATTGTAAATTTTTAAGACTACTTCAATGTGACAGAGAGAAAATTTTTCATTTTTCAATTTTTGATCATTTCTTCGGATTTAGAAAAAAGCTACAAACAAATGAAATTTTAACCAACAAGAAGACTTATAACGACCTTTTATACGAATTGAAAGAACGAACGAACGAATAATATGAAAAAGTTCTTTTCTACGACGTATGTTTGCAGAAATATTTAAACTTTTCCGTTTTAGCCCATTGTTAATAAAAAATTTACGAGCTACTACGCAGTTCGATTCTGCTGTTACGGGAGTCGGTTCTATTGCTCTAGTCCACAGAAGTCTGAAGTATCTGATATTCGTAAAGGGAATGTTGGTGTTTTATTCTCGAGAGAGTGGATTTCATTATTATAATGCCTGACGATAATAACGATTCATTTTTGTAAAACCATTGAATGATGGTATGAAAAGCAGTAAAAAAATCCCTTTTTATATAACTTAAGAAATATATCCTGATAAGGCATAAGTCTTAATGAAAGTGGATGAAACTATGTCCTTTTATTGAATTAAATTTCCATGCCAAATTTTACCGCAAAATATATATTTAAGCAAATTAAAATTTAAAAAAATTCTGAAAATTTCAATCGCTTATAGTATAAGCGCATATTGACTCGTAGATGAGCAAATTTATTTTTAAAATGTAGGTGCATTTTATAACAGTATTAAGAAAAATCTTTTTTTATTTAGACAACATTTAAAAAAATTAATGCTCTACTTGCATTTGGCATTTTGCGTTTGGGTTTCTTATAAATAAACAAATTGATATTTCTTAATAAAAAATGGACTGCCTATTCCACAATTCTAATATTTTTGTCTCAGTTAGTTGAAAATAATCCAAAACTGAAATTTTTAAACGACAGTTATATCTCAAAAATTTTACCAATTTAAACTTGGTAATAGCCCGCTTACAAACAGCATTACTTAAATATCGGGTGTTGCCCTTTCGGCACCATCTTTCGCTCCGTACCATTTCTTCCATACAACTATAAAATCTGTGAAGTAATATTTCGTCCCTAATTATTTTCTATCATTTTCCTCATTTCTGTTTGTTGCTTTTTGTTCGTATGCTAATTTTTTCTAATATTTTAAATCATAAATTGTACGGTCTGATATAGCAGAGGAGGTTTTGGTCAATGGTTTATCTGTGTGGCCCCTGCTATTTATTTATAAATGAGCATTTTGCCTTCTTATTTAAATTATTTTAAGTTATCTCTTTACAAATTTAACTTCAATTAATATTTATGTTGCGGCCTGTGACCAGGAGATACTATATTGTTTTGCAGCTCTTTTTAACTTACATGGCTTGATTCAGTCCTTCAATTGTCACGGCCACTAACCCTGTGGTTGTCTCGCTAGCTCTGGGCACGAGTGTCTGGGAAGGGCAAAATCTTGTACCTTAATGTTAAATAAATTGATTTGATTTGATAACTCAGATAATCAAGATGGCGGCAACTATTTTTTTACTGTGCCAGTGATATCAAAAATTTTAAAAAGCTGCGTACATGGTCTTGGGGTTAGATTGATTTTTCTTTTTGGAGAGTATATCACTAGATAAAATTAACTTTTAAGTAGCTCTGCCAAAGTTCCGACTATCAGACCTCGAACAACGGCATTTTTAAAATTATATGGAATAATGCCTCTTTGAAAATATAACCCATGACGTAACAAATCTACGCAAAAGACCAGTGATTAAAAAAAATACTAAGAACAAAAATTTTAAAAATTATAAAAAAAATTAAAAATTTATTGTATTTTTTATAAACAATAGCTAAACAAATTAGTTTATGTTTAATTAAAGTGAACAATCACGTGAAAAAACAAACAATTTAAAAAAAAACATCGTTCCAATTGAATGATTTATAATATAACAGCATTTTTTGATAAACAAATTATTTCACGTTAAATTAAACGAAAGAATCAAAATCTACGAAAGAAAGACGGTTAATTAAAAAAGTACGTCTCGATACGATGAAAATTGAGGGTGATAAAGTGTTAGTTACTTTACATGCCTAGTTACAAAATTCGAGGAGTGGGGGAAGAATATTTTCCGCGTCAATCGTTCGTTATGTTTTCAAAGACGCTTTATCAATGGAATTTTAAAAGTCGTACTTTTGGGTTGTTTTCAACTAGCTAGGACAAACAATCAGTCCAAATTTCAAGATGAAATATCAATTTGTTTATTTATAAAATACCGAAATAAAAAAACTAACGTGTCTCGGCTCCAAATGCAGTAGAGCATTATTTTTTGTTAAGTATGCCTATTTTACCTTCTTTTATAATCATTTTTCCGTTTTTTGTTTCATAAAAAATTCACAGAATTATTTGAATTTGTTTTTATCTGCGATTTCCAAAATTATAAACAAATTCAAGGAAAATGGTTTAAATGAAAAAAAAAAAATTCCCAGGGTCAATTACGTTTTTCAGGCCTTTTAATGTAAACATTTTAATTTAAAATTTCAAGTGACGATGGTACTCTATAAGAGCTACATTTTCCCTAGATTTTATTGAAGTTTTATCCATTGTTTTCGAAAAACAATAATTTGTTTAAAAACACTTTATTTTGCACAATTTCATATACAATAAGCGGACCACGCCAAAATTGCAAAACTGAACTGTGAACTTGTCTTGACAGACCCGTGGACGAGAAGAGAGTGTCCTTGCGATATATCCTTTGTGTTTTCTACTGTCGTGTTAGGTTAATTTAGGGAATTAATTAGACAACAAATATATATTACGTAGCTAATGGAGAAAATTCAATGCCACAATAAAAATAATCTGTGAACTTAAGTTGGCCCCCTGAACACGTTAAGACAAAAAAAGTCTCTTGACCAGACAATTCACATTAAAATCTTAATTTGACTCCACCCCCTCTCCTTTGTAAAACCAAATTGTATGACCATTTTATTTGTCATTATCGATTCTCAATCTTATATACATTGTCCAATTAGTAAGATGCATGTACTAATGTGAGTCCGTAGATAGGGTTGAAAACAAATCAAAATAATTTTCCAGTCGTTGCCTTACCATAGTAGTTTAAATCGTAACTGTTATTAGAAACGTTGCTTCATTACAAGTGGGCGAGTAATTTAACATCAAAACATTATCTATTTCACGGAAAAGTTTAACAAAGTACATCGAAATACTTCAGAGTACCTCGAGATGTCAATGAAATACTGCCATTGTTCCTCAACCTTTAAACTTAGAACGTGGAACACATATTCGACTTCTGCAGCTTCATGTATACGGTTGAAATGTGTTACAACGATACAATTTCAATAAAAAAACCGCTGCCTAAGGAATCACTTCTTCCACCTCCAGATTTTCAATGCTGATGCCAAAAAAATTTTGAAGTCTTTGATTGTCGTACACACACACTAAATCACAATTTTATTTTTTTAACCCTTTTAATAATTAGGTGGTGGTGGTGGTAATGGGGGTGAGAGTATGAGTGGCTGATGGAAAAAAAAATTGAGACCTTAACTTCTCGTACATACACTAAATCCCAATTTTATGGGATCTTACTTGCTTGTTTTACCTATTTATTTACCTTCGTTTACTCCTCAACACTTCAAACGAATAAGATTAAAATATAATCTAGTTTCCGATTCTGTTACAATATATAGATGTACCAAATTCCAAGTCAATATCATAAACCGTTCCAGAGCAATCGTGCTCACAAAAAGAGTTAGTCATAAAGACAGACAAATATTTTTTTTGGCTCAAATTTAAAATCTCGAAGTTTCATGATATTTTAAGCCTATTTCAACAAAATAAATATCAATTTCCACTCATGCTGCTAAGTAGCTGTCAATAATCCTTCTTTTAAAAGTGGAGTTGCTAGAATTAGGGAATAGAAAGAATTATTTTTTGTCTTTTGGTACGTTTATTAATTGAACAAACTCATTTATTATAATTAAAATGTCTAAATAAATCTTTAAAATTACAAGTAAATCTAATTTAATGTCATAAAATGGAAATTAAATGATACTATAATTTTCGTGTCATCGATATAAAATATGATACTGTAAAGGTTTCATAATTAATGGATTAATTAAGAACACTGTCCTATTAACTTCCCATTACTGGATGATATATGCCACGAGAATAAAGTGAAAAGAATAATTGTTGCTCATTATATTACAAAATGAACTCCAAAACTTTATAAAGGAGACAACATAATTCGTAAAAGACAGTGTGAAGACTGACAAGTGCATCTTTTATAATGCATGTTCAATGTCGTCTAGGGACATAGTTAAATATACAGTGTGTTCTAGCGAAATGGTTTTTTAAGTGTGTGTTTCGAAAAAATTTAAGTTTTAGCACTAAAATAATAATTCTAATTACTGAAAACATACCTAAGTCACAAAGCCGTTGAATATTCTGTATCCTAGATTCCAGAATTTGTTAGGTATTTATTATTTTCAAAGAACAATGTCATTAAGTTTAAATTTTTGTATTAAAGTTTTCATTTATGTGTATAATATATTAAATGCTTTATAATATTAACATTTTTATTTGAAACTATGACTTGAATGGAAATTAAGACATCTTTCAGATTTTGCAAGTGTCAATTTTCGCCACTAATCAAGAAAATATTTTTAAAATTATGCGTATTTTTAGGATATACCATTTCTTTTATTACATCCATTATTAAGTATACAGGAACATTTGTAAAACCGCTGCTAAGGAATCACTATTACCACATCCGAATTTCCTATGCAAGTCTTTTACAATGAAACAAATTTTGATACTATATTTGCATTCCACTATGGAAGATAATTTTTCATAAAACTTTAATAATGTAATATCTGATATCGTCTATCCCAAAAAAATCCACAAAACGCTATGCAACATCGGTTGTGGATGCCAAAAAAAAGAAAAATAAAAAATTGGGGCCACTGGTTTTTATACACGTACTAAATCACAATTTTCTTTTTATCCCCTTTAACAATGGGTGAAGGTGATAATCGGGGGATGGTGGGGGTGGTAAAAATTTTTTAAGGACTTGACTAAATACCAATTTTTGCTTGCTTTACTTATTTACCCCCATTTACTCCCCAACCCTTCAACGGAATAAGATCAAAATATAGTTTAACTCTAGATCTCGTTAAAATAGATAGGTGTATCAAATTTCAAGTTAATATCATAAACAATTTCAGAGTAACCGAACACAAAAAACGTTACAGAGAGACCTAAAAACAGTACAAACGTAATATTTTCTTGTTCAAACTTAAAATCTCAACGTTTTATGACATTCTAAGCCTATTTGAACAAAGAAAATGTTCATATTTTCTTTTCTGTTATTATACTTCCACTCCACTACGTGCATGTGGAGGTAAAAAATGATACTGCATCCAAAGATATGATTTTATAATTGAGAGGAAGCTTAAAAATGATTTATACATTCTGCAAGTTTAAAAGAATTTGTTATATAATACTAATTTCACAGCCCCACAAAAAAAAGTGGTCTGTCCGGCGGACCAGACCAGTGTATCCGCATGTATTTGGACCCGCTGAAACCGAATACAAAGTCAGAATTGTCAGATTGGCTCTTTTCTTACTTCCAACCCCAACAATCAAAAAAATGGTCTGTCCGGCGGACCAGACCAGTATATTTTTATGTATTTGAACCTACTGAAACCGAATCCGAAGTCAGAATTGTCAGATTGGCTCGTTTTTAACCCCCAACCCCAAAAAACAGCCCCAAACAAAAACAAACTGATCTGTCCGGCGGATTATACCAGTATATCCTTATGTATTTTGATCTTCTGAATCCGGATTCAAAGTTAGAATTGACAAATTGGCTCGTTTTTCACCTCTAACCCCGAAAAACACACCCCCCAAAAAATAGTTTGTCCGACAGACCAGACCAATGTATTCTTATGTATTTGGACCTGCTGAAACCGAATCCGATATCAGAATTGTCGGATTGGCTCGTTTTCACTCCTTACCCCAAAAAACAACCCCAAAACAAAAAGAAAATGGTCTGTCCGGCGGACTTGTTGCAGGGGCCTGGGCCCACTTTAAAAGGGGCCCCAAAGGCTGCTAAACCTCGAACGCAGGGTAGGGTGGTCACCCTGTGCCCTGAACAAAATTTTAATATTTTACGTGCAGTACCCCCTCTGCAATAAGCTAGTGGGGAGGAAGTCTCACACGGCCGACTACTCAGGTCCTTGGGGGTGGCTTCGATAATTGGGGTGGTGTAGGTGGTCAGATATAAAAGGCAACGTCGTTCTAATTTAACATTTAATACAATATCAGGGTACGTAGTACAAAATCTTTCACAAATATCACCGATAACTCGGTACGCAGTACAAGTGTCACAATATATTCTAATAAGTGGGGCCCACACGCTTAACCTAATATACACAAAATATCTTACAAAATAATAAATCCTTTAAAAATGTACAAAAGGTCATATGCCAGAAGCGTGACAAAAACTACAATTGACCCAAGGTACGTTAAAACATAAAATTACTTAAAATTTTTGACATCTATTTGTGAAATAAGGCAATGCTATTAAGTGAGTGAAGCAACGATATACAAAATGTACCAAATATTACTGAAATCTAATGTGTTACTGAGATTTACGTTACAAGCAAAATATTATCAATATTCCTTGAAAATGGTCGTGGACGTTGAGTAGATGTACCGGATCCCTCGTTATAGAGAATATGATTCCCCTTACCTTTGGTAGTGTCTGAATACCTTTTCCCGTCCTACCAGGGTAGCGTAATTCAGGGTGATAACAGCCGCAGGTGGTAGACCATCTACGTAGAGTCTAAGGTAACGTGCCGAGATCCCCAGTACCATACATACACAACATGTCAGTCAATCATCCACCATCTAGACACCAAAATCTGGATTAGAGGTTGAAACTAAGGTCAGGCTGGAAGTCCCTCGTAAAGTGTAGGATGTGACATAAAAGCTCAAGTGGAATACCAGTAACAGGTCCAAGTAAAATCATAAGGTGTCCATCCAAATAGCCATAAACCAACAAATAAATCCCAATACTTGTAATATACTCAACATTGAACAACAAACGAACGAACAAATCAACAGACAAACAAACAAACAAACAGCCCTGCAATAAAATAAATAACCTAAATTACAAATCTATTTCAACCTTAAGTGGGTTTTCAGAGACGTGCCTGAGATGTGATGTGGGCTGAAAGAGGTCCTTTGCCGTCAAAATGGCACTCCAAAATCTTGCATTCAAACGATGCCACGTGCTTTGAAAATTGACTTTATCCGGAAAATCCGTAGCTGCATTTCCCAAAACGATACTCCAAACCAAATGAAAATACAACTAATCTTGTCGTGATGAATACTTAATCCCATAAATGGAGCAAAACTTACAATATTGCTAAAACTCGTATTCAGACGACTCAATCTTCAAGCAGCAAAAGGAAAAATGACCAAGAAGAAAATGTCCTCTATCAAAATGTCAAGTTTTTGTCTTCCGTCTCGGTACGTTCAGAATTTCTACTCCACGGCGCACCCCACAACTAGAATAGATTTTCCTAACTTCGTTTATATCCACAAATATTATCATAATATACTCTGAAAGCCGTCCCCTCATAAATCTACCCACCAAAGAAGGTTTAATCAACAATACTGGCCATTGTAGAAGCTTTACAAGGGCGTTTTTGCAATGCACTCTCTTAATGAATATCTGAACGCACTCACCCATACTACCTGTATCAAAGTATATTAAATGACCAGGGTAAGCCATTAGGTACTGCTATTATGCAACCAGTTATACTCTATTAATTCGCGAGAGACGGTATCAATAGGCTCAAATGTACAATAAAATTTGGGAAAATAACGAAAATTAGTACATAAATTTCTAGCCATTATTAAATGTGAAAATCGACCGTAACAGACTATACCAGTGGATCCTTATGTAATTTGACCTGCTGAATCCGAATTCGAAGTCAGATTTACTCGTATTTTACACCTAACCCTAAAACACACCCCCAAAACAAAAAAAGGCGGACCATACCTTATATATTTGGCCCGCTGAAACCGAATCCAAAGTCAGAATGTCAGATTGGCTCGTGTTCATCCCCAACCCCCAAAAAACACCTCCCCCCCCACAAAATGGTCCGCCCGGCGGACCATACCAGTGTATCTTTATGTATTTGGTAAGGATACACTGGTATGGTCCGCCGGACAGACCACTTTTTTTATTTTAGGTGTGTCTTTTGGGGTTAAGGGTGAAAAACGAGCCAATCTTGCAATTCTGACTTCGGATTCGGTTTCAGAGAATTTAAATACATAAGGGTACACTGGTATGGTCGGCCGGACAGAACATTTTTTTGATGGGTGTATTTTTCGGTGTCAGAGGTAAAAAACGAGCCAATCTGTCAATTCTAGCTTCGAATCCGGATTCAGAAGGTCAAAATACATAAGGATACACTAGTATAGTCCGCCGGACAGACCATTTTGTTTTTGTTTTGGTGGTGTTTTTTGGGGTTGGGAGTGAAAAACGAGCCAGTCTGGCAATTCTGACATTGGATTCTCAGCCGGTCCAAATACATAAGAATATACTAGTCTGGTCCGTCGGACAAACCATTTTTTTGGGGGGTGTGCTTTTCGGGGTTAGGGGTAAAAAGCGAGTCAATCTATGAATTATAACTTCGATGAATTATAACTTCGAATCCGGATTCAGCAGGTCAAAATAATTAAGGATATACTATATAGTGCGCCGGACAAACCACTTTGTTTTTGTTTTGGGGGTGTTTTTTGAGGTTGGGGGTGAAGAACGAGCCAATCTGACAATTCTGACTTCGGATTCAGTTTCAGCAGGTTCAAATACATAAGAATATATTGGTGTGGTCCGCCGGATAGACCATTTTTTTGGGGAGTGTTTTTTGGGGTTAGGGGTGAAAACGAGCCAATCTGACATTTGACTTCGGATTTGGTTTCAGCGGGTCCAAATACATATGGATACACTGGTCTGGTCCGCCGGACAGACCACTTTTTTTGTGGGGCTGTGTTTTTAATAAAAATGTTATTCAGTATAGTGAGCATTTGAAAATGAAAAATAAAATTTTTAGAAACGTCTGCGTTTAATTCAATAAGGTTTGTAGACCTATTCACCCAATTTTTAAAAAAATGTCATCATACATACATATAAATTCGTGGCTAAGTCCACATATCATGGCTCGGGCAATTTTACTATAAATTTAGTATGACAAAATGCTTATATTCCAATTTCATCTTCATTTCCTTTTTGTGTGCAATTAGTTGAAGGACGATTGACTGGAGAAATCTACTTGGATTTCTTCCGTTCTATTTTGCCCAATTTATTATTGGCACAAAATGACGACAGGAGTGGTCTTCATTTCCAGCATGATGGGGCACTGCTTATTTCACTCTAGGTCCGGAAATATCTCAAAAATTAGTTTCTTAACCGCTGGACCGGTCGCGGAGGTCCTCAAGCTGAAACCAGCCTTCTGACCTAACTGTTCTCGATTACTATGTTTGGGGCCACATGAAACATTCGGTGTACAGCAAAGAAGTCACCACTAGAGAGGAACTACGGCAGCGGGTAGTGGCAGCCTTTGATGATATGAAAAACCACAGACAAACCATTGGTAAGGCCACAGGACACTTATTGGTGCGGTGCGGGAAATTCATCTATATTGGGGGAAGACATTTTGAGAACCTCATCTAGTTTGAACTGAAGAATTTTTTATCCATCCATAATCCTTCAGATTTTATCATTTTAGATAGAGAAATTAAATACTATAATTTATAGTAAAATTTCACAAGTACGACCTTGCATGCTTTTTGCTATGTATCATCATGTGAAGTCTTAGAAGGGATATTAGACTCTATCAAATTGTTCCTTAAATAATGCCCTGTCGAAGCGTTAGTCGTGATGCGCTAAATTGTTTTCTGATTTTTTTTACCGAAGCTGTTTAGGTGTGCTACCAAAATTGAACAGCTATTCTGATAGCATTTTTCTGAACTTTCCTAATCCGCTAATAGTTTTCCAGAAATGCGATAGAAAAATGTACATTTTTTGTCAAAAACGAGGAGGGACGGTTTCTCCGAGTGCGACCCTGGATTTTCCAAAACCAAATAGGCCATTGTGATAAGTCCCGGCTGAGGAATGTTATTGATAAATTTCATTCGATTACATCCAAATATTGCAGAGATATACTGTCCTGCTAAGACAAGATGTCGTAACTGCAAAAAATTAATTTTTGAGATTTTAATTGCATTTGTACCGTATTAGTGATCCTCACCACTATACAAAATGTAGAAGTCGCATCTAGTGAATATACATAACGAATATGTGTCGTATCTGCAAAATAGACCTATTCACTAAGCTCAAAAGTCATATCCGATCATTACCAGATTTATTTGTCGTAACTTAACATATAAAACAATGTTTTGTTATATGGTTACACTGACAAAAGGGACATATTTATTTGCCAAAAATAAAAATCATGAATTATGAAATGTAGATGGCATAACATAATTCAGAAAATAGTTGATTTCTCTAAAATTACATTTTCTCAGATACGACTTCTTGTCATAGCAGGGTAGTATAGCTCTTTGAATTTTCAGAACAAATGAATTAAACACCCTGTCAGTGGCCAAAATAATTTTTCCCTATTGATCTAGAGTTACCTTGAAGTGCTATATCTGTTATTAAGCTATGACACATTGCTCGCTAATCACTCTGTATATCACCTTAATACGATTTAATGAATAAAAATTTCTAAGGGTCGTCTGATATTTTTTCAGTTCAAGTTCAAAAAATCCTCATAATTCCAAATAAAAGAACATTTGGTAGAGGTTTTATTACGAAAGAATACCTTGTTATCATCTAATGAGCTTCGAAGCAGAAGCTTCATTTATATAAAAAAAAACATCTATTCCAATTATATATACACGACATAATGCGAAATAGATGAATAACAAAGACTCAAATTATAACCAGCGAAACTTCAGTTAGCAATAAGAGAAAGTAGTCATCGAAATCCTCATAAAACATAATTGAAAGCTCGTTGGAAGACGTATATCTTGTCGGCCGAACGCGTAGAGGGCGTCTTTACCGACGGAGCGATAATGATCCCGCAAAATGGCTTAGTCGTTAACGGAGTGCCAGCCCAGCCATGGGGATATCAACATTTGTGTCACTTTTATTAATGTTTAACTCTAATGCCGCATCAGTTGTGCAGGACAGGGAGATGCAGTTTCGCTTAATGTCAGAATGCCATTTGAATCAATTATTATTATAGTTAACATGATATTAATATCAAATCAGACTGAAGGCTGTCAGTGAAGCCGAAAAAATGGCAACACATCGGAGTTCTTGTCCTGTGAATGAACTGAGCTGAAACTAGTCCAGATTCTGGAGACGTTTATCCTTCAGTCCTAATGGACCAGGAGCCGGCCGACCACTAATTGAGTGTCATAGGTTACTCCCAAAATGTGTGAATTGTTGTTAATTTGGGGCAGTAGAGCACAGAAATGACCATGCCGGCCTTTTTTTGGAGGGCAGGGGCGTACGGCAGGTCCCCAAAGGTGTAAGAAATATGACTTGTAAAAGTAAACAAAAAGTCACAAGTTTACGCATGGGGGTTGGAGAGATTTCTTAATTTACCCCCATAAATCATGAATCCAGACTCCCATTCATTTTGGGCGGTACAAGGAAGCGCCACACTCGCCCAAATTTGAAAAAAAAGTCAGATAAAAAAATGATAAGTTTATGAATGGCAATCAGGAACCTGGTAAGTATGAACCTCCTGAGTGCGAAAAGAGATTCGCGATCTTTGAAAAGGGGTGCGAACGTACGATAATTGACGGCGTATCGGCTCTTTCTACCGCATATATTAGTTACCCTTGTAATTGGATGAGTATCATAAATTTACGACTGGCAATCAGAAACTTGGTAATTTTGAACCTCTTGATTGCGAAAAATACGTGCGCCATCTTTTACAAAGGTCTTGCCTTTCACGATAATTGACGGAGTATCGGAGCTTCCGACCGCATGTACTAGTTACCCGTGTAATGCGATGAGTATAATAAATTTACGACTGGAAATCAGAAACTCGGTAATTATGAACCTCCTGAAAGCGAAAATATATTCGTCATCTTTGAAAAGTGGTGCGAAGGTCTTGCCTTTCACGATAATTGACGGTAGCTTCCTACCGCATGTACTGGTTATCCGTGTAATCAGAAATTTGTGTGCGCGCGTGTGTGTGTGTGTGTGTGTGTGTGTGTCACATGTACGAGAGGGTAATTAAAGAGGGAATAATTAAAACTAGAAGAGAAACTAATCAGAAAAAGACAAACTTTATTAGAATGAAAATAAATAATTATAATGGAATGAGGCGCTTAGGAGTTTCAACCCCCTTTAGCTGGCCCTTATACCACTTGTCAAAGATAGCGCACGTATTTTCGCAATGAGGTGGCTCATACTTACCAAGTATCTGATTGCCAGTCGTAAATGTATAATATTCATCGAATTATACGAGTAACCAATATATGGTAGAAAGCTTCGATAATACTCCATCAATAGGCTCATTTAACAATTTTTTATTATTACATATTCTGAAAGAGCTTGGTGAATATAGTAAGTATGCCAAAAATTAGAATTTACTGACGCTGCCTTCATGTATAAAAAAATTATTAAAGGCGACGCGCTTAAAAACGCTCGGAATAACCATGTAGTCGAGTTGTGACGTCAGATGGCTGAACCGCCCAGTGAACACGGCTGTGAATGCAAGTTAGTAGAATAAAATCTGGAAGTAAAGTCGCTTAGTTTTCGAGAAAAAAAAACCGGCGTAGAACCAAACCAGACTTAGTGGGATTCTTTAGTAAGATAATCGTGTACACGAAATAATTTTTTACATTTTTTGGTGGTCGAGAACTTTTTTATTTCGGAGAAACTCAAAAAAATAGATTTTTAATGAAATATGTCTTTTAACGTCTCCACCGCTATATCTCTGAAAATATTTGTGCTATCAAGCTATTTTTTTTTTTTTAGATTAAAGTAGACACAATAGCGCTTCGAACAACGTCCCACGTGAACCCGATTTATTTCTTTTTAAGTTCTAGCTTTATTTTGATTTCTTATTACTTATAATATCGATTTCACTGAGTTTAAGAAAAAGCAATTTCTTACATCAATAATCAAAATATAAACCAACTTTTGTTAATGCAGAATAATTTTTATCAAAAAAACTTGTGAGAGGTCGTTTAGAAATTTTCTAAGGAGAATTAAAAAAAATATATTTGTATTGGTTAACTTTGATAGGCTCTAGGCGTTTTTGGGACTACTAACTCCCAATATTTGCCGTCGGCGCATTGAAGCCTGCGACAATTTTTTTTATTTTGGGAAATTGACAAAAATTAAATTGTAGGAAATTACAAGAAAAGGCCAAAATTCTTTTTAATGAATGCTTCATATTGATATCTTGCGTGAAACGGTAGATATGATAATTTGGCTACCCTGCGAAGTGAGAAACCGAGGAATGCGGGCAGACGTTTGTGTTATTTAGTACTGTATTAGTAGGTACAATATTCCTGTATTAGGTTTTTCCGGAGTTATATTATTTAAAAGATGTAGTTATTAATATAGTTGTTTAAAATTTCTTAATTTTACTTTAGAAATACTTAAATAGATACTTGTATAAATGAAATTGTCTTTAAATATGATACATATGAATGTATTTATGTCAGTTACGTGAAGTGCACCACAATTAATAATCAAAAATTATTATAATTAGAATCAGATTATATCATGAACAAGTAAAATTGAAAATTTTTAAGAACCCCCGATTAATGTATCTAATCGTACCAGTTTCATATGACCGAATCAAAATGAGGTCTAAATCATGTTCGGCTACCATAATTGTCTACACATTTTCAATTTTACTTCAATCGAACAATTTCTAGAGAAGTTCAACATGGCGAATTCAAGATGGCGACCAAACATCAAAATGTGATATGGTCTATACTGCCCTCCTAAGCCAAAAAGACGTATCTCAAGGTTTCACTGTTTTGAGATATATGGCATGTTTTGAATTTTCGAAATCGCGTCAATATTTTCAAATATTTACTAATATTTTTTTTTTGTAGTTGTACTAATGTAGAGGTTAATAGTGGTGTAGTTGTGAATTTATATTAATTAGGTTACTAGTTTTTTTTTACAATGAGATACGTCTAATTGGCTAAATCGCTTAGGTTTTCTCATATTTTTTTAGATACGTCAAACTTTGTTAGCACTTTAAAAATACTTAACGATTGAAATACGTTTATTTCGCTATGGAAATATATAGAAAATAGCTCCAGCTATCCTAAGGTATAAAAATATGCATTTCGGCCAAAACTTGAGATACGTCTTTTTGGCTTAGGACGGCAGTATAACCTTCTCGACAAAATACTCTTTCAAATAAAAAAACTACATCAAAATCGGATCACTCGTTGAAGAGATATTAAGCCACAGACAGATAGACAGGCAGACAGACAGACAGACAATCAAACATACAAACATGCGCGTCAAACTTATAACACCTTTTGGGGTCGGGGGTTAAAAATGCGTAGATTCATACCCATAATATCCCAGACGACAGAGAACATTTTATAGTGAAACCCACAAAAATTTGCAAACTGATTAATTTTTTTTTAACGAGTTCGTGAAAGTGTATAGAATAATATCCTGAAAAGTTTACATTTCGCTCGAATGCAGAACATAAAAAAAAAGTGAAAAAACATTTTTTTTATACATTTTTTCAAAATTTTAAAATTAAGTCAGGATAGGAAAAAATAAAAAATATAGGTGGATAGATCACGTGTTTCTGAACAAAAAAAGTCTTAATAAAATTTATCGTTAAAGCCACGGTATTCCTGGGAAAAAATTGTGAAATAACTTTGTCACCCTGTGCGGCCAAGCGCTGGGTTAAATGCATATATGGAACCTCTAAAAATTCTTAGCAGTTCTAACGAGTAAAATAAAGCTTTTTTTTCTTTCTGATTACACGTTTTAAACATTTTTTTTAATGAATAGGAGAATAAATAGTGAGTGTGGAGGGAAAATATATAATTATGAACGCATAGACAGACAGCACGCATAGCCGCTGAATCGCTCGCATGAATTTTTACGTTCCATTACTGTATTGTATTTATTCCAGGTATAGCTTATTTATAACTTCGTGGCGCTGTGTTGCAGGATAGACAAATTTCAAAAAATCATCTAAAGTTTCACGTAAGATATCAGTGTGAATCAATCACTAAAAATAAATTTGGTCTTTTCTTGTAATTTCATACCATGCAGTTTTTGTAAAAAAATTAAGTAAAAATTTCGCAGGTTACATTTTTGAATACACCGACTACGTAGGGGTTCTCGCGATATTTTTTTCTAAAATTTCTGTAAATATTAGATGTGTTTTGGCTAAACTGTTACACTGAATACACTATGAGCTACAATTTAAAAAAGCGAAAAGATTTTTAGCTCGTGGTTTGTGGGAGAAAATGTAAGCTATATTTTTAAAAGTTAGTTTTTCATAATTTCCGAACTAAGGGATTAAGAGATGAAGGCAATCCCTGATTTTTATGCGCTCTTCGGATTCGAATTCAGCAGAAGATTTTATATCGACACTTTCCAGCCGTCTGACAGATATTTAGGCTTCAAAAACTAAGCCTTAAATTGGAGCTCAGGTTCCCGACTATATCTCCAGTGTTCTGTGAGCAACCCTTGTTGACGAACTCCTTAGAAAAATTTCCACAGAAGGGTTTTACTGCCTAGGGTATGCTCCACATTCCGCATTTGAACTGTCATATTTAGAAACCATCGACTAAAAAATTACATGGTGTTCATTGACTGTTATGGCAAATATTCCAAACCAGCAAAGAGTACAAAGTACAGTTATTCTCAGTGGTATTTATATCACACAAATGAATTCAATTTTGGAACGAAAAAATCATTTTAACATTGAGAATAGCTAATAGAATTGCATAGTACAATTACTAACACTAGTTAATTACGTTCAGCTCAATTAACATAAACTGCAGAGCACTAATTAGCTCATGGTATTAATGTTTAAAACAATTATTCATTTAAACATTCATGGTTAATGGTCGGACAAATATTGACTTGTAATCTACGTATTATTTATGAATGCAGTGAGTGTGTAAATTCTATCGATAACAGCGTTAGATTTTGCTAATGTTTGTAATATTAATAAGGTTAGGGCTCTTCTATAAGGACTTATAACTCTCTTGGAACATGTATCTAAACATATAAGCCTTCCTTTCTTTAACCGAAGTTTTTCTGTCTCCAAAAATAATCTTTTAAGCTAATGGTAGAGTGTTTGGTTAGAGCTCATCTATAAGAACTTATAGTACAGTACCTAGAGGTAAAAAATATTTAAAATTTCGGAACAATGTTCATATGTAACGGTAATTTTTCTTTATAGGTTATTATTCTAGTAAAAGGTATTGTTTTCAGTTTATATATGGTCCGGATACTTGCTCTTACCCTCAAAGGGTAAAAACCATTCCTAAATGTAAATTATTTAATATTTGAAAAAGTATTAGTAGTTTATTTTTGAAACAATTTTTATGTGTAGTTATGTTTTTGGGACCGCTGATTACGAATCTGAAGTCAAAATTAAAAAAATCAAAATGGCGGCTCTAATATGGCGGATGGATTTTTTTTTCTAAAACCAGTATTTTAAACAGACAAAAAAAATTAAGCATCTAGGTGATGTTAACGAAAAACAGCATTTTTGAAAAAAAAATTAATTACTGAGCAATTGCAATAACAAAGTGGAGACATTTTGATAGAAAAAATGTGAAAACGCACATATTATCGGCCACAAGTTCTTTATTTTTTGTGATGTAGAAACAAACAGAAAATCATTTTAAAAATTGATTAAGTATCTTTAAATTTTTTCTTTGGAATTGTTTATAGAAGTGCCAGAGTTTCTAAGGTATTCAACATTTTATACTAAATACTTTATCCTAAAAACGGTGGGATGCCATCTATAAAATTAAATATCTCCGAAACTATCAACTCTACACAAATATTAAATAAAAACAAATTTATTCTCAGTTTATAAGCTTCATATTTTCTCTAAAACTAATATTTATGGAGAGATTTGCAGAGAAACAAAAATGTTACTTTTTTTTTCTAAAATCCCTTTACAGTTTAAAATTAGGCCAGGCAACGAATGCTCAAAAAAGGGTGTAGAGGAAAATTTTAGGGACAGAAAATTTGACTTCGGAACTTTGATTGGATTAGTCTGGAGATTAACATATCAAAAGTCCCCACTCCTAGGTGGTGAGCGGAGGGAGAGGGGCACTTTAAAGGTCCCATTTTTTGTTTTTTCGCTTATATCCCGGAAACTATTCGTCGTATGGAAAAAGGTAATCTATGTAAAATTAAACACAATTAAATTTCCTATGAGAATGTCTATATTCATTTTCTTCCTATGTGTTATAGTTTACGAGATATTCGCCAGCTAAAATAGATAATTTTAAAAAAAAGTATTAGGTACCTTGAATATTTCTATCAAAGCGGTTTACCGTGGTCTGCTAATAAATCACAGTCGCAAAACAATCTTTATTTTACAATACTCGACGTATTTACTAACGTAATATTTGTCGAAATCTATGCATTTTCTTAAATATACAGTGTGACTCATTTAAAATGAAGACGCCCTTATAACTTTTTTATTTTGTTTCCGATTTGAATCAAATTTTACTCAAGTATAGAACAAAAAAACATTCGCCTGCTACAAAGGCATAGCCTTCTGTAGTACCAAAATATGCTGAAAAAAATAAAAACATTTTGAATGTTAAAAATTCTAAAAAATGCATCGGATCGGCGCCACAACCGTAAATACACCAAAATTTGATTTGTTTTTAGATGCGGGATTTTTCATATACATAAGCTCATCTGGCAAAGGGGGTCCTCAGTTTCCGCAATTTGTGGTGGATACGTGAAATTCGTCAAGACCCATTAATATGATTTTAAATATTTTTCAGCATATTTTGGTACCACAGGTGGCTTTGCCTTTGTAGCAGGCGAATGTTTCTCTTGTCAAAGGTAGATCCTAATTTGTTTTATAGTTGAGTAAAATTTGATTCAAATCGGAAAAAAAATAAAAAGTTATAAGGGCGTCTTCATTTTAAGTGAGTCACACTGTATATTTAATGAAATGTATAGATTTCGACAAAATATTACGTTAGTAAATACGTTGAGTGTTGTAAAATAAAGATTGTTTTGTGACTGTGATTTATTAGCAGACCACGGTAAACCGGTTTGATAGAAATATTCAAGGTACCTAATACTTTTTTTTAATTATCTATTTTGGCTGGCGAATATCTCGTAAACTATAACACAGGAAGAAAATGAATATAAAAGTTCTTGCAGGAAATTTAATTATGTTTACTTTTGCATAGATTAGAGAGAGAGCGAGATATAAGCGAAAAATAAAAAAATTGGACTTTTAAAGTGCCCCCCCTCCCCCCCGCTCACCACCTAGGAGTGGGGACTTTTGATATGTTCATCTTCAGACTAGTCCAAACAAAGTTCCGAAGTCAAATTTTCTGTCCCTAAAGTTTCCCTCTATTCGTTGCTTGGTCTAAATAAATGCAATTTTTTTCTAATGCAAACTCTGTAAGCGGACGAAATGAATTAAAAAAATTAAATTTTCGATTACTAGATGCTGATAATAATCACTATACTGTAATAGGTATGAAAGTATTCACATCATCACATTTACATTTAATAATATATGTTATGTTTTCATTGGGATTTTTTAACTCGCTTGTTACTACATTTTGAAAAAAAATGTAGTATAGGTTTTGCATTTTTCCAGTGGACCATCGAAATCCGCAAAAAACGTCGGATCGAAATGAAAGTCATATCTATCGACTCGAGAGCGAATTTAGAAAATTCCGTCCGTCGGTCAGTCGGTCTGTCTGTCGGTCTGTCGGTCTGTCGGTCTGTCGGTCTGTCGGTCTGTCTGTCTGTCACGCTCAGCCCCCCTAATCCGTTTTCGGATTTCGATGAAACTTGGGTGGTTAGTAGGAGGCCTTTAAAAAACCTTAACGCTGGAAGCTCGGCTCCGTTCGGAAACCGTAAGTACCCGATAGAGACGTTTCAAGTTTTTCGGGAAAAATTGAATAACTCGGTAACGAGCAGTCGGATCGAGATATTTCAAAAAAGAGATGGTGCCGCTAGCAACGATCTACAGATAAGTATACGGGAGACAATGTCGAAAAACAAATGAAAATTGAATTTTTTTGCAAAAAACTGGTTTTCTCGAAATCGGGTTATGAAGCACGATAACTGTCCAGGATATCGATCGATTGCGATTAGACTTGGTGCGAAGGTACACGACCACAAATGAAGCCTATTGCTGGCGGCCCGAATCCGTTGACCGCAAGTATTTTTTCCAAGGCCGAGTATGATTTTCCAAAGATATTGATAACTCCTGAACCGAAGGTCCGATTTTGATTTTCAAAAATGGCGATTGTAGGGTTCGATTAAGTCTATTAGGTGACGTTTGTGAGAATTTGAAAAAACAAAAGCGAATCTACAAATTCTGGAAAATTTAATTTTTTTGATAGATTCTATTAATACCCGACAGTTTCCTAATGAAAATCGAAAATCAAATATTCCGTCGATCAATCTCTATAACCGGTATAAGGCACGGACCTTTTCGGACAAAAAATCTGAAATAGAGTTTTTCGAAAAATTAAAAATAAACGAGTTATTTACAAAGATGCATGACCACAATACAACCGATGCCCTTTCTGTATTTCAAAATGTAGTTAGCCTTTACTTTAGTCAATGCAAAAAGAAAAAAAAAGGTACTGAATCAACCCAACAGGGATAAAAAGCATATCAAAATGTAGTTTTTAGCTTGTTTATTATTATGACACTTTCTTACTTAAGAATTATATTTGTCGGTTTGTTTCACTAAAGTCCTGAGGAAAAATAAAACTTAATTCGGAACGTCGACAAGTAGAAATAACCTCGTTTATTTTCTTATACGATACACCGACTAATTTCCTAATTAAAAAATTTTCGTTGATTAAAACCGACAAATCTGAAATTATAACCTCAATATTAATATGTGTTCCTAATTTCGAGAAAAATAATGAAATTAAAAAATTAGTTTTAAGAACTCACTGTATTAATATTGGAGTTTTTATTAAAGATTTATCCATTTTTAAATCAAACAAGAATTTTAATTCCTTTGGCATCTTTTTTTAAAATGAAAAATAAAAAATTATTTTCCCTAGTTTCCAGTTTTACGAATAGAGCGTATTAAATTAAAGTTTTAATTACAGAATTATTTTAAATCAAGCAAAAGTTTTCATTCCCTTGGAATTTTTTTGTAAAATTAAAAAAAAAATCCTTCTTGTAAACTCAATTCACAGACATGCTATACCGGGTGTAAACGAATAGTGGGCTACCCCTGTAACTTCCTTGTTTTTAAAGATATCGGGATGAAATTTTGTATGGTGAAATCAGGTAAGATTTCCAACTTTATGAGACATATCCGCCATATTTATCACTTCCGGTTTCACCGGAAATGGCCCCAATAGCCTTTTCTAAATGGACCACCCTGTATGTTTTTACATTTTTGAAATAAAGATCACATTTTGGATACATTTATACTATTTTGAACAATTTATACAGTGTTGCACGAAAAATAATTCGAATTTTAGTTGTCAATCTAGATGGCTGCGAATATGTTAAAATTATTTTTGTTCCAATGTAATTCATACAAAAAATACGAAAACATCAATATGTCCAATAATACATCATGCAGGGTGCTGTAAACTCATTAAAATCACATTTTTCAAAATGACTCATTTGTTTTGAATATTATGATATGGTCCACCCGGATATTCAGAAAGCTCTATTTAGTAGGAGTTAAACGGTACCAAAAGTTCCATAATGTGTAATCGTTACCGGCAGGATTAACAATTTTTCTTAAGAAATTTATGATTTATATCTAACTTCAATTAAATTTTAATTACAGGGGTGGCCCACTATTCGTTTACACCCGGTATATGAATATTGAGGTCGGTGTACGAATGAGCAGATTCGAATTAAAACATATTTTTAACGGACGTCGATATTGATTTTAGGTAGTCAGGTTCAATTAACTTGGCGATAGTGAAATTTTGTTTCATTATTTTTAGTAACATTTTTGAAGGTGATTCATTTTTTTTTCAAATTTTTTTTACCTTATGTAGATTCAACATACGAAGTTTTTGCGGTATTTTTTAAAAACCCGTAAATTAGAAGCAGTTGTTGAGATTATCAATGACAAATATCTTGCAAGAATAAAAAATTTAAATTTAATTCTAGGAATAGAAATGAAAATGCAATATTTCCTCGAACTGGAAGTATACTTCTTAAAGTCTCTGCTGCATATAATTTGGACAGTAAAAATATCAGCTCGTAAAAAAGTTGTAAAATTGTATCCTTTCATTAGTAACGTGGGAAATATAGCTCTCTCCTTGTTATACAGTTTTATGAGGTTATAATGAATGAATAAATGGAAATACACTCTTCCCAATTTTATAAAACCGTAAATATCGCTCGTAGAGAAAAATAAATTTTATTATCGAATTCTGAACATGCAAACTGTCCATTTGTCCACTTCTGCCTGTATGTCTGTCTGTCCGCCGGTCTTTCTATCTGTTCTGTTTCCTGTAAGCAGGATAACGAAAGAAGGGAAAGTCTGATTGTATTGTTTTGGGTAATATGTTGGTGTTAGCTATTGCTTTAAAAAAAATAGTCGATCAGTATACAGGGTATCCCACTTAAAACTCCCGGCGCTATTTTCTCGATGACCAAAAGCGATATTGAATTTTGTAGAAGGTATCCACTAGAATATATAAATGACTTCAGTTTTGAGTAAATAAAAGTTATTTTACACATTGAGATATAGATGACGTTGCGATGCAAAGAAATTCTTCGATCCTAGGAACAATCAAATGAGGTGCATGAGATGCAGAATTATAATCCAAACAATTTTTTTAACACGAACAATTTTCGAGAAATCACTGGTTTTCGAGATATCTAAACATAAATGTAATTTTTCAAGTAACAAAAATCGCATTTTTTTTTATGTCTATAATTTACAGTCGAACATACAACATAAACATGACGTAAACATTAGACAATACACAATAAACAGAAATGTCAAAATCTTTAATTTCCAAATAACAGTTGCAACCCCACCTTTGTTTTACTTAAAACAAAAGTTATTTTGTATTCTGAAATAAATATGTTTCATTACCACCTAAATCAGCTTGATTCACTATGAAAAATGTCCCAATGGACTTATCGTCTAAAATGTATGTCAAAAAAATCGCATCGATTTTTATATTTATATTTAAAGAAATTATATTGAAGTTCAAATATCTCGAAAACCAGTGATTTTTCGAAAATTTTCATGTCATAAATGTTGCTCAGAATGTACTGCCCTATCACTGTACCTCATTTCAACGTCCATAGGACCAAATAATTTCTTTGTGTCGAAACGCCATCTATAACTCAATTTGTAAAATGATCGTTTTTACTTAGAACTGATATCATTTATATATTCTAGTGAACACCTTTTACAGAATTCAAATATCGAGAAAATGGCACCGGTAGTTTTAAGTGGGACACCCCGTATGCTGACACACTGGCTTAGTGCTTACTTACTAGGCATCATTCCACAAAGTTCCGAGTTCGAATTCTTGCTAGGGTTTGGATGTTTAGTGGAGTTTTTAATATGTTACCGAGACGGTAGCAGAGCACAATGGTCCAAGAATAAAAAAACGGTAAAAAATTTGATTTTGGTCTAAAAGTCTTTAAAGGGTCAATCAAAATATCTAATAAAATAAATATTAAAAAAATTACTGGAACGGCTTTAGAACAGACTAACCAAAGGCTAGGAAGTAGGTAATTTTAGAAGATAAAATCTGTGGGATGGCTTTTAAGGGCACAATTTTTTACGGTTTTCTCAACCGCGAAACTTTGTAAGTCACATAAATAGAGGTAAATAATTATTATATAAAAATATGGTTAATAAGAATCATTCTAGGAGTGATTATTTTCATTATCCATAAAAGACAAGTTTTTTTAAACTGTAATAATTATGAGAAAACAATTTATTGTAATTTTTCTTTTTATTTATTAGCGTGAATATAGGTTTAAAATATATTTCACTACGGTCGTCACTGTCGCCTCTTGTGTCATCTGAATACACACCGATTTCTTATTCAGCTTCAGGCTCAGTATTATAAGTGGGCGTGTTGTCTGAAACTCGGCCTGGTGCTGTTTTAGGAGTGTTAAAACATGTCGAGAAATCTTTGGCTTTTTCTTGAAAAGTGTTCTTAAGTACATAATAAACGAACCTTAAAAAATCAAGAGCTTGTTTAGTAGATCTTGATCAGTAGAAACTTTGCAGTGCAAACTAAAACCCGTAGCAAGCTTTGCACACTTTTGGAAGAATTTTTACATGTGTCAGATCTTAAAAAAGCTTGCTACAGAACCAATATGCAAGTTTTCTAGTTCTAATCGTCATGTTTGTTTTCTGCCTTCCCATAATAACACAGGCACACAAAAAAGTGGGCTGTTCTTTTGACTAGAGCAACTTATTTTTATGTATCTTAACGCGCTGAATTCGAATCCGAAGTCAGAATTGCTCCATCGCCCACGATTTTTTTGTAAGTCGCTAAAATAACCTAAAAAAAACTTATATATATTTTTATTATTATAATTTTATTTATTTAGGTTATTTTTGGGATTTACTAAAAATTTGTGCGTGATGGAGCTAAACAGACACCCAATTCGTATTCAGCACGTCGAAATACGTAGAGGTTGCCCAATGGAGTCCCAGAAATAGACCATTTTTTGTGTGTGTGCCTGTCACCGGATCCTCCGCCATTTTATAGAATACTGCCTATGTAATTATATTATACACAGTCACACGCAAAAAAGTGAAAGTGGTCTGTACCTGAGACTCCATTGGATAACCCTTGTGTATTTCGACATGCTGAATACGAATCAAGTGTCCGTTTTTTCCGAATTTTAATAACTAATAATAATAATAATAATAATAAACTTTATTTTCCTTTTATGACAATGTGATACATTATTGTATAGGAACAGTCAGTCTTAATATCTAAAAGAGAGAAGAAGAAGAAGGAAAAAAAAGAAGTAAATCACAGAGCACTGTACATATTAAAATATTCTTCTAGTTTGTAGAAGGTTTTGCTAATTAAAAATATTTTAAGTTTCTTTCTAAATAGTTCAAGTTTATTGCAATGTTTTATTTCCACAGGGAGGTGATTAAAAACCCTAGGTCCTAGACAACTGGGTGAATTTACAGAGACATTTAATTTACTGAAGGGCACATTCAAAGGGCAAAGATCGTGTTTTTACCTGGTATTTACATTATGTAAATGATTGTTAGAAACAAATTTACTCTTGTTTTTAAAGACAAATAAACATAGTTCAAAAATGAAAATTGACGGAAGTGTCAAGATATTATAGTCCTTAAATATATTTTTACAGGTCTCTCTTGTGGATAAGCCTACCATACATCTTATCACACGCTTTTGGGCTAAAAATACATTATTTGATAGGGTGGAAATCCCCCAAAAACAAACACCATATCTTAACCGAGTATCAGCATCAGCAAAATATAAATTCCTTAGTTGAGCCATGTTTAGAACATTTTTTACATTTTTGAACTGATAAACTACTGAATGTAATTTGGTTATCAGTAATTCACAATGGCTTTTCCAGTTCAAGCAACTGTCAATATCTATACCTAAAAATGTTACATTGGACGTCCTTGTTGATATTGACGTATTATCAAGTTGAATATTTGGATAATCACATTTATTTTGTCTATTGTGAAACACTAATGCCTGTATTTTCTCAACATTAAAATAAAGGGAATTTTCACTAAACCAATTACTAAGGTTTTTCAATAAAACATCACATTTCATCTCTAAAATATTAACATTTTTATCTGATAGTATACTGGATGTATCATCTGCATAAAAAGTAAAATCTGCTAAAGTACTCAAACCATCCAGATCATTAATACATAATAAAAATAATATGGGACCTAATACCGACCCTTGTGACACGCCCATATTAATTTCTACAGATGCCGAGTTAACATAATCAATTGTATTGTGAGTAATATTGGTAACTGACACATACTGTTTGCGACATGACAAATATCTTTCAACCCAGTCTAAGGCTAGGCCCTTTACCCCGTACTTAGAAAGTTTGGAGATAAGTTTTTTATGATTAACGCAGTCAAATGCCCTGCTTAAATCGCAAAAGATACCAACAGGACATTCACCTGCTTCGACATACGTTATTATCTTTTCATAAAACGATTGCATTGCACTATGAGTTGATTTAATATTTAAGAATCCGTGCTGCTTATGTGAAAGTGTATTATTTTTATTCAAAAAAATCAGTAATAGGTTTAAAAAGCAATATTCAATAATTTTTGAAAACCCTGAAGGTATGGTAACTGGTCTGTAATTTTGTAACTCTTGTATATTATTTTTTTATGAACAGGAATAACTTTCCCAATTTTTAAAATTTCTGGAAAAGCTCCAGCAGAAAATAATGGGTTTACAATATAAACTAAGAGTTTGATTATTTCCATCGTTACTCTTTTAATGAGAAATGAGGGTACATCGTCATGTCCTGATGAGTGTTTATTTTTATACTCTTCGCAAAAACGAAGAGTATATTGTATTTGATCGGCACATTTCTAAAACCGGAAATATCGCTCGTAGAGAAAAAAATTTCATATCATTGTGTTAGTGAACGAATTCTGAACAACTTTCAAAATGTCCGTCTGTCTGTCCGTCTGTCTGTCCGTCTGTCTGTCCGTCCGTCACGTTTCTTGTAAGCACGATAACTTAAGAAAGAAAAGTCCGATTGTATTGAAATGTGGAAAGTAAGTTAGCGTTAGCTAGCGGAAGAACCCTATTGTTTTTTAAAAAAATCAATCAATAAATAAAAAAGTTATTAATCATTTAAATAAAAAAATTTTTTTTTCAAAATTTCTGTCATTTGTACTTAAATAGAAATCTTTCGAAATGTTATTCTCTATAATTTTTTTTGTTTTTGCTTTTTACCAATATATATATTTGATAATAATATATCTAATCCGTTGAAATATAATTCTTGAATGATATTCATTCAAGTTTTCTGGTAAGATGAGATAGCCCAATGGCTAAAGCATTTATGCGCCTCATCTCTAGTTCAGACAGGTACACCTCTCTCAGAGATTTATACGCACGATGTCACGACATAACCCCACTAGCGGACTACATCCAAGAAATCTCCCAGAAATTCTATCAATTCAAACTGGGCGATAGTCCGCTTACTCGCAACATAACCCGAATCAGACAGCATAATGCCATACTTTTCGATATAAGACACCCCCTACCATACCAGACGTTGCCTATTTTCCGGCAACTCCCTTAGCCAAACGTTCCACTACTACAACTTATCACTATCCTAAACTTTGTCCTTTCTCTACTTACATCTTTAATATTTTTCTATTCCCTCTCTGTTTGTTTATTTTGTTCTCGTTCATCCTTTTCTGTTCTTTTGTCCATTTTTGTCTCGAAATTCCATTTAGACCGATAAATTTATAAAAATCCTAACTCTTTTAATCCTTAACTTTCATTTTACCACATTTTCCTGGCAGGAAGACCACCAGGGTGGAATTGCTTCGAACAGGTTTTTTCGTTGAGTTTTGTTTTCCCGTGCCAGCAACCAAAATTTCAAAGTGTTCGCGCTCGTGTTGTGCGCGAAATCGATAATTTTATTGTGCTATTTTAGTTATTTTTAGATATTTTCATATATCATGTTTTTTAAAAGTTATTGTTAGTTTTAAGTTTATACAATAGCTCTAACCCCCTCACTAACTATTGTTTAGTCAAACCGGACCTGCGCCGCCCAGCCTTACACTCACCACGGTCTGGCTGGCTCCGGGACAGTTTCCGGGGAGACACATTTATAATTTAATTTAAATAAAGTATTGTTTGATTTGATTTGATTTGCATTTGCCTTGCAATCCAAAGGTCTCGTGTTCGATCCTCACATGGTGATTTTTTTTTTTTTATATATTTTTTTTTCCACAACAAAGTTGGTATCACAAAATTTAGAATGTCCAAAAACTAACATTATTTACAAGAAAAATGCGAAGAGTATCCTATAGAATGTATAACAATTATATAAAAAGCTCAGTAAATCGGCGAAGAGTATAATGCTTCCACTAGTTTAGTTTATATCTTATTATATTACACATTTCTGGTTCTGAATATGGTTCTAAAAATATTGTGCTATGCTGATTCTTTATATTATTACTAAAGCAAGAATTTTCATTATCCTTATGTGGTATTTTGTTGATAATATCAAGTGGAGCGTTTTTGAAGAAAATGTTAAATGCGTTAGCAACATCTGTTTGATTATCGACTATTTCACTATTTTCTTTAATTATAATGTTCTTGTTTTGTTTAAATTTATTAGACAATTCAGAAACAATATTCCACGCCGATTTTGTGGGGTTGTCAGAGTTATCAATTTTACTTTGATAATATCTTTTTTTTGTATTTTTAATTAAAGTATTGTGTTTTTTCTTTTCTTTCTTGTAAAAAGAAGTTAATTCGGGGTCATTTTGTAAAACGTACAAGTCCTTCAGTTTGAGGCTCGAAATCTGAACATCGTTATCAATCCATTTTTTATTTTTGCTTTTATTCACATAATACTTACGTTTAGGAAAATGTTTATTGAAATAAAACATAAATATATTTAGAAAATAATCAAACGCCAAGTTTACATCGTTAATGTGATAAATTTCATACCACTTCTCTTTTTGAATATCAGACTGAAAGTTACATAGACTATTATCATTAAAAGATCTTTTTACATAACACATATTAGAATTTTTTACCATTAATTATTTTTATTTAGTTGCTTTTATCATGATTAGAGAATATTATTTAGATATTATGCAAATCACAACTTACACACTTTTTTATTTATTATGAAAATACCTACTTTCTGTATATTGTTGCTCTAATCTGGGCACGCTAATATACTAGTTAGGTAAATACTTTAAAACACTCATTATTGGAGAACCAATCAAAACAACTACTCTTCTAGCTAATACTGACGAAGTATTGAATTACATGATAGGATTCTTAGCATTTTAGCAATACTTCGTCAGTATTAGCTAGAAGAGTAGTTGTTTTGATTGGTTTTCCAATAATGAGTGTTTTAAAGTGTTTTCCTAAGTAGTATATTAGCGTGACCCAATTAAGGTACCAATATACAGAAAGTAGATAATTTCATATTAAATAAAAAAGTGTGATGACTAAATGTAAATAAATGATTGAAATATTTTCAATATATTTTTTTCTTTAAAATGCTAAGAATCCTATCATGTAATTCAATACTTCGTCAGTATTAGCTAGAAGAGTAGTTGTTTTGATTGATTCTCCAATAATGAGTGTTTTAAAGTATTTACCTAACTAGTATATTAGCGTGCCCAGATTAGGGCAACAATATACAGAAAGTAGGTATTTTCATAATAAATAAAAAAGTGTGTAAGTTGTGATTTGCATAATACCTAAATAATATTCTCTAAACATGATAAAAGCAAATAAATAAAAAATAATTAATTGTAAAAAATAAATCAAGAATAGGCTTGTAAATAATGAATGAATGTTTCTATACTCTACTGATGAGAACTAACGAGTTCGAAAAAACTTGTACAACTTTTCTAGAGTTGAAATATAATGTAAGGTTCAATAATTGTTGTGAATGACTGAATTTTAATAAATAATTTAAGTAGTTTAAATATTTTTTTTTTCTTTAAAATGCCAGGAATCCTATCATGAAATTCAATACTTCGTCAGTATTAGCTAGAAGAGTAGTTGTTTTGATTGGTTTTCCAATAATGAGTGTTTTAAAGTGTTTTCCTAAGTAGAATATTAGCGTGACCCGATTAAGGCACCAATATACAGAAAGTAGATAATTTCATATCAAATAAAAAAGGTGTGAATGACTAAATGTAAATGAATGATTTAAGTATTTTCAATATATATATTTTTTTCTTTAAAATGCTAAGAATCCTATCTTGTAATTCAATACTTCGGCAGTATTAGCTAGAAGAGTAGTTGTTTTGATTGGTTCTCCAATAATGAGTGTTTTAAAGTATTTACCTAACTAGTATATTAGCGTGCCCAGATTAGGGCAACAATATACAGAAAGTAAGTATTTTCATAATAAATAAAAAAGTGTGTAAGTTGTGATTTGCATAATACCTAAATAATATTCTCTAACATATTAGAATTTTCACTAGCTTTATCTAGACCGAAGTCAAACAAAATTGTTCTGTGATCAGAAATGTTATTATCCACAACACAAGATGTACCATTATCAGTAAAGTTACTAAATATATGGTCGATTCCGGATAGACTGGCATCTGTTACTCTAGTAGGCCACCCTACCATACTATTAAGGTTAAAACATTGCAACAAATTACACATTTTTTTAAAATCATTTGAGCTATTGTATGAATCAAGATTAAAATCGCCACAAAGTAAAATATTTGTATTTGGTTTATAAATAAAGTTCACGACACTCATAAGTCCTTCCAAAAACATATTGATATCTTCAGAAGGAGACCTATAACATGTTAAAATTACAACCGTTTTACCTATCTTATTTTACAAGATACAGCACATATTTCTATATGTTTGTCTAGGCAATAATTTTTTAAATCAATTTCCCTAAAGTGTAAATCACGTTTTACTAATATGGCGACGCCTCCACCCTCCGCCTTCTTGAACATATTTCTGCAATAACTGCTTCCTAATACAAAATCAGTCAAATTAAAAGTATTTATTGAAACTGGATTAGCCCAAGTTTCAGTCAAGCATATAAAATTTAAGTCATAATTACAGCTATCCATCCAGGAACTGATTCTGTCAAACTCTTAGGAACATGTTCGATGACAATTTAGCGTGGGCTACTCACATAGACAATTTGTATGAGAAGTTTGGGAAAGGTTGTTACGACATTCGCAATATAAAGAATCACTGTAGTAAAGATACTTTATTGACATTTACTACTCTAATGTACATTCTCATCTACGTTAAGGGAATGCAAAAGCGTGTTGTTACGATTATGGAGAATTTATACCTCCAAGATCGTGCAAAGAACCTTTTAAAAATATCAACTCTTGCGGTTATATCTACGTATTTTGTTGCTATGTTTTCAAAAATAAATTTGACTTTCTTACAAACCAAACAAACCATAATTATCAAACAAGATTTAAAGATCAGTTAATTCCTCATTGGTACTCAACATTGTATCAAAAAAGCGTCTTTTGTAATTGCTGTAAAATTTGTAGTCATCTACCTCTCACAAGAAATTCCAACAGCCTATTTATTTTTAAAAAGAGGATAAAGAATTTGTTAACTGAAAAGTGATTTTATGATGTCAATTAATTTTATATAGTTTGACTATTTTTGTTACGTGTTTGTACATTTTGTAGTTTGTTATTAAAAAATTTAAATAACCTGCATCTTATTATTAAGCACATTTGACTCAATTTTCCTATTTAGACCAGGCAAATCTCGCGTGTAAAATGGGTTTGGCGTGAAGCTTTTGGTGACAGTTATTTGCTTATCGTAATGGATAGCTAATGTAGGATAAGCACTTAAAGTCCCAAAAAATCCCGGAGTGGGCTAAAGCCGCCATTTAGAAAAAATGACCGCCAGAGACATTTTCTTTAAAATCACATATCTCAGTAACCGTTGCTCCGATTTTAGATTTCTTTTTTTTTGTTCCATTCCTCACTTCGCATTTTACAGAAAGTATAACTACAAATTTTACGATAAACTAAACGATAAACTTAGGAAATTAAAAAATAATTTAAATATTACGGAAATTTAAAATTTTGTAAACCCGAGACGTTTGTACTAAAATTTCTAGTCAATTTTCAAAAAAATATTTTAATAAAAGTTCTAAAGCATACAATTAGCTTTCATTTGTTTTTTGACCGATGTTACTAACTCAAATATTAACGGAGTAATATATATAAAATTGCAATCATTTTTAATATTGTACATTAAGGTGTCCAGCTATTGTTTCCTCGGAATTTTGTGAAAAAACGGCTAACTTTATAAAAAAACTATATTAACAAAACTTTCAATGTTTTGTCTTTGCTACAACTTAAAATTATTTTCAATTATACAAGGTGTCACAAAAACGAGTTACACAAGAAAGTATATTTTTTTTTAAATGAAACAGCCTATATTTTCTTGGCGCCAGTTAAGCCTCCAAGGGTTCTGTATTATACCTGAAAATATTTTGCCAATCGGATTTTTTTCCTGCTTTTGTGGCAATTTACAAACATTTTCTGGCAGCCATATCTCTGCGATTTATTGATCGTCATTTCTAAAAATGTGGGATGTTATTTGATAATTATGTATTTACTGAAAAAGATTTTTGTAATAAATCATTAATAGGGGGGTTAAAAATATTTGTTTAAATTTCTTGATATTTAGTTATTATTTTTATCATTTTTTTTTTAAATGGAATGCCCATATATTTTTTAAATGAATGAGTAACGCTTACAATTTCTCACAATTTGATATCGTACACTTTCTTTTAATAATTATGAACAGTTTTTGAGAAATAATTTTTTTCATGATATTGAAACTAGCCTAACAGTTGCTCAAAATATTCACCATTTTGATTCACGTAGCACCGAAGTCTCTTGATAAATGAACGTCTTACACTATATAACATATCAACATTTATACGATTGAAACATTAACTCATTCTAATTCTTTCCATCATATCTTCTCTAGTTGTTGGTTCTACTTTATAAACATCTGACTTCACAAATCCCCAAAGGAAAAAACTCATTGAAGTCAGGTCGGGTGACTTAGGCGGCCATGCAACGGGACCTAACATAATTAAATAAAATCATAAATTAGTTATAATTTAACAGTTTATTAAAATATTGGACTTCCTCTTCTTACCCACCTTTCCGGAAACTGGTTACTATTGGTCTGACGAACATTTCTACTAAAATGTAGTGGTGCACCATCAAGTTATAACCACATATTATTTGTAAGATAATCAGGAATATGCTCGATCATTTGTGGAAACGTATTTTGCATAAAATCTTAGAAGACTGCTCCATTCACATTTCCCTCAAAAAAGTGAGGACCAATAACATAATCATGTACAATTCCTCCCCAAACGTTTAAACTCCAGTTGTGCTAATAATGATTTTTGTATAATATGAAGGTTTTCTCTGTCATAATAATGGAAATTGTGCCTATTCACAAATCACAAATCCATTGCGATGAAACGTTGATTCATCCGTGAACACACACAAATTTAAAAATTCATCATATTCTTCAATTTAATCTACCTACGATTTAAATCCACATCCAAGAGCTATTGATGCAGCTGTACTCGATAGGGGGAAACTTATTTTTACGAAGACATAGGGAAACACTAGATTTACTGACCTCTAAATCCCTACTTAACTTCCGAACACTTGCCGTAGGATTTTCGATTACCGCCAAAGCTATAGCCTTCACTCAATACCGATAAACAATGATGCCAATAAACAATTTCCATCACATTCACCAATAACATTCACCACAGATATCAAATCTTGTTGACAATAATTATAATTCGTATTTTTAAATATTAACAATAATAATTCAACTTAATCACGATAATCCTAAATACATTAGAAAAATATCACAAAGTGAAAAACAAACACAAAACAAAAGACCAAAGCCATACTAGATTTTAATGCTAAAATAAAAAGCACCTCAATTTACGCAAAACATATTTGAAATAATCATATCTCAAAAACCGTTTGAAATAAAAATAAAGTGTGTAATATTAGAGTGTGGGGAATTTTATGCTTTATTCATCCATGTAAAAAAATATAGGCATTCCATTTAAAAAATTTAAAAAATAATTATTAAATATTAAGAAATGTAAACAAATTTTTTGGACACCCAGTATAATAATAATTTATTTCGAAAATGTTTTTCAGTAAATAGATCATTAGCAACTAACATTCTACATTTTTAGAAAAAGCAATTAATAAATCGCGGAGATATGGCAGTCAAAAAATGTTTGTAAGTTGACAAAAAAAACAGGAAAAAAATCATAACTTGGCAACGCTGCATCGGAATGGCAAAACATTTTATGGTGTAATTCAGGACCTTTGGAGGCTTAATTGGCGCCAGAAAATTACAGGATATTCCATTTGAAAAAACAATACTTTCTTGTGTAACTCTTCTTTGTAACACCTTGTATGATTAAAAATAATTTTACGTTATAGTAGAGGTGAAACATTGAAATTGTGAATGAATTTTGTTAAGAACGTTCTTTTATAGAGTTAGCCGTTTTTGCACAATCTTCCAAGGAAACACTAACTGGACACCCTGTATATTTCCAAGAACTTAAGTCTTATTATCTTCAGTTATCCTCTATTTTATGGCCAAAGATGTAAGAATGCTTTCGATAGTAGAGAAAAAGGGGAAGAGAACAAAAAAATCGGGGCAATGGTTACTGAGATATATCGTTCTAAAAAACCGGTTCTGGCGGCCATTTTTTCTAAATGGTGGCTTTAGCTCACATTGGGATTTTGTGGGACTTTTTTATGCTCATTCTACATTAATACAGCTATCCATTTTGATAAAGAAATAGCTGTCCCCGAATAATTCATACTCAAAAGTGAATTTGCCCGCACTAATTGTGATATCTGCAATGTACAAATGAATTAGTTATGAAATCCCCTGTACAGTCTGGTACAATTCGGGATATTATATATTTACTTTAACAGCCGACGAAAGAAATATATATACAAAAATATTTTAAATATTCTGTTATTATATTTGTAACTACATAACAAAATAACGAGATTGGTATATTATTTTAGGAATGACTTAGAATAATGCTTGTTCGGTAAATCAGTTTGAGAATAGTTGCTCCTGTACTTGAGTTTACCCCAAAACTTAATTCCAAGAGAGCCGAACTTCAGAAAAACTTTCCAAATTAAATTCTTGCTAAGCTTCCTGACCCGTACATGTGTATTTCAAGTAGACCTGCCAAATTCTCTGCTCTCCTTCAGATAGACAGAGTCTCACACAAAGGCATCGATCGAATATTTTACTACAACTTGTGTATCGTTATTTAAATTCCTGTGTCCATGTCTCCTGAAACAAGATAATGTCTGAATCTCGTATGTAGGAGTTCAAAATGTAAATATTCAAAAAAGTAGCTTTATTTAAAAAAAAGTATGACTTTCAACATGGTGTTTGTAACTTACATCTCAAGCTATGACCATGATGTCACTTCCCTCAAACTGACTCGATTATAAAGTATAATCCTGATAACTTACTGATGCAAATTTACAATAGAATAGAATAAAGTTTATTTACGAATATATAATAATGTATACAAATATAGATAGATGGTAACATTACAAAGGTGTAGATAAACTTAGTACTTCAAAGGAGTACCCTGCAGCACAATGTTCTTACATTTCTTCAAACACAGTTTATTTAAGCAAAAATTTCAGAAGAAATATTGAATAATTCTATATACCCTCTTTTTCTTATTCACGTCTTGCCAGTTGTTTTGTCATTCATGAAAATTATTCTAGTTGACCTCCGCTTGCTATATAGCACGTTTGGTGGCAGTATGCCATTTGTCGCAGTTGTCTGTCAGGTGCACAGCCTCCATAACGACACTTTGTTGGTTTGTGGCATTTTCTCAAACAATTAACAACATTAACTTAGCTCCTGTTTGCTCAACGCGGGTCAGATTAGAGATATGCAAAGTTATTAAGTAAAATAATAAAATCACAATTTAATTAAGATAAAGAAATGAAAAAAAAATGAATAGAAACTAATGAATAAAAATTAGACAAAATTACTTTTTTTTTATAAAAAAACTTGTGACCAAAATTGTTGACAGTAGCAGTACAAAATCTTCATAACTTTTGTTTTGGCTAATGGGACTGGCAGCTGCCGAAAGTTCGGTAGGTATTGATGGACTTATAGCTGAGCCTAGATCCATAAACAAATCTCCTTATTACGTGGAGTAAAATGCTCTGTCCTCTCTCAACGTGGACGCCGTCCAGACCACCAAATTCATCACAAAAGATCAGCTGATATACATTGACTTGTACTCTTCTCTTGGTCTAAAGATTTAACATATAAAAGGGAAAAAAATATGTTTAAAAACCAGTAAGCGGAAGATAAAAAACTGAAATTACGATAACAAATTCGATAATAAGTACTATGTATTCAGATAAAAAACTACGTTAAAACTAATCAAATAACTAGAATCTTTTTTACCGCTCTAAGGCCTGGTACTTCAATCTCCAGTTAAGTCTATTCTATAGATAGATCCCATAGAAACAATTGTTGACACAATTGTATCCAAGGAAATTATCTGGAGAATAGACTTAACTATGACTTAACTGGACATGAAAGTACTGGCCCTTAGCTAGGTAGAAATTGTAAGTTGCAAAAAAACAAAATTTGAGATAGCAATTACGTTAAAGAAAAGTTAATGACCATAATTACGATAAAAAGTACTCTGCAAAAGTTATTAGATAATATTACGTCAAAAACATGCGATATTTTAGGTAACATAAAATTTTGACAAAAAAAATTAGGTATATTTGAAAATATAATTTTCTACGATAAAGAAAATTTAAACATGAAATTTACGCGAAAATAGGTAAGGAAAATATTATTCAAATATCAAAAACAAAATAAGTTTGTACTAAATATTAAGTATTATGTAATTAACATAATTTTACAAGAAAAACAGGAAAAAATTAATATATAACTCTTATTAAGCTGAAGGCCAAGAAAAGTCAATTGAAGATAAGATAAGGCCAAAACATAATCTTTTAAAAAATAATGCCACAAAGATAGTAATTTATTTTATATTAAGATAAGACAAAAAAACGGTCAAAAAGATACAAAATTACTGGTGGCTTGTTAAAAAAATTAACGATATTTCCTCAGATTTAACTCCAAGGAATCAGACAAAAAATTATAACATGAGAAGTGATGGTAACTTGTGCATTTTTTGTGACATTTCAATCACTAGATAAATATATTTTAAAACTTTGTGTGGACAGATAGACATAGGTAATGATATTATATAATAGGTATAGATATTTAAAAGATATCTATCTTTATTTACCAGTAATTAACTGGAATAAGATAAAAACCCGACACTTACATTAATGATTAATTTAGGTAAGAAAAAGATAGCAATATAACTAATCCATTAATGAAGCTACACAAAGACAAGAAGAAAAGGAAATGGTTCGTCAGTTCAGAAACCCCAAATTCTAGAACTCTCTGGACGTACGTTCGGTGAGTGCTTTAAATCTCTACAGATTTAGTCAAAAGATAATGAAATTAAATTAAGAAAAACACTTACCTTACGTTTTCCAGAGGTGTTCCAGCAGCAGACAGTCAGGACAGATTCGGCTTTGAGCATGGGTCCAGCCTAGGTACCATAATATTCCAGATAGTTCCATCATGAATTCCTGAACCAACATCATGTGTTACACACAACTATATTCTTTAATGCATCCACACCAATATGTAGTTCTCCTAGAAAAACGCATCAAACAGCAGAAAAATATCTAGGAACCATAAAAGAGAATATAATGACCACCGCGAGTCAATATATAATTGTTTAACCCTTACGTTACACAATTAGAGATAAAATATAGTTTTTCAAGTGGGCCGATAATAATTATTTAGTCACAGTTTAATAAAATCAAGGTATATAAAGATAATTTGCCAAATGGGCCGATAATAATAATTAATTAACCCCTACGTCAAATAATTATTGATAACGAAAACAGGTAAACGTGTGTTTAACCTTTAAACAAAACACACGGTTTAATAAAATTATTCTTAAAAATATGTCCACACACAAGCTCAAAATATACATACAATTAAAATACCTACATAAAATAATTAAAACCTAAAAGGATTAAATAGATAAAAAAGGAAATAAATGCACAAGACCATACCTCCTCCACGTTATCAAGCCAACCGCTCGTTATCGGCGTTGAGTCAAAGGTGAAGATTCTCGCTCCCGATCCTACCGTCAAATTATCAAAATTCCTCATAGTGGCGCTGATTGTTTTAAGTATAATTACCTACCAGATATTAAGCTAAAGGTTCGGGGTGAAGTTTGACTTACCGGAAATGTGTTATGTCAAAATGGTTTCCATGGTAACGGTCGTCATGGTTACCACTACCCAATGGTACTACTCCCATGGTGGGCACTCGCTTAATTTTGAAGTTAGGTACTCCAGAATAGTGGAAATCATCTACAAAGAAGCAGTTGCTGTGGTAATGTTTACCACGGTACTAGTACCTCTAGGGTACCACTCCCATGGTGGGCACTCGCTTAGTGACGAAATGATTAGCTGTATTAGTAATTTTTATTTTCCTTTTTTGAAATTTGACTTACCGGAAATGTGTTACGTCAAAATGGTTTTCATGGTAACGGTCGTCATGGTTACCACTACCCAATGGTGCTACTCCCATCGTGGGCACTCGCTTAGTTGCGAAGCTAGGTAGATACTCCAGAATAGTGGAAATGATCCACAAAGAAGCAGTTGCTGTGGTAATGCTTACCACGGTACCAGCACCTTAGGGTACCACTCCCATGGTGGGCACTCGCTTAGTTACGACATGATTAGCTGTATTAGTAATAAAACCCAACTTTTTTTATTGGTTATAATTAAATTAAAACAAAAATACAACTGAACATTAAATTTTTGAACGGAAATCTTCATATTCTAGCCGTATGGCTTCTAAAAGTGAAGCAAATGGTTCCAGATTTCTTGTTTTGGTTCAACGGCGCCAAAGGTAAACGTATAAAATCAATGCAAATGAATTCTGCGATTTTTTTTGTCTTGAACCATAACTTGGCTGATCTCCACGTGGTCTCTATCCTCTGTGTGTAGGTACCTTCTTCAGATTATATTTATATACAAGTAAAAAAATATGTTATTTGATACAACTATAAATGATAGGTAAATGCCTTCAACAAATTCTGCGCAGTGATTCACAGTATAGTGGGTGTAACTATGACGAGGAAATGTTACAACAAAATGCATGACAAAAATATTAATTGCCATGGTATTTCGTTATTATTTGCCAAATATTTTGACAAATTCATTGAAAATATTCAAAAATGTATAGAAGTTTCAACAGTGCTCAAGCGACTGGTATTGTTTTGAATAGTAGTTGTTTACCAAAAACAACGAATGATGGCTATTTATTCTCTGTGAATGAAGGTCTAATACAGCCCCCCCCTCTTTGTAGAAAGAGGGCCAAAAATCATAACAGGCAAAAAGACGAACCATTTTCGCGATATGATATTGGAATTTTTGGACTTGGAAGATACCGTTGCCCTAAAAGCAAAAAATGTCGACCAGATATCGCGGTTGCTGAGGGCTCCTGGTTTGCTTTATCAAAATTTAAAGGGATTCACCAAGAAATAAGGTAAAATTTTTAGTATTGTAGTCGAAGTCGCATTAGTAGATCGACGGGTGAGACGCAAGACGCAAAACCCTTTGTACGCGCCGGCTAATTCCTTTGTCGGCATATCCGGCACTTTTTATATCTACTAAGTGGAAATATCTTATATCTGTTACGCCAACTATAGCTCTTAATAATGCGCGCTCCCTCAACGTTTCGAAATCCGCGCGCGCGAATGTCGATACGGAGACCGGTCGCGCGTTATCAAATTGAAACTGTTTTTTTCGTATATCGTTTCCACTAGTCTGGAGTACCTAGCTTCACAACTAAGCGAGTGCCCGCCATGAGAGTAGTACCATTGGGTAGTGGTAACTATGACGACCGTTACCATGGAAACCAGTTTAACAGATAACACATTTCCGGTCGACGTTTCGAAATCCGCGCGCGCGGATTTCGAAACGTCGACCGGAAATGTGTTATCTGTTAAACTGGTTTCCATGGTAACGGTCGTCATAGTTACCACTACCCAATGGTACTACTCTCATGGCGGGCACTCGCTTAGTTGTGAAGCTAGGTACTCCAGACTAGTGGAAACGATATACGAAAAAAACAGTTTCAATTTCGTATCGACATACGCGCGCGCGGATTTCGAAACGTTGAGCGGGCACGGTTGCTTAGCTTGCTCTCAATTCTTAAATCCAAATAGAAGTTTGATTTAAAAAAAGGAAAAAAAAAATGTTTTAGACTCCTGTATGGTTTTGCACATAACGAATCTTATAGTCGCATTAGAACTGAATGTTCAAACTTAGAAAATAGTTGTTTTGTGTCCAATGATACCATCGCAGCACGCTTTAAATTTTGCAAAGAAATTATTGCCAGTGCATTTTCTAAAATGCAGGCAAGTTCCGGAAAAATTGGTGGTCCTGGAATAATTGTGCAGATTGATGAAGCAAAATTTGGCCACAGAAAATACAATCGAGGCAGACTAATAGAAGGACATTGGGTCTTGGGTATGATTGCCAATAACTCGGAGGACGTCCGAATGGTAGTTTGTCCCAATAATACAAGAGATGCTAGGACTCTGCTTCCGATAATTAAGAACCATGTTGCGTTGGGATCTATTATACATTCAGATGAGTGGGGGGCGTATAATGAACTATGCAATCATGTTTACTAGTGAAATATTTTGTCGAACTCCTCTATATGTTTCCTTAAATATATAAGGAATAAGAAACCAGACTGCAACCAACAGCTATTCTCCGGACTAATGCCCCGCCGAGCGCTGAATTACGAGTTACAATCCTGGCCGCGTTAAGTACAATAACTATGTATTGCCACAAAACGCTAAGTTTCGATTGTAATAGACACCAGCCGAAAGACTTATTCCCATTCAAAGGAGCTCTCGTGCCTCGAGACTGCTGGCACGAGAGCTCCTTTGAATGGGAATAAATCTTTCGGCTGGTGTCTATTACAATCGAAACTTAGCGTTTTGTGGCAATACATAGTTATTGTACTTAACGCGGCCAGGCTTGTAACTCGTAATTCAGCGCTCGGCGGGGCATTAGTCCGGAGAATAGCTGTTGGTTGCAGTCTGGTTTCTTATTCCTTATATATTTAAGGAAACATATAGAGGAGTTCGACAAAATATTTCACTAGTAAATATTCTGCCCTCTAGAAGCATATCTACTATGCAATCATGGTTACACGCACTATACTGTGAATCACAGCGTAGAATTTGTTGGTAAGTATTTACCTATCATTTCGTAATATTAAATAACATATATTTTTTTACTTGTATATAAATATAAGCTGAAGAAGGTACCCATACACAGAGGATAGAGGCCACGTGGAGACCAGCCAAGTTATGGTTCAAAACAAAAAAAAATTCGCAGAATTCATTTGCATTAGATTTATGTGTTTACCTTTGGCGCCGTTGGATAAAAAAAAGAAATCTGGATCCATTTGCTTTACTTTTGGAAGCCATACGGCTAGAATATGGAGATTTTCGTTCAAAAATTTAGTCTCATGGAAGAAGTAACAGTAGGGGGTTTTAGCACGGTAAAAGTCCGGCTCGCCGTGATGCGATAGAGAACCAAGCACATGGTGTCCAAGAGGGATTTCCCCCAACCAAAAAAAAAAAAATAAAAGTTACTAATACAGCTAATCATTTCGTAACTAAGCGAGTGCCCACCATGGGAGTGGTACCGTAGAGGTACTGGTACCGTGATAAACATTACCACAGTAACTGCTTCTTTGTAGATCATTTCCACTATTCTGGAGTACCTAACTTCAAAACTAAGCGAGTGCCCACCATGGGAGTAGCACCATTGGGTAGTGGTCACCATGACGACCGTTACCATGAAAACAATTTTGACGTAACACATTTCCGGTAAGTCAAATTTCAAAAAAAGAAAATAAAAATTACTAATACAGCTAATCATTTCGTCACTAAGCGAGTGCCCACCATGGGAGTGGTACCCTAAAGGTACTTGTACCGTGGTAAACATTACCACAGCAACTGCTTCTTTGTAGATGATTTCCACTCTTCTGGAGTACCTAACTTCAAAACTAAGCGAGTGCCAGCCATGGGGGTAGTACCATTGGGTAGTGGTAACCATGACGACCGTTACCATGAAAACCATTTTGACGTAACACATCTCCGGTAAGTCAAATTTCAAAAAAAGACAATAAAAATTACTAATACAGCTAATCATTTCGTCACTAAGCGAGTGCCCACCATGGGAGTGGTACCCTAGAGGTACTGGTACCGTGGTAAACATTACCACAGCAACTGCTTCTTTGTAGATGATTTCCACTATTCTGGAGTACCTAACTTCAAAATTAAGCGAGTGCCCACCATGGGAGTAGTACCATTGGGTAGTGGTAACCATGACGACCGTTACCATGGAAACCATTTTGACATAACACATTTCCGGTAAGTCAAACTTCACCCAAGGTTCGCGCACACTATATCATATCAGTTTATAATGTAAAACTTCACAAAATGTTTAAACTGAAAATACTAAATAACAGTAAAATAAAATGTCAAAGGAAGCTGTAACGTCATTTCGACAGAAATTCCGTTACACCTCATTAAAGTTTTTTCACATCAGCGTCTTGGTGACATCTGCCAACGATTTGGCGTCTCTTGGCACGTAGTATTCCCTGAACCATCATAACCTCACGTATTTTAGCGCACTGAATCCGAATCTGATGTTCAAATTAACTTCTAGCGTGTCATTTTTTTTATATACCGCATGGTTTTTTCGCATTTTATCTGTGATGGTACCAAAAAATGGCTCAAATTGACAAGATATCGAAAAATTTTATTAAGTAAAAGTGCTTAGAATCCAACGAGAACCCCATGTGTCAATTTGAACATGACCTGAGAAAAAATTAAGAAAAAGAAAGTACGTAATCGTACGGGTAAAAATTTTTATATTTATTTTTTCGCAGATCTGGTTTGACCTATTTTTCGGTACCACCACAGATAAAATGTAGAAAAAATGCGATTTACAAAAATAATAACAAGGTAGACATTAATTTGGACTTCAGATTCGGATTCAGTGCGCCAAAATACGTGATATGAAGAGTTTCTTTTCTGTTACAACATACTTTTATTTTGTGGGGCTGTGTTACTTTTTATCGGATGTGAGGAGTGTAGATGAGACTGTCACTAATATTCTATACAACTGCGCATCAGTAAAAACGTCACGGCATCGGCATAGGTATCTCGAAAGCTGTTTTGACAGCCGTAAAAACGATGGCTTCTCTCCTGAAATATGGTGCTGTTCTTCGCGACATGTAGGAGATCCTACATGTCGCGAAAATATTTCTCTCAATATTTAAGATACCTACGTCATCTGCATCATCTAATTATGCTTATATGACAACTTTTGACTGTAAATACTATCACTAAAAAAAAATGTTCTGCTCCAAGGACTAAACCTATCATGCTTTAAGTATTTTTGTGTGCTGAAACCGAATTCTCAATTTAAAAAACTTTCTACTAAGTAGGTTTCGAGTAAATCCCGGTTTTTGTTGTCAAAATACTTTTTTTGCCAAATTTCGAGGTAAAATGCGTTTATAAGTATTTACATCCCCCAAAACATAATAAAAGTTACTATTTCCTATGTAGTTTTGGTCGAAAACTCAATTTGATTGAAAATAGAAGTGCGAGGTGTATTTTCCCACGTATTTTTTAATGTTGAACGCGAATCCTATGTTAAAAAAGGGTACTCTCACCCTCAAGAGGGCAAAAAAGGGCAACAGATCAATTTTATTGAAAAAGGAAGTACGAGGTGTGTTTTTTCATGCATTTTTTTACATTCAACACGAATACGATGTTAAAAAAGGGCACTCCGCTCTCCAAAAGGCAATAAAGGACTAAAAAGGGCCAAATATTAATCGTTTATTTCTGGAAGGTGTAGTGTTTCTTAAGACTAGCGTAACCTGATTTAACTAGTGTAAACCCAAGCATGCGGCAAACCTTTGGAAGGGCTTTAACCGTTCGTAAGGATCCTATCAAGTTTTTACCCCCGTGGTCAGCCACAAACCTTAGTTGGCACTAGTTAGGTCAGGTTAGGCTAGTCTTAAGAAACACTATACCTTCGAGAAATAAACGATTAGTATTTGGCCCTGTTTAGCCCTTTATTGCCCTTTGGAGAGCGAAGTGCCCTTTTTTAACATCGGATTCATATTCGACATTAAAAAATAATAGAAAAACACACCTCGTAATTCTTTTTTCAATAAAATTGAGTTTTTGCCCTTTATTGCCCTTTGCAGGGCAGTTTAACATTGGATTCGTGTTCAACATAAAAAATACATAAAAAAACACACCTCGCACTTCTTTTTTCAATAAAATTGAGGTTTTGCCCTTTATTGCCCTTTAGAGGATGGATTGGTGATCATCGCACAAAGACACATGGGAAATAATAATTTTTATTATGTTTTGGGGGACGTAAACACCTATAAACAAATTTTACGTCGAAATTTGGCAAAAAACGGATTTTGATAATAAAACCGGGATTTACTCAAAATCTACGCGGTAGAAAGTTTTCCAAATTGAAAATTCGGTTTCAGCACACAAAAGTACTTAAGGCATGATAGGTTTAGTCCTTGGAGCAGGACTGTAGCGTACTCATCTACATATTAATATATATTATATCGCTATGGGTATAAAATAACAAAAAATAATAATTATTTTTTATATATATGTCGACATTTGAATAAATCTTTGAAGTTCGATTCTAAAATTCGATTCCAAAATTATTATTTATAGCAACATATACGCTATATTGGTGACCCCGACGTGATACATACCGCCTGATAATATACGGAAGTTAAAAGCAATAAAATTGGAGCAAAAAACAAGAAAGAAGAACTTGATTTAAACACATATAGTTTATATTATTGTATAAGAAGAGCTATAAGATGTATTATGGATGAAAATTTAAACATTAAATTTACATTTATGAAGTCACCAAGTTCCGAATTATTTTCCAAGACAATCCCAAATTTATTTATTTCCAGGAGACTTTTAATTACATATCCCATTATGTAAATGTGTTGGTGAGTGCCTTATTATACTCTTCGCAAATACGAAAACGAAGAATATATTGTATTTGATCGGCACATTTCTAAATCAGTAAATATCGCTCGCAGACAAAAAATTTTTATGTCATTGTGTTAGTGAACGAATTCTGAACAACTTTTAAAATGTCCGTCAGTCTGTCCGTCCGTCTGTCTGTCCGTCCGTCATGTTTCTTGTAAGCACGATAACTCAAGAAAGAAAAATCCGATTGTATTGAAATTTAGACAGTAAGTTAGTGTTACCTAGAGGAAGAACCTTATTGTTTTTGAACAAAATGGATCGGTAAATAAAAATGTTATTAATGATTTAAATTTGAAAGAAATTTTTTTTGATTTTTATATTTTTGTAATTAAACAGAAATCTGGTGGAATGATATTTCATTTTAATATCTAAATATTTATATATTTTACAAATATACATTTCATAATGTAATATTCAACCGTGAAAATATGATTTTAGCTCGTATCTTATAATGTAAAAATTTACATTTTTTACGTGTAAGGTGGTGGTGTAGTTCTTACGCCAACCCAAATGGGGTTCGGTATGTTTTCTTTTTATTTTTACTTTATTTTACACTGAGTCTTTTACCAACTAAGTTCGTACTATAAAATTAAAAATGTCTAAAATTAACATTATTTACAAAAAAGTGCGAAGAGTATCCCTATGGAATGTGTAACAATTATATAAAAAGTTATGTGAACAGGCGAAGAGAACGTTTTTAGCTTGTTTATATTACCCCTGCATTTTTAAACCATCTTATCAACGTATCAATTCATAAATTTTTTGCTATTTTAACATTCTATTTTTAATTTACGAAAGGTGCTCACCAGATGCGATTTACGCCCAATTGTGAACATTCATTTTCATTTTAATTGCCAAAAATATTTTTTAATAGAATCTATGTGGATTAATTCCATGAATTGGTGAAATATTTATATGGATTAGTTCCATGAATTGGTGAAATATTTAATGGATTAATTGTCTCTAATTGAATATAATATATTGTTATGGATTAATTATTTCATTTTTCTTATATCATTTATGAGTCAAATCTGACTTTTATTTTTTAAATCTGATTTTTAATATTGATACTTTGGTGAGTTGGTTTCTTCGTTGTAGGGGGGGAGAGTGTATGTAGCGTACTCACCTACGTATTAATATATATTATATCGCTATGGATATAAAATAACAAAAAACAATTATTATTTTCTATATATATTTTACAAAATGTCAACATTTGAATGAATCTTTGAAATTCGGTTCTAAATTTTTTATTTATAGCATTATATACGCTATAAGGACATTTTTTTGTAGACCTGTGTAATTTTAAAAATAATCAAGCAAAAACCTCTTCAAATTAGCAAGCCCCCGCACAAAATAGAAATTTTTTTGATGCATTTACCATTAAATTGTCAAAAATGAACAAAATCTAATTCATATGACATTATTCTGAAGTTAAAAACCTCTATAACTATATAACCATGTCATTTAATTGTCGCTGGTTTGTATAATAAATATTGTCAAAGGCTTCAGTATAATTTAGTTTATTAGTTTATATTACAACTTCATATATAGAACGGCTATGCACCAGAAGAGCAATTTGAGTTTTGATTAGTGTCACGAGTGTTTAATTCGACAGATGCTGTTTGAAAGAGCAAACCAAACACGTACGTTTTAAACTAAAACAGTTTTTAACTTCACGATAATATTTATGATGTTAATGATGGTTTAATTACGGTCCAGTTCTAGTGGAAATATTTAAAGATGACCTGGAAAAGCCAGTTTGTAGTCGTTGAGGATATGCTCAATAGCAGGATGGTAATCACATCAATGTTTGATGAGACTTTACTAGCTCAAGTGGCGAAGGTAGTTAGCACGAGTTAGTGGTTGATTTTAAATTAAATACTCGCATTATAGGCCTTTTTTAACAGATAAATATTCTATTAATATCTGCCCTCATTAGTCCAGTCGTATTGTCACGAAAAGTATCAAAATGTGGCGAAAATAGATAACTACGATTTTATTGTTTTAAGTTAATGGGTTGGACATTAAAAGAAGAAGAATACCCTGACTGACTGACTGATCTATCAACGTACAGCTCAAACCGCTGGGTCTAGAAACTTCAAATTTTGCATACAGGTTCCTCGAATGACGTAGGCATTCACTAAGAAGGGATTTTTCGAAATTCGACCCCCAAGGGGGTAAAAGAGGGGGTTGGAATTTTAGGCTTTTTCGAATCTAGATGCGTGAAATTTGGCAGAAATATTTTTTATTGAAATCTATTAGATACGTGTAAGACGAAATTTCGATTTTCACTTTCTGAAGGTGCGAAAACGGGGGTGGAAGATGGTGGAAAGGGCACCCGTATTTTTGAAATCGCTTAAGTCAGAAACGTGATTATTCGAGCGATGGACTCTTCTGAGAAAATAAGACACATATTCGACGGTTTTCAAAAAGAACCTACCGAAAGGGTGAACGGGGAGAGGGAAGTTTTTAAGCTGTTCGGAAACGGTTAGACATAGAAGCGTAAAATTTGGCAGAAATACTCTTTATTGTAATCTATTAGACACGAGTAAGACGAAATTACTAAAGATGCGCAGTGGGTTTTCCCAAGCACTATGGATGCGCAGTGGATTTCTTCGAGTACTATGGATGTGCAGTGGATTTCCTCGAATGCTATGGATGCGATGTGGGTTTCCTCGAGTACTATGGATACGCGGTGGATTTTACCGAGCACTATGGATGCTCAGTGGGTTTCCTTAAATGCAATGTACAGTAGGTTAGTATGTCAATGTTCCTAATTTCACGCGGAGGAAGTTCCACGCGGAGGAAGTTCCACGCGGACAAAATCGCGGGCGTCAGCTAGTATTCATATAAACAAATAAAAGATCCTTACGTAAATAAGAAGAATCCTATTTTTATTCCAAAATATTAAATATCCAACTGAAACTTTACTTGAAAATGTTGTGATGCTGAACAAAGGCAGTAAATATCTTTATTATATGAATTATTCATTATTTATTCCCCGTGTCTATTCGTATTATTTATTTTTAAAATAAAATATTTTTAAAATCAGATTTTGTTTATCATAATTAAGTATACTGTATCAACATTAGAATCAACGAATTTGTTTAGTAAGCAGTTGTGTTGTATTAATTTTTATAAGATCCCATTTTATAAGAGTATTATAATAATGTTTTTTCCTGTATTGCACTGAATATCAGTAAATATTTTATTCTTAATGCAAACTAAATAATAAAACCGCTGCCCTAGGAATCACTACTTCCACATCCAAGTCTCTTACAACAAAATACTATATTTGCACTCCACTATGTGGAAATAATTGTTTATGGAACTTTGATGGTATAATATTTGAAATCATAACCCCATAAAATTATATGCCACATGAATTAAATGAAAAAAATTCTTGACGACTTTGGCTCTTGTACACACACTAAATCACAGTATTTTTTCACCACCTTTAATAATGGGGTGGGGGTGGTAATGGGGATGGCTAATTCCATTTTTCTTTGAAGCCTTAGCTCCTCTTATATTTACTAAATACCAATTTCATGGACTCTTACTTGCTTGATTTACCTATTTACCCCCATTTACCCCAATTTACCCCCATTTACCCCAATTTACCCTTCAACTCTGCAACGGAATAAGATCAAAATATAATCTAGTTCCAGATCTCGTTAAAAAACATACGTGTGCCATATTTTAAGTGAATATCTTAAACGGTTCCAGAGTAATCGTGAGCACCAAAACGATACAAGACTAACAGACAGACCGACGCAATAGACAAATTTATTTTGCTCAGACTTAAAATATTGACGTTTTCTGATATTCTAAGCCTATTTAAACAATGAAAATTTTCAAAATTTTTTTTTTGCGTTAATATACTTCAACTGAATGTCGAATTAATACGCAGAAAATTGTAAAACAAAGATAAAAAATCGTTGTGTGCCGTAAACTACACGACAGAAGTAAAGCCTCTACTACAAGCATTTTCTTCGAGGAAACCTACTACGTATCCATACTACTCAAGGTAACTCACTGTGCATCCAATTTACTCGAGTAAAGCCACTGCGCATTCATACTTCTTGAAGTAACCCACTCGCATACATTTTACTCAAGTAAACCCACTGTGCATCCATATCACTTGAGGTAACCTACTGCGCATCTATAGCACTCGAGAAAAGCCACTGCGCATCCATACTACTCGTGGTAACCTACTGCGCATCCATTGTACTCGAGGAAAGCCACTGCGCATCCATACTACTTGAGGTAACCTACTGCGATCTATAATACTCGAAAAAAGTCACTGCGCATCCAAAATATTCGAGGAAAGCCACTGCGCATCCATACTACTCAAGGTAACTTTAACAACATAATATTTGAAATCGTCTACCCCAAAAACCTATAAAACGATATGCTACATCGGTAGTGGGGGTGGAGGTGGTGGTAGAGGGTTGGTAGTGGGGATGGATGAAGTAAAAAAATATTTTGAAGCTTTTGGTTCTTGTACACACACTAAATCACAATTTTTTTAAATCCCCTTTGATAAGGGGGTGGTAATGGGGGTGGCTAATGCCAAAAATTTTTTTGAGACCTTAGCTTCTCTTTTGTATACTAAATACCAATTTTTTGGACTCTTACCTGCTTGATTTACCCATTTACCCCAAATTTACCCCCCAAGCTTTCGACGGAACAAGATGAAAATATAATCTAGTTCCAGATCTCGTTAAACTACATATGTGTACCAAATTTCAAGTCAATATCTTAAACGGTTCCAGAGTAAACGTGCGCCAAAAAAAGTTACAGACAGACCGACAGACAGACAGACAGATTTTTTTTTTTCGCTCAAACTTAAAATCTCGACGTTTCATGACATTTTAAGCCTATTTCAACAATAAAAATTTAAAAAAAAATTTTTGTCGTTACTATACTTCCACTGGATGTGGAAGTAAAAGTAAAAGTAAGCTTTTGCATACTAATAACTTTTGCGCCTAGTGTATCCTACTGGTATATAAATAAGGGCAAAAGTAATTATATATTTATTTATATAAGTACACAATATATTATTCGTGTAACTACTTCATATAAATGAATACACAAGTCCGTTTCGATTAAAAATACGTAAAATCGCGTTTTCAAAATTTTGAATTTTGGAGCTTCTGCCTGCTGTATTTATAAAATAAAGACATTTTGGAACTTTATGCATAACAGTTTTCATTGAGAATAACCTAAGGCTTCTATGCCTTGAATCTGTAACGATTCCGTCGACAACAAATTACTCATGCATTTGGTGCGGGGTCTTTTACATTAAGATTTCCCTGGCAAACAAAAGTGGACAACTCAGCAATTAAGAACAACTTGTGTTGTCAGGTTATTAAAATTTCCATGTTTGTGTAAAATGTAACACTGTAAAATTACTCCGCAGAAACCTTATGGAAATTGGCTCTCAGTTAAATTGTCTTAAACTGAGATATATTGTAGTTTATGAGCTCCTGATCAAAAGTCCTCATGGGTGCAAAACCGAAAAATTGACAGTTTCTGCAATTCGCGGGATGGAAATCACCAATAGCCTTTTCTGAGACAACTAGATATGCATAAAGAATAGATGTCTGTATGATGGATTTCGATTTAGTTTACGCCGTTGCATAGCTTATTAAAATAACTTTCTTTTGAAGTATCACAAAGGGTGGGTATTTAAAAAAAGTGGGGGTTGGCTGGGAATGGGAATGTGTAAAACTAAAAATTTTTTTTGTCAAATAGAAACCTACCATTTGTGATACCACAAAACACAAAAGAAAGGTATATTAATAGGATATTCGACGGCGTAAAGAAAATCGAAATCCATCAACCGAATGACCAGCTAGATCTCCTCGATTTTTTATATGGTCATTTAAAGAGTTGCGTCTGTAACAATAGGCCCAATAGGCCAAATAATTTGAAGGATATGAAAGACAGAATACGGGCGGAGATTGGTCGTAACTGTTTATGATACTTTCAAGAGCGACTTGCACATTGCCTAGCTGTTAACGGAGTTCAGTTTGAACATCTTATTATATAATTTGTTAATTTTCTTTCAATAATAAACTTTATGAATCTTTTCTCTTCCTTAAAAAAAATGTGTTGCATGCGGTCGGGAAGCAAATCAAATTGGCGGATTTTCTTTTGATATATCACAAAGGGTAGGTTGCTATTTAAAAAAAAAGTTGAGGTGGCTGGGGATGGTGTGTAAAACTAAAAATTATAATTTGCACCAAAAATTGCGTAATTGAACATAAAAATTGATCTATCCAAGCACCCACGTATAGACAAACTCACAGATATATATATTTTTTATGCATGTCTAGTTGCTTTAGAAAATGCGATTGGTGAAATTTCATCCCCCGTATTGCAAAAACTGTCCATTTTTTGATGTTGCACCCATGAGAATTTTTGATCAGGAGCTCATAAACTATAATATATATCAGTTTCAGACAATGACTGAGAGCCAATTTCCATAGGTTTCTGCGGGGTTCTTTCTAGAAAATTTATTATTTAGTGAAAACGATTAACATGTTTTGCTCATCGATGTCGCACAAGTACTGAAATTCAGCCGGGAAACAACGAGGTACTGCTGTGAAAAGATAACGGTAATAGTAGTTAACACGGGGAAAAATCGTTTTTTTTACTGACTCTTATGGGAAAGTGGGTTAGAACTCTCCTTATTTAACTACTACTGGAGTCAATAGAGGTTTTCACTTCGGAAAATTCCAGTAACTTTTGAGAATATATCTCAGAACATGTCAGAAACAACACACCAAAAGTTACCAACAATAGTAATTGAGGTAATTTGTTATTAAACAAATACCAGTTTCTGTCAAATAAATCTTAAAATAATCTTTTCTTTCAAAAACTAATGGCGCCTTTCGAGAGTACGGGAAATTTCACATGAAAAACGTATGTGAAGTTTTTTGTACGATCAAAAATGCAGGCTCCAGATTTTTTTGTTTAACGCGCGAAAATGGAATGTGGTGACATGTAAGTACAGCGCGCGAAGCGTGCGCGGCCTCGGGTGCTTTTTAATTTTAGCAAAATCGTTTTCTGCTTTTGTTTTTAAGTTTATCCAACTTATCCATCTTCATAATAAATCACCTTGTCATCAGCAAAGGTAATTAAATGATATGAAATAAGTTGTTAATATATAAAATAGATAATACAGGTCCAAGAATCGTACCTTGAGGAACACCACAATTTATAATCTGATAAGCACTCCTTGTCCCATCAATGTCTACACATTGCCTCCTTCCAGAGAGATAGCTTTTAATTAATTTTAAGGGTAAATTTCTAATGCCCATGTTTTCAAGACATTTGATCAACAGTTGATGACTTACCGTATCGAATGCCTTGGCTAGGTCTATAAAAATACCTAGTGAAGGCTTACCATTATCAAGTGATATATATATATATATATATATATATATATATATATATATATATATATATATATATATATATATATATATATATATATATATATATATATATATATATATATATATATAAAAACGTTTTTTTTAACAAAATGATTATAAGTTGAGACATTTTAAAACAATTTAATTCAAATTGACATGTAAGGGGTTTTCGAGGTCTCTGAAACAGATTATGATGTCAAGAAAAGGTAAACAGGATAAAAAGTTTAGAAACAATCTACATTGAGTCAATTTACCGAAAGAACTTGATTTTTTTTCAATATTTCATGAAGAGTATAGACTCAGAAACAGGTAACAACAACTCAGGTAACAAGACGATATCCTACATCGACCCCAGCAACCCATCAAAATCCAACAACTATAATGGGTACAGAGAAGAAGAAGCAGAGCAAAGAAATCCCCGGAGCAAAAGAAAAACGTAGAACCCGGTCAGTAAAATAACGCCAAAACGGTAATATGTTTAAGAAAAAATTATAGTACTAAGCACCTAGATAGTAATTTTAATAAAATATATTTTATTTTTTACCGGCTCCACAATTTATTAACTACATTCTTTTAGCTATTTATTCTTGTTTATATTGTTATTTTAATAAGTTATATTCTTATATATTAGTCTTAAGTCGAACTATTTATACATTCTTTGTTTTATACAACTTGTAGATTAATTTTAATCTTAATTGTGAATTTGCTAATGGATCCATTCATTAGAGACTACCAAGCAAAAAAAAAATTTACAGAGGTATTAGAAAATATTGATGAGGCTAACGAGGTACTGACTATAAATACAGACAATGAAAATTTCAAAATAGCACATTTAAATATCAGAAGCATTCAAAAAAATTTTGAGGAGTTGGAGGTGCTACTAAGTCAATTTACTAAGGAATTTGAGTGTATCGTATTAAGTGAAACGTGGAACATAGATAATATTAATTTATTTAATCTTGCAAATTATGACATTATATACAACGAAGGTAGATACAATCAAAATGATAACGTAATATGTATAAAAAAGACATAGAATTTGCTTAGAGTATTGATGAAATTGGGTTAACTAAAGTTATTAGACTGAAAGCAAATAACATAGAAATATTATGCATATATAAATCACCATCGATTGACGCTAATGAGTTTCTTGAACACCTAGAACACTATTTAAATTCTAAACCTTTTCCTTCTACAATAAGCTTAATTGTAGGCGATATCAATATAGACCTTTTAAATAATAATAGTATCATTAATGAATATTTAAATATAATGTCTGAGTATGGCTTTTTTCCAGCCATAAATAGTGTTACTAGAGTTCAGGGTAACTCAGGTAGCTGCATCGATCATATATTTATAATATCGAAGAAAATATATTACCTATTATACATCTTAATGCAGATTGCAATACAAAATGAAAAAAACTAAATGACACTGATGGAAAATATATTAAAACTATACTATATCAGTGTTTTATACACTGAAAAATAAACTGCATACTTTTCCTGGCAAGAAGTTTACAACTGTGAAGGCGCGGAAATGGCAACCAACATACTTTTAGTTACTCTGGTAGAAGAAATAAATAGGCAAACAAAACTAATAAAGAAAAAAAGAAAAAATATAAGTAAAAAACCTTGGATTACTAAAGGTATTTTAAATTCCATAAATTTTAAAAATAAACTATATTTAAATATGCAAAGATCAACTGAAAATGTAAGATTAAAAGAACAATATAACCGCTATAGAAACAACTTAAATAAACTAATAAAAAAATCTAAAAATTAATATTGCAAAACGAGAATAGATAACGAAAAAATAATAATAAAATTCTATGGAATACTGTTAACGAAATACAAAATAAATCTAATAATAAAAGCAATATCGTAAATAAAATCTTAAATTCTAATAACGTAATTGTCAAAAATTGAAAAGAAATATGGGAAATATTCAATAAAACGTATTCGGATATGGGTAATAAAATGGCTAACCTTATAGAGAGAGATAATAATTATAAAGAAAATGTAAAAATAAATAATAACTCAATGTTTCTTTACCCTACAGATGAAAATGAAGTCAGGGAAAATATAATGTATTTAAAAAACAAAAAATTGCTAGGTATTGACGGAATTAAGGCTGAATCATTAAAACAGATAGTTGATTATATAACTGAACCTTTAACGTTTGTAACAAACAAATGTTTGAAACTGGAATATGTCCTTCATCGTTTAAAATAGAGGTGGTAAAACCTATATTTAAAAAGGGTGATAGGCTAGAGCCTACAAATTATTGACCTATCTCATTAATTACCAACTTTAGTAAGATTTTCGAGAAAACATTAAAATCTAGACTAAAAAAATTTGTAAATAACTGCAATATAGTGTCCTGCAATCAATACGGGTTTCAGGATGGAAAATCAACATACGATTCAATGGAATGCCTTATTAAACAAATATATATATATATATATATATATATATATATATATATATATATATATATATATATATATATATATATATATATATATATATATATATATTTGTTTAATAAGGCATTCCATTGAATCGTATGTTGATTTTCCATCCTGAAACCCGTATTGATTGCAGGACACTATATTGCAGTTATTTACAAATTTTTTTAGTCTAGATTTTAATGTTTTCTCGAAAATCTTACTAAAGTTGGTAATTAATGAGATAGGTCAATAATTTGTAGGCTCTAGCCTATCACCCTTTTTAAATATAGGTTTTACCACCTCTATTTTAAACGATGAAGGACATATTCCAGTTTCAAACATTTGTTTGTTACAAACGTTAAAGGTTCAGTTATATAATCAACTATCTGTTTTAATGATTCAGCCTTAATTCCGTCAATACCTAGCAATTTTTTGTTTTTTAAATACATTATATTTTCCCTGACTTCATTTTCATCTGTAGGGTAAAGAAACATTGAGTTATTATTTATTCAATGGAATGCCTTATTAAACAAATATATATATATATATATATATATATATATATATATATATATATATATATATATATATATTTGTTTAATAAGGCATTCCATTGAATCGTATGTTGATTTTCCATCCTGAAACCCGTATTGATTGCAGGACACTATATTGCAGTTATTTACAAATTTTTTTAGTCTAGATTTTAATGTTTTCTCGAAAATCTTACTAAAGTTGGTAATTAATGAGATAGGTCAATAATTTGTAGGCTCTAGCCTATCACCCTTTTTAAATATAGGTTTTACCACCTCTATTTTAAACGATGAAGGACATATTCCAGTTTCAAACATTTGTTTGTTACAAACGTTAAAGGTTCAGTTATATAATCAACTATCTGTTTTAATGATTCAGCCTTAATTCCGTCAATACCTAGCAATTTTTTGTTTTTTAAATACATTATATTTTCCCTGACTTCATTTTCATCTGTAGGGTAAAGAAACATTGAGTTATTATTTATTTTTACATTTTCTTTACAATTATTATCTCTCTCTATAAGGTTAGCCATTTTATTACCCATATCCGAATACGTTTTATTGAATATTTCCCATATTTCTTTTCAATTTTTGACAATTACGTTATTAGAATTTAAGATTTTATTTACGATATTGCTTTTATTATTAGATTTATTTTGTATTTCGTTAACAGTATTCCATAGAATTTTATTATTATTTTTTCGTTATCTATTCTCGTTTTGCAATATTAATTTTTAGATTTTTTTATTAGTTTATTTAAGTTGTTTCTATAGCGGTTATATTGTTCTTTTAATCTTACATTTTCAGTTGATCTTTGCATATTTAAATATAGTTTATTTTTAAAATTTATGGAATTTAAAATACCTTTAGTAATCCAAGGTTTTTTACTTATATTTTTTCTTTTTTTCTTTATTAGTTTTGTTTGCCTATTTATTTCTTCTACCAGAGTAACTAAAAGTATGTTGGTTGCCATTTCCGCGCCTTCACAGTTGTAAACTTCTTGCCAGGAAAAGTATGCAGTTTATTTTTCAGTGTATAAAACACTGATATAGTATAGTTTTAATATATTTTCCATCAGTGTCATTTAGTTTTTTTCATTTTGTATTGCAATCTGCATTAAGATGTATAATAGGTAATATATTTTCTTCGATATTATAAATATATGATCGATGCAGCTACCTGAGTTACCCTGAACTCTAGTAACACTATTTATGGCTGGAAAAAAGCCATACTCAGACATTATATTTAAATATTCATTAATGATACTATTATTATTTAAAAGGTCTATATTGATATCGCCTACAATTAAGCTTATTGTAGAAGGAAAAGGTTTAGAATTTAAATAGTGTTCTAGGTGTTCAAGAAACTCATTAGCGTCAATCGATGGTGATTTATATATGCATAATATTTCTATGTTATTTGCTTTCAGTCTAATAACTTTAGTTAACCCAATTTCATCAATACTCTAAGCAAATTCTATGTCTTTTTTATACATATTACGTTATCATTTTGATTGTATCTACCTTCGTTGTATATAATGTCATAATTTGCAAGATTAAATAAATTAATATTATCTATGTTCCACGTTTCACTTAATACGATACACTCAAATTCCTTAGTAAATTGACTTAGTAGCACCTCCAACTCCTCAAAATTTTTTTGAATGCTTCTGATATTTAAATGTGCTATTTTGAAATTTTCATTGTCTGTATTTATAGTCAGTACCTCGTTAGCCTCATCAATATTTTCTAATACCTCTGTAAATTTTTTTTTTGCTTGGTAGTCTCTAATGAATGGATCCATTAGCAAATTCACAATTAAGATTAAAATTAATCTACAAGTTGTATAAAACAAAGAATGTATAAATAGTTCGACTTAAGACTAATATATAAGAATATAACTTATTAAAATAACAATATAAACAAGAATAAATAGCTAAAAGAATGTAGTTAATAAATTGTGGAGCCGGTAAAAAATAAAATATATTTTATTAAAATTACTATCTAGGTGCTTAGTACTATAATTTTTTCTTAAACATATTACCGTTTTGGCGTTATTTTACTGACCGGGTTCTACGTTTTTCTTTTGCTCCGGGGATTTCTTTGCTCTGCTTCTTCTTCTCTGTACCCATTATAGTTGTTGGATTTTGATGGGTTGCTGGGGTCGATGTAGGATATCGTCTTGTTACCTGAGTTGTTGTTACCTGTTTCTGAGTCTATACTCTTCATGAAATATTGAAAAAAAATCAAGTTCTTTCGGTAAATTGACTCAATGTAGATTGTTTCTAAACTTTTTATCCTGTTTACCTTTTCTTGACATCATAATCTGTTTCAGAGACCTCGAAAACCCCTTACATGTCAATTTGAATTAAATTGTTTTAAAATGTCTCAACTTATAATCATTTTGTTAAAAAAAACGTTTTTTTTGTTTAAATAATAAAATTAATAAACAATAAAAAAAAGTGGCAGCGGGGTAATATCATTTATTAAAAAAACAGTTTTCTGTGTTAAACTCTGTATTGTTTAAGGTCTTATCCAAATATCTAATTTTGTCATCGTATTAAAATTACAAGTCCGTATTACTTTAATGATATTGTTCGTTAAGTTACAAATTCCTAATTGATTCACAATTTAATTCGAGGCAGTAATTATACGGCATTATAGCAGTATCACTGCGACAAAAAGAAAATTAGGGTAATGATATAATTAACTCGTAATAGGTGCGAGGTGTTTATGGAAAGTGTGCCGTTTAATGGTTTAATTAGCAGAAATTCTTCTCTTCAAATTAAATAAACTTCCCCCAGCGAATATAAGCGCAAAGCCATAATATATAATAAATATAGATGTTTGTTCGTATCAGCCCTTGGCTCTTAAACTCGCTTTTTAAGAGATTTCGGGTTAAATTCAGGATTCGCCTGTGAAATCTTACACGCTGGGATATTATCTTCAAAGTTGGTTTCATTGCATAGTATTCCAATATATTCCAACAATTTATGTATACAACATCCATATTATTTACTAACTATGCCGTTGTTGCTGTGTCTTTATTTACTCGTTCTTTTCATTACGATATCTAATAGACATAGTAGTGGAGAAAAGATAGGAAAATGGGAGCGTTATTTGGGAACCGGCCAGTAAAGCACGGATTTGGCTGAAATTTTTTTTCTTCAAACGTCAGAAAAACATGACATTTATTAACTAATTTCATATTAAAGTTTGACTTTTTAGATGGCTGTGCGTTGGAGGTAAAAGTACTTTTTCTGACGCTGTGAACGACAGAAAAAGGAATATCCATGGCAATGAGTATTTTATTTAATACGCCGCCGTCCATGCGATATTAACACAATGCGTTTTTGGTGGTGAAATTCGAGATTTTCTATCTTTATTTTTTTTCATAGCTAATCGAAGTTTGAAGAAAAAATAGCCAATCGGAAAATTCTGACTTCGAATTCGGTGTCAGCGAGTCCAAATACACTGATATGGTCAAATACACTGATATGGTCCCCAGATCAGACCACTTTTTTTTGGGGGGGGGAGGTGATTTTTGGTGTTAGAGGTGAAAGACGAGCGAATCTGACAATTCTGAGTTCGGATTCAGTTTTAGCGGTCAAAATACATAAGGATACACTGGTATGGTCTGCAGGCCAGACCACTTTTTTTTGGGGGGGGAAGACGTAATATGACAATTCTAACTTTAGATTCGGTTTCAGCGGGTCCAAGTACATAAGGTACACTGATGTGATCCCCAGGCCAGACCACCACTTTTTTTTGGAGGGGGGGGGTGATTTTTGAGGTTGGTGGTGAAAGACGAGCGAATCTAACAATTCTGACTTCGGATTCGGTTTGAGGGGGTCAAAATATATAAGAATACACTGGTATGGTCTGCAGGTCAGACCACTTTTTGGGGGGTTGGAGGGTTTTTTTGGTTCAGGGGTGAAAAAAGAGGTAATCTGACAATTCTGACTTCAGATTAGGTTTCAGCGGGTCCAAATATATAAGAATACACTGGTCTGGTCCGCAGGCCAAACCATTTTTTTTTTGTGTGGCTGTCTTATTAAAATGTATTGGAGCAATAGAATTCGGGTTATAGCAACTTTCTCTTCTGATGATGCTATAGTTGCTGAACATTTTGTAATAACATTCTGAACTGCTATGTCACTTTCTGTCACCGTAGAATTTCCTCTAGAATTTACATGAAAAATCTTGTTTGCAAATTGTTTTTTATTTTTCAGTCTTCGATATATTCCTCAGCTACAGAGGACGAACGCCACCCACCGTGCCTTTTAAGGCCTAAAAAATATCTATTCCTGGTTTGACAGAATAGTGGCAAAACTCCTTCGGAATGCATGTCCAGTATAAGTTGAACTCGTTAGTTCTCATCAGTAGAGTATAGAAACATTCATTCATTATTTACAAGCCTATTCTTGTACAACTTTTCTAGAGTTGAAATAGAATGTATGGTTCAATAATTGTTGTAAATGACTGAATTTCAATAAATAATTTAAGTATTTTCAATATTTTTTTTTTGCCTTAAAATGCCAGGAATCCTATCATGTAATTCAATATTTCGTCAGTATTGGCTAGAAGAGCAGTTGTTTTGGTTGGTTTTCCAATAATGAGTGTTTTCCTAAGTAGTATATAGCGTGACCCGATTAAGGCACCAATATACAGAAAGTAGATAACTTCATGTTAAATAAAAAAGTGTGAATGATTAAATTTGAATAAATGATTAAAGTATTTTCAATATATTTTTTTCTTTAAAATGCTAAGAATCGTATCATGTAAGCCAATACTTCGTCAGTATTAGCTAGAAGAGTAGTTGTTTTGATTGATTCTCCAATAATGCGTGTTTTAAAATATTTACCCTACTAGTATATTAGCGTGCCCAGATTAGGGCAACAATATACAGAAAGTAGGTATTTTCATAATAAGTAAAAAGTGTGTAAGTTGTGATTTGCATAATACCTAAATAATATTCTCTAAATATCAACAGCTTTATACAAAAATATTGTGGCCTTTAGCATAGACTATTCAGCCTATAAGCTTCCTGGAGACTTTTGGATTTCATTTCTTGAAACAAAGTAGGCTAGCATTACCTTTTCTGTGATATTTTCCAAATTTTTCTTGTTACACCACGCTGCGAATAGCTTGAAGGTTTTATCATATCTCTCTTTGGACTTCTCGGGAATCATTGCTGAGCATCGTACTTGCCAAGCATCTTCTAAGTCTAAATAGTTACTTTCTTGAATCACAATTTAGAAGAAGCTTAGGTTGTGGAAAAAATCTTATGTTGGAGAAATTTCTAATGACAGCAGATATCATATCTCTCTTTGGACTTCTCGAGAATCATGGCTGAGCATCGTACTTGCCAAGCATCTTCTAAGTCTAAATAGTTACTTTCTTGAATCACAATTTAGAAGAAGCTTAAGTTGTGGCAAAAATCTTATGTTGGAGAAATTTCTAACGACAGCAGATATCACTTGACAATAAATATTCGTCTCATAATAACTAAAGCGAAAACTTTTTCATGTACGACTTGTTTGTTTTATATATTTTTAAAATATTAAGTTTTTTTAGTTTTAATTAAATGTTTTCAATATTTGAGCGTGCAAAAAACATCATAAGTACTGCGGTACTGCGGTGTTTTACTGGTTTTGGATGTTTTGGATAAAGAACTTTTATTGACCTTAACATTTAATATACTATAGTCTCCCTTTTTAGATCAATTTAAATTCATTAGCTCCTTAAATTTTTATTTTCACATATTTTTAATATTAATATTCTCTACCTTTACAATCCCCAGCTCTAAGATATAATATTTTTTTTGCAAATTAAAAATTGGCACTTTTTAGATTTAGGATTTCTATTATGTCGTTTTGAAATTAACTTAGCAATTAACCTCTAGTAAACTTGATATCACTTGATACCTGTTTTATTAGGTAGGGGGGAAAAAAGGCAAAAACTCAATTTTATTGAAAAAAAAGTGTGAGGTGTGTTTCCTATGTATTTTTTAGTGTTGAATACGACTCCGATGTTAAAGAAAAGCCCTCCAAGGAGCAAAAAAAAGCAAACACTCAATTTTATTGAAAATAGAAGTGCGAGGTTGTGTTTTCCTATGTGTTTGTCATAAGTTATGACAAAACGGCATGTGTCCTATTTAAAACGCGATCAAAACGTATTTATAAAAATGTAAAAAATTCCCTAAATGGTAATCACCTGAGCACACATACCCTTACAAACTTTCTAGGAATATTATTAGATGAAAATCTCTCTTGGTCCAATCATGTACATTAATTTTGTGCAAAACTGAGTCAGTCGTGCTTAGCTATCTCCATGTTAAAAAATAGTTTGGATCGTACCTCTCTGATAGATTATGCTTTATTCTACTCAAAGTTGTCATGCAATATAATTACATGGTCAAAGTGTGGACCTACAAAGAGTTTTTGTAATACAAAAGAGAGTGCTGCTAATATGTGGTACAGTGATTCTTGTCGTGACACTTTTAAAATTAATAATCTGCTTACTGTTACTGGTATTTATTTATATACATATATCCACAGCATAAAAAACAGATTACCAATACACGAAGATAAATATGAATAAAATACGCGCAACCGCAGTAACTTTTATATAATTCATTCTAATAGCTCTTTATAAAAAAATCTCCAAAGTGTGGGTAGTTATCTATTTAATAAACTGCCTTTTGAATTAAAATTAATAAACAACATAACATTCAAATCTAAATTACTGAGATTTCTATGCGATAACTGGCTTTACTCTCTACTGAATTTATAAATCATAATTAATACAATGTATAAACTATTTTTTCTACGACTATTGAATAATTCATTTATTATAGATACATTTTTGAACATATAATATGTCTCATTACTAACGGCCGCGGGTACTAATTCATTACTCAATAGGCTAGGACCAATCACAAGAGTTCATATTCATTATTCAACAGACATGAACCAATCACAAGAGATCGTATTCATTATTCAATAGTTTTCGTGGAGCAATCGCAAGAGACGATTTAAAGTTTAAAAATATCGCGTGTGCCATAACTCAATTCAATCTGTGATAATAAGTAGGTCCTCGATTTCGCCGAAAATAAAAAAATGTCGTACGCTTCTGTAGGCTAGAATTATCGATTTCGCAGGTGCGATTCACGATGTGCATCACTTGCAATTCTTCCTCCTTCCATAATGACATAGTATGGCCCTTCAACTCATATATTAGTGAAGATCTGAACGTTAAAAAATTTCGTGTTTCGCCTTCTTTGCAGATTGCGAAAACGGACGCCTCAACGGTTTTGTCGAATAAATCGAAAAATATCAATCCTAGCAAAAAAAGGTAAAGATCATAAACCGAGGAACAATTTACTGTTTTTTAAATCTCCGTAACTTTTTGTTTTTTCGGAGATATGGAGGTTTAAAAATGGCGTCTAACGTGTTTAAGTCAAAATACCTCTTTAAAAGTTAAATATCTCAGAAACTAAGGCACTTGCGCCTAAAATGTTAAGAAACCAAATTAAAGATTATCGATTAAGCTAACGGCCTTTTTTTAATTTTCCCTCCTGCTTAAAAAATAAAGAAGTTATGACCGATAAAATGTGCTTCTTCGCATTTTCCCTAAAAACCTCAAAACCTTAAAGTGCAACTTCCTGTTGAGTAGTCGTAGAAAAAGTATAGTATTCTACTTGCGTGTAATAGCTATTACTCACTCAGATGAATTACGATACTCGCCTTCGGCTCGTGCCGTAAATATCATCCTCTTGAGCAATAGCTATCATTACACGCTCGTTGAATAATATACTATTTCTTACAAGTTATATTTTAAATAAATATAAATCACATGCTGCTTGTATTGTTTGATTTAACACTTATGGTGCGGGAGCTACGTGGCTTTTTTCTATGTGTTGATTAATTCTATCGAACTTAAATAACGACAAAATAGACTTCTGGCATGTCAGCCCGTCGACTTGGCCATGGTTCAAGATATAAAAATCAACTGAAATTATATCATCGTTATAAGGCTATTTTTTTTTTGTGTGTACATGTTTTATGTTTAGCATGAATAAAATAAGATCGCCAGAAAGTGTGGGCCGTCAGGGGCGCATCCAGAAAGGTCAAAGGTGTAAAAAAACGGAGTATTATAACATGACCGTTACAAGTTTTCTTTTAGGCTGAGCATGTTTATATAAATGTTTTGAACACAGAAAAAAATTCCCAGAAAGAAACTCCCGTCAGTAAGGCTAGCCAGAACGAAAATGTTTAGGATTTTTGAAGAAAATTGAATATTTTTTTCGCATATTTCATCTCAGAAATCTAAACTCATCGTTACAAGTTCTGGCTCCTTTTTAAAACGTAAATATAAGCTCATTCAACAATAGAATAGCCTCCCCAGAAAATTCTTAGAGTCAACAAAAGTACCATGAGCTCTTAAATATACAGGAATTTAACACTTTCGGCTAACTTGACTTCCTACCGTGCCTCAGATGTATTGTATCATTAATACCTTTCTAGCTGCGCCTCCTGATGGACCACACTTTCTGGCGATCTTATTTTATTCATTCTAAACATAAAATGTGTACACATGAAAAAAGAATGAGCCTTGTAACGATGACATAATTTCACTGATTTTTAGACTGTGTTCGTGACGCGCCTGACAGGAGGTGCCCGCCAGAAGTCGATTTTATGAATCGTTGTCATCCATTAAACCATAAAAATATTTCAAAGTTCATAAAACGATGATGTGCCGAAAAAGCCACCTAGTTCCCGCTCTATTAGAGTCCGGTGATATTAGGAAAATGTCTCGGAGAGTTTTGGGACAAGCCAAAAATTAGTCAACCCCCTACAGAATTTACTCAGGAATCCGAAAAAAATAGTGTTGACCATTCAAAATGGCGGCTTTAATTGTTATTCAACTTTTTGTAAACATAATGAATTTTGCATCTTACTTGTTTGCTTATATCTTCGCTTCTAAAGGTCATAGAAAAACGTTCGACACGTCAACTTCTTCGCCATGGGTTCCGCTATAAGGTAGGTATATGCAAAGAACTAATTTTTGATTGTTATTAACATTTTATGGCAAAAAACTGAAAAAATTGGATTTTTAGATCCTCGAACTTTGAAGTACTGTAGAAACGAATATAAAATCTGCATGTTAACGATATTATGAGAAATAGTACATATTTTTACCCTTAATGAAATGTACTTTGTTCCGTTGGAAAATATTAATTATTTTTTTTGCAATTAAATTATAAAAAAAAGAAAATTCCCACTGTTATTCTAAAAGATCATATTAATATTTTACAGTTCTGTTTCGGTCAAAATATTGTATTTGACGTACATTTACATAATGAAAAAGAATATTGCAAAAAAATTTTAATTTGCGACTTTTTTACGCAAAAAATCAATTTTGCAACTTAAACAAATGTAAATATCTCAGTGGATTTTGCATAAAATTTATTGCAACTAACGGTATTTTAATTGTCATATAAAAACACGAATTTAAGAAAAAAAAATTTTTGCTCCGATGCTTTGGAGCCGAGATATGAAGATTTCACGTTTTTTGTGATTACGGCGAAATTTGAAAATATTTTTACTTGAAAATTTAACTAAATATACCTCAGAGTGTGTGTTATCACTTACGTAAAGTGCCAGGTCTATATATCTAGAAGGGACATGGAAAAAAAATCAAGAAAATTGCATCCTTGGCGCTCGCGCTCACACTAGAAGCCAGATCCCCTCCCCCTTTACTGCTAGTGGCGTACTTGGACAGTTTTACCGCGGCGGTAGCTTCATTTCTCTTTTTATCGGCTTCAGGAGTGGCTAGATGGACGTTTTTTTTTAATTCAACTTATTTCTTTTCTCAGCTTTCCGATTATTCGATTATTTTTCAATCATTCAATTACGTTGCTTCATAAAATAAATATGTAAAGATTACATACAATTTATTTGATAAGACATTGATGAGTGACTAGTTTTTACTCTTATTGTGGATAAAAAAGGTATACATTTTGTATTTAAAAATTAATTTATTGAATGTACAAACTAAAGCTTATTTTTCTGTCCTCGTTTTTTTTTAGGGTGATTTCCTGTGTCGGACTCGCTGTCCGTTTCGTCTCGCATTTCTGCGTACAGACAATCATTGTCATCATCGTCATTATTTGTATCAACATTTCCAATAACTTCCTCATTTTCTTGCATTTCATTTAATTTAAACTGACAGACATCAATATTGATTTAATTTGTTTTAAACAGCGAAATAAACATCTAATTCATAACATAACAATAATGCGTGATTGCTTAAATTATAGAATGTTTGTAAAATTATAAAAAAACGCTGCCCAAGGAATCACTACTTCCACATCCAGATTTTCTATCCAAGTCACTCACAACGAAAAAAAAACCAATAAAACACACATCGGTAATGGGTAGGAACGGTGGTAGTGGGGGTGGATGAATTAAAAAACAAAATTGAGGCCATTGCTTCTTGTATACACACTAAATCACAATTTTATTTTTATCACCCCCTTTAATAATGGGGTGGGGGTGGTAACGGGAGTGACTAATACCAAAACATTTTTTGAGACCTTAGCTTCTCTTATTTATACTAAATACCAATTTTATGGACTCTTACTTGCTTAATTTACCCATTTACACCCATTTCCCCCAACTCTTCAACGGAATAAGATCAAAATATAATCTTCCAGATCTCGTTAAAATACATACATGTAGCAAATTTCAAGTCAATATATTAAACGGTTCCAGAGTAATCGTGCGCACAAAAAAGTTACAGTCGGACCGACCGACAGAGCGACAGACTTTTTTACTCAAACTTCTCTCGACATTTCATAACATTCTAAGCCTATTTAAAAAATTAAAAATTTTACAATTTTGTTTTTGCGTTGCTAGACTTCCACTGGATGTGGAAATAATTATAAGATGTTTGATTATAAACTACTGAAATTATTTGATCTATAATAATAAAATAATAAAGCCGCTGTATTACAAATACTTTTTGCGGAGCAACGTAATTGAATAATTGAAAAATAATCGAATAATCGGAAAGCTGAGAAAAAAATAAGTTGAATTAAAAAAAAAAAACGTCCATCTAGCCACTCTTGAAGCCGAGAAAAAGAGAAATAAAGCTGCCGCTGGGGTAGAACTGTAAAAGTACGCCATTAGCAGTGAAGGGGGAGGGGAATCTGGCGTCTAGCGTGAACGCGAGCGTCAAGGATGCAATTTTCTCGATTTTTTTTTCCATGGTCCATCTAGATATATAGACATAGCACTTTTTGTAAGTGATAACACCCACTCTGGTATATTCAGTTAAATTTTCAAGTAAGAATATTTTCAAACTTCGCCGTAATCACAAAAAACGTGAAATCTTCATATCTCGGCTCCAAAGCATCAGAGCAAAAATTATTTTTCTTAAATTCGTGTTTTTTTATGACAATTAAAATGCCGTTAGTTGCAATACATTTTATTCAAAATCCACTGAGATATTTACATTTGTTTAAGTTGCAAAATTGATTTTTTGCGTAAAAAAGTCGAAAATTAAAATTTTTCTGAAATATTCTTTTTGATTATGTAAATGTACGTCAAGTACAATGTTCCTACCGAAACAGAACTGTAAAATATTAATATGATGTTTTAGTATAACAGTTTGAATTATTTTTTATAAATTAATTGCAAAAAAAAATAATTAATATTTTGCAACGGGACAAAGTGCACTTCATTAAGGGTAAAAATATGTACTACTTCTCATAATATCGTTAACATGCAGATTTTATATTTGTTTCTACAGAACTTCAAAGTTCGAGGATCGAGAAATTCAATTTTTTTAGTTTCTTGTCATAAAATGTTATTAACAATCAAAAATTCGGTCTTTGCATATACCTTGATGATGTTTTAGTATAACAGATTGAATTATTTTTTATAAATTAATTGCAAAAAAAAATAATTAATATTTTGCAACGGGACAAAGTGCACTTCATTAAGGGTAAAAATATGTACTACTTCTCATAATATCGTTAACATGCAGATTTTATATTTGTTTCTACAGAACTTCAAAGTTCGAGGATCGAGAAATTCAATTTTTTTAGTTTCTTGTCATAAAATGTTATTAACAATCAAAAATTCGGTCTTTGCATATACCTTCCTTATAGGGGAACCCGTAACGAAGAAATTGACGGGTCGAACGTTTTTCCACGACCTTTAGAAGCGAAGATATAAGCATACAAGTAAGTTGCAAAATTCATTTTGTTTACAAAAAGTTGAATAACAATTAAAACCGCCATTTTGAGTGGTCAACACTATTTTTTTCGGATTCCTGAGGAAATTTTGTAGGGGGTAGGCTAATTTTTGGCTTGTCCCAAAACTTTCCGAGAAATCGTTATTTTTGAATCTAAAATCACCGGACTATTAGTTCTTTGTTGTATATTTATTTGTGACTGTATTTTGTATGTTGACCTATTCTATCCAATTTTTGTAATTGGCATAGAAAATTAATAAAATCTATCTATCTATCTATTTTTTAATGTTGAACACGAATCCTATTTTAAAAAAGGACACTCCGCTCTCCAAAGGGTAATAAAGGGCTAAAAAGGGCCAAATATTAATCGTTTATTGCTCGAACGTGTAGTGTTTCTTAAGACTAGCCTAACCTGACCTAACTAGTGTAAACCCAAGCATGCGGCAAAACTTTGGAAGAGTTTTAACCGTTCGTAAGGGTTCTATTAAAAGTTTTTACCCCTTCTGTGGTCAGCCACAAAACTTGGTTGACACTAGTTGGGTCAGGTTAGGCTAGTCTTAAAAAACACTACAACTTCGAGCAATAAACGATTAATATTTGGCCCCTTTTAGCCCTTTATTGCCACACATAAATACTTAAAAACACATTTTACGTCGAAATTTGGCAAAAAAAACATATTTTGATAATAAAAACCGGGATTTGCTCGAAATCTACGCGGTAGAAAGTTTTTTAAATTGAAAATTCGGTTTCAGCACACAAAAATATACTTAAGGCATGATAGATTTAGTCCTTGGAGTGGAACTTTTTTTTTGTAGTCCTGTGTAATAGGGTGCATCGATTTTCTTTTTTTTTACCTAATCCAAAATGGCGGGCGCCCAAAAGTTGTGTGATAGGGTTGTAAATATTACGTTAAAATTTCAAATTAAAATATTAACCTTTAGGGGTAGCGGGTTGGGGTCAAAGGTAAACATTTTTGATATTCTACATATTCAAAATGGCGGGTGTGAAAAAGTTGTGCTTTACAGTTATATATAAGAGGTAAAAACTTAAGACAAAAATATTAAGATTTAAGGGTAGCGGGTTGGGGTTAAAAGTCAACTTAATATTTTCTTTGTTCTGCATCAGATCCATTTCTATTCCCTACAAGCTCAAAGGTCCCATTTTTTTAAGGAAAATTATTTGTTTTATCATCATAGTGTGAAACAACAAACTTTATTTAAACTTTAATTTCTTTATTGGAAGTTTGATAGCAAAGGTACTTGTGTGAAAATAAACTTGATTTTATTAAAGAATAAAAAGTAAAAATAAAAATACTATAAACATTATGGTAAAACTTGCTTGTAGTAATCTTTCTTTGTGTTGAATTTGGGAATTTTGTCACAGGATCTAATCGTTGTTCTAATTAATCCATCCAGCGCTGAAGCTTCAGTTACAAGCTTTACTGCCCTTTTCACAGCTTGTGTGTGATTAGGAAATTTCTTTATTTCAATTATCAGACAATTCAGGATTATTTATAATTTGATTAAGGTCCTCTTCGGAAAAATCAACTGTTAATGGTGGCTCATTATATTCACGTTCTTGCCAATCAATCATCTCATACTAATTTGTAGCATTTAGTTTCAACGGAGCAAGTGCAAACTTTCTTAAGTCGGTATTGTTGCCTTTTCTAGCTTTTAATATTCTGCGAACGGTCAACTCCCTAATACACCGGTTTTTATCGCCCAGCATTCCCAGTAGTATGTTCTCGGGGTGTGCAAAATATCCATTTCGTATTACGACGGGATCAACTACCTACTCCTTTCAACTCTTCTGATAAATATCTGGATAATGGTATGGTCTTCCATACATTTGAAGCACCTTGCAGACATGATGGATGTGCTTCTATTTTGAACCACATTGGCATACACTTTGACAACATACGTTGCTGATATAACAAATCTGCAGAGCAACATATAAGCGAAGTATTCTATTTGCTGTCGTCAGCCATCGCGAGTGGACTATTTTGCCAGGTTCTCGTTTTGAAAGATTAATAGAAACATATCCCGTTATTACTACTTGGCATATTTCATAAAAACATAACTGATATGTGTCTAAATCTTTCACCTTAACTATAGGAATTTCGGATTTAATAATCTTAAATGCAGCTACTGGCATCTGCTCGCATTTGACTAACGACTTTCCTATTATACTTGAAAATCTTGAAATACAGTTCCGTCAATATGTTCGACCAAGTGCCTTTTAGTGGAAGTTCATTTGCATGCAGTTGGCAAATGAACCACTGAAGTGGTCTCTTAAAATGTTTTTCAAGTAGAGCTATAACACCACCTTTAGGACCAGTATTTGTAGCAGTTCCATCACATCCGACGACTTTTAAGGTATTAGTTGGGATTCGAGAGTTTTCAAAATAACTGATAATGGCGTTAATGATGTTTACAGCTGAACCAGTAGAAGGTGTGACATGTCCCAAATATGATGATCCGGGCTCTCCAATTAAAACTATATGTTCTTTGGTTGTTATCTTTCGACGGTTCTCTATTAATTTCATGGCCTTGTCTTTACGCCCATCGAAATAAAGTTCACGTAATGATATTGGCGTGCCACATGATGATAATTCACCTCTCTTCTTGCTTATAGCTCTTCTAATTTTGTTTTTATCGATTACATGCGTTGTGTTAGATTCATTAATTAAATCAAAATCTTGGAGTACTGAAGAAGCAATCAGTGCTCCAGCTCTATCGGAAATACCGCATCTATCTAAAGTTTCGGCTAAAACTGACAGTGTTCACTGTTCACCGAGCTTTCATGTATGCAGAACACAGCGCATGCTGTATTATGGGCATGCGTACATTAGATAACAAATATGTAAGTAGTAATAAGTAATTTAAATTTAATATCGTAATTAAACATAGTTTAAAAATATTATTATTTACAACCCTATCACACAACTTTTGGGCGCCCGCCATTTTGGATTAGGTAAAAAAAAAGAAAATCGATGCACCCTACTGTGTAATCTGTCTCTGGTTATTGGCTGGCGCCCACAATAAGTTTTACCTGATTAGTAAGTATTTAAAAACACAGTGAACCCACTTCTCGCTCCTGACTATTAAATCTGTCGCGCAATGTGATTACCGTCCATAAAATGTAAGAGTGGTCACGCCGCATATTATAATTAGTTATAATTAGATGTGGCTCTTTTAATAAAATGGGCTGGAGACACGCAATATGTTAAAGTTACAGAACAGTAAAGTAAAACAGAAAGTTATTCTAGACTTTATTTGAGATTTTCAACTGCGGGTTTGGATTCCCAATGTCATGGGAGGCCAACTAGAATTACATTCCAATAGAACCGATCTCTTAATCTCTGTAGAATTATTGGAATTTCAAACCTCCCACTCGAAGTAGACTGCCTAGAAATATTTACTATTACAGGCTTATTTCAATTTTCTGGTGAAATGTTCAATAATTGATGTTTTAAAGTGATTTTCTTAATTTGCTTATAGTAAAGAGAAAATCTTATCAATTAAAAATATTAATTTCCAATATTTTGATTATTTTGATAATTTACATTATGGTTACACTAGGAATGAAACAACTCATATTACATTTATCACAAAATTTTATATTTAGAAGAACTTAGCTTAAAGTTGATATACCACTGTATCTCTTAGAAATCATCGTCTAGCTCTTGAAATAATTTTCGCCCTCGTGATAGGTTCTTCAAGACATTTCAACCATGAATAAAAAAAAAGTTTAAAAACCTTAAATTTTTTTAATTAATTAATATTGATAATTAGGTGGTAGTATATATCGACAGCTATTGGAGGTTTGCTTTAATTTGGTAAGAGTTTATTTATCAGGTTAAGATTGTAATATGCAATTCGTTGGTCATTAATATTTCCATTAACTCTCAGTGTACTCACGCGTAAGTTCAAAGTGAACTATTAAAACTCCTGCGACTATTAGTGGCTTCTGTGAGTCGGACAGGTATGTAAATAATTTATAGCATAACGAGACTATGCCCCCCCCCCGTTTTCGAGGATGCTGAACACGATGGCGGTAGTTTAAACTTTTTCCGAGTTAACCCCACCCCCCAAATGGGTTAATGTGGATACGGCGTCTCATACCGTCTCACCCCCATTTTGAAGTATGCTGAATACGGAGGCGGTGGTTTAAACTCTTTCCGATTTGACCCCACCCCCCAAACGGCCAAAAACCACCCCCCAAATGGGTTAACGCGGATACGCCGTCTCATACCGACAAAACCTGCGTCACCCCCCGTTTTCGAGGATGCTGAACTCGATGGCAGTGGTTTAAACTCTTTCCGAGTTAATCCCTCCCCTCAAAACGGCCAAAAACTACCCCAGAAAGGGGTTAACGCGGATATGCCGTCTCATACCGACAAAACCTGCGTCACCCCCCCGTTTTCGAGGATTCTGAACATGATGGCGATGGTTTAAACTTTTTTCAAGTTGATCCCACCCCATAAACGGCCAAAAACAACCCCCGAAAGGGGCGAAACGCGGAAACGCCGTCTTATACCGACTAAACCTGCGTCACCTCCCATTTTCGAGGATGCTGAACACGATGGTGATGCTGGATCTTCTCCTCGAAGCAAACTAACCCCTCAAACGGCCAAATGAAGTGCACCGGACGAGAGAAAATGAATCATATGTTCACAGATCATTGAATACACACCGGATGATTATTCCAGGTTTCTTGATTGACAGTTCAACTGAAAAAATAGGCGCATACTTTGTGTCTAGTTTTTAGGTGGGAAAATCAGGTATATGTAGTCACTGGTACAATATATACTTATTTACTATATATACAAGTGGAATTACAGGGTTCATATACCTCGTAGTGAACATCACATCCTTCAACTTCACAGGCTTCATCAGCCGTTTCGGTACAGATTCGCTAATGTAATTTTTTTTTACTGTAATTTCATTCTCTTCCATTTCTTGGGAATAGCAGCAGGAATTGCTTATCAAATTCTGGAAGGAAATATGAAAACTTAAATAGGAATCGTGATTCATGATCATAATTTTGAGATTTTTTTTTTAATATAGCCGCAGTATATATAGAGTATGATTAAAGAATAAAGGAAAACCTATACACTTTAAAAAGAGTAATATACTCTGATTGCTTGTCTCTCTTATGATATACTCTCTGACATAACCATAATTATTACAATTTTTAATTATACCGAGCTTACATTATTAAAATTCTCTTTACTTTGTACTTACATTTTCTGCAGTTGTTAAACAGCCACTTATTTACGCAATAACACGCAATTATCACGAGATGAGTCGTATAGGTATTATAGTTATTGTTTTTATACCGCGAGCCTGCGTACTTTTGAATGTAATTCTTTAGTGTATGACGTTTTCCTACCTAAAAACTAGACACAAAGTATGCGCCTATTTTTTCAGTTGAACTGTCAATCAAGAAACCTGGAATCATCATCCGGTGTGTATTCAATGATCTGTGAACATAAGATTCATTTTCTCTTATCCGGTGCACTTCATTAAAACGGGTATCAGAGAGGTAGTTTTTGGCCATTAGAGGGGTTAGTTTGCTTCGGTGGGAAGATTCAGCATCACCATCGTGTTCAGCATCCTCGAAAATGGGGGGTGATGCAGGTTTAGTCAGTATGAGACCGCGTTTCACCCCTTTCGGGGGTTGTTTTTGCCTGTTTATGGTGTGGGGTCAACTAGAAAACAGTTTAAACCACCGCTATCGAGTTCAGCATCCTCGAAAACGGGGGGTGACGCACGGTATGAGACGCCGTATCCGCATTAACTCATTTGGGGGGTGGTTTTTGGCCGTTTGGAGGTGGGGTTAACTCGGAAAGAGTTTATACCACCGCCATCGTTTTATCGGTATGAGACGGCGTATCTGCGTTTCACCTCTGTCGGGTTTCTTGGCCGTTTGGGGGGTGGGGTTAACTCGGAAAGAGTTTAAACCGCCACCATCGTGTTGAGCATCCTCGAAAACGGGCGGGAGACATAATCTCCTTAAGCTATATAAATTAGTTACACTTTTCGAGATTTTCTCCGCCTACAGAAGCCACTATATTGTCAACAGATCTAATTATATTAGAGAATATTTTTTAGGTATTAAGCAAATCACAACTTACACACTTTTTTATTTATTATGAAATTACCTTCTTTCTGTATATTGTTGCCTTAACCTGGGCACGCTAATATACTAATTAGGTAAGTACTTTAAAACACTCATTATTATTGGCGAACCAATCAAAATAACTACTTTTCTAGTTAATACTGACAAAGTATTGAACTACATGATAGGATTCCTAGAAATAATACCAGACTGCAAGTATGATAAGATGTTATTCTCGGTTACGTAATGATCAGAGCTCGGGAATTTTATCTCTGTGACGTCAAAATCAGGGTTGGCTCTAGGTCAGCGCGGAAAGATTTTTATGCATATATGACACAATATATCTTACCTTTTACTTTTTTTAGGAAATTCCCTAATATTCAAAGTTAATATAGTCAGTTTATTATAAACACTCACTCGAAGAGGAAGTATTGGGAAATGTGACATTGAACATACACCCACACATGTATTTTTCACTACTTTAAAATAACACATACATTTTTGCATACCGCCGACTTTGTATAATAGGGTAGTTTCCTTCAACAAATTATTGTTATATGTTCAAAAAGTATATTAAATATACATTGCATATATCATATTAAAAAAAGTTCTAATCATCGCATGCAAGAACAAATTGGTTTTGAAAATAAAAAGGCGGTAAATGATGACGTATCTGATGATCATTCAATTCTAGAGAATTTTCATGTTTTCATTTATCATGTTGGTGGTGGTGCTCTGTTGATTTGTTGTTTACATTTACATTGTGTGTTTAATACTTGTTTATAATGGAACTTAATTTTGTGAAAGGCACTTCGGAGAATTTACCCATAGTGGATTTTTATATGGTACACGAGTTTTATGTAGACAATTTGAACTATTTAAGTGCCGAATCCCGAAATGTTAAAAATTTGAGGTTAGTATTTCTTTAAAATACAGTGACTCACATCCATACTAACTTTAATCTATTAGTCCAGTCAACAGAGCGCTAAAATGGCCGAAATCTCTAATTTGAGTGCTAATGAATGGATTTTGATAAAACCTTTATTGTGCAATGTGTTTGTAATGATGTTAGTAAAAAAGTTGAAAAAACGATTAGAGTAGGAAATGATCGGAAAGGGTAGAAAACACCTCTTTTATCATGGGTTCAGTAACTTGTAGAATAAAGTCAAAAATGAAAATAAACAATAAATTTACCTTTTTTGGCCCAAAATAAGATGTTTTTACTCTCTTTTTTCGAAAAATGCATATTTTGGAGATATGGCCACTCGAAAATTCCTAAAAGTGGGGGAGGGGAAATGTAAAAGTTGAAGAAAAAATCTGAAAAAATTCAGGTGAATATGTTACCGAAATACAAGACTTGTTTTTATTTAACTTGTCTGTAAAATCATTTCCTACTCTGATCTTTTTTCAACTCTTTTATTAACGTCATTACAAACACATTGCACAAGGTTTCATCAAAATTAATTCATTAGCACTCAAACTAGAGGTGAAACCGTTGACTGGACTATATGCTAACAGCAAATAAGCAAAGCAAACGACGCCCGTCGATTATTCCTTTATCTAACTACGCATGCGTTCACATCTGACGTGGCGATGGGCGCGAATTCAAAATTTCTTAATTTAAAAATTAATTTCACTATTAAAATGACTTTAGATTGTAAAATAAAAAAATACAGGTCAAATAAAATTTAATAAAGTACTTGAATATAAAATTTTCAAGAAATAGTCAACGACCGTATTTCACACTAGAATTGTAGATTACATACATACTAGTCAACCATCCTAGGATGGCAGGTAGCCGCGCAGATAAAAAAGAAATATCGTCACTGTTGAACAGAGACAAACAATTTCTTAGTTAGCTAGCTAGCTAGTATCTTAAGAAGCTTAAGAAGCTTAAAAAGCTTGTTTGTCTTTCTCCAATAGTGACGATATTTCTTCTCTCTCTGCGCGGCTACTTGCCTTCCTAGGATGGTTGACTAGTGCATATGGCTAGATTTGCACTACGGATTGCGAAACTGCGATCTCGGATGGTCTCCACTTTCCCTTTATTAAATGTTGACGCAAATGCGCAGAGTTACCACAGTGTAAGAATAGTAAAAGGGATTTTGTCAAAGCAATGTTTAACAATTTCGGCGACGTCGCCTAATTAAAGAAGATAATAAAATCGCATTAGTAAAAAACATATAAAAGTACCGCCGTACACAGGAATCTAATGCTGACACTCGGTCAAATCGAATGTCTTCAATACTGCAATTGTAAAAGAATCAACTACGTCTTCTGGTATTTGTCAGTACGTTTCACAAATTGCTACCTGAGGATCAGACTATCCTATGTCCACTTTCTTCAGATTTTCTGATTTTTACATTAAGTTATTCTATGTCGAAAACGCTACTTAACAATCCAATTGAATTTCTTCTATCTATGATCCCTACATGCCTAGAGTGTCTGACCAATTTATTCTATGTCCTTTACATTCACACTGAAACGAGTCAATTTATACTATGTCCTTACAACCAATAAGAGTCGAGGCCTCGTAGAATAGTTAGATATTTCAGTGAACTATTATAACTGATTACGTTTAAGGGCACTTTTAAAATAGGCACTATATTTATCGAGTGGTTTTTCACGAATTAAAGAATGAATGATGAAGAATCTGGACCATATGCATCAGATGCAATTTGTCATGAACATTTAGCTCCGGGGTTTCTCATTGAAAGTAGAAGAAGGTAATGGTTATGTATGAAATATATTTAGTTAGTTTGGTTCAATTTCTAGTTTAACTTCCGAAAGTTGTAATGAAGATAATATAGAAACTAACACTGTTACATCTCCAGAGCTGAAAAATAATAATGCTGTCATTTTGTCAGAACCTAATAATGAGATTATTATCACTTCTTCCCCACAGTCGAGCAGCTCATAGAGTCACTATAATAAAAAGAAATGAACTCAAATATGTTTTATAATTTATTATTATTATTTTTATTTCCTCACCTTTCATGTATGTATTTGTGAAAAAAATTCTTGCAATCCACTTCTCGAAGAATTTTGATAAATTGTGAGGAAAAAATATGATTTCGGCAAAAAATATCTACGCGTGGGCGCGCATGTGTGTGTGTTTCTGTATCATGCGAGCAATCACAATATTTGAGAAAATAGCATATTGAGTATCAAGGACGGCAAGGGACGTTTACCGGTCGACTGCAATGTTTGGAGGCTGAGCGCTAGCAAAGCCTCCAGTTTTGCCGGAGACCGGTGCAACCCTGAACGTTCATGATACTCATACTGTTTTTTGCACGATCGTATTAAATTACACTTCAATTAAAATGATTTAATTTCTAAGAAATAAACAAAAGGTCAAAAGCGACGTTTATATTTCGTGGCAAGTCCAATTTGTCAAATGTGATATTACTTCCACATCCAGTGGAAGTATAGTAACGACAAAAAAATTTTTAAAAATTTTTATTGTTCAAATAGGCTTAGAATGTCACGAAACGTCGAGATTTTAAGTTTGAGCGAAAAAATTTTTTCTGTCTGTCGGTCTGTCTGTCGGTCTGTCTGTCGGTCTGTCTGTCGGTCTGTCTGTAACTTTTTTTTGTGCGCACGTTTACTCTGGAACCGTTTGAGATATTGACTTGAAATTTGGTACACATATGTACTTTAACGAGATCTAGAACTAGATTATATTTTCATCTTGTTTCGTCGAAGGGTTGGGGGGTAAATTGGGGTAAATTTGGGAAAAATAGGTAAATCAAGCAGGTAAGAGTCCATAAAATTGGTATTTAGTATATACAAGAGAAGCTAAGGTCTCAAAAAAAAATTGGCATTAGCCACCCCCCATTACCACCCCCATTATTAAAGGGTGTGAAAAAAAAATATAATTTGTGTGTGTACAAGAACCAGACACCTCAAAACGTTTTTTTACTTCACCCACCCCCACTACCACCCCCTATCACCACCCCCACCCCGCTACCGATGTGGGGTATCGTTTTATGAGTTTTTGGGGTAGAAGATTTCAAATATTATATTATTAAAGTTCCATAAACAATTATTTCCACATACAAAATTTTTTCGTTGTGAGTGACTTGGATAAAAAATGTGGATGTGGAAGTAGTAATTCCTTGAGCAGCGGTATTTTTTTTATTTTGTTATAAAATTAGACGGCTGTGCTATATGTTCCCAAGACAATATTTGGTGTTATTTACAAACAAGCAAACACATTTAATTTGACAATAAATTTTTATTGTATTACTTTCTTTACAATGATTAAAGAACTTATATCTAGATACATAACAGACTATCTTTCCACTGTATACCTTGTTTGCTCCTAGTCACATTATATGTCCATTAAAGAGAATAAATGAACATCACATCCCATAGGCAACAGTGGCGTTGTGTGTGTAGAAAATGTGTAGAATGGTAAATATTTTCATTAAAATGAATTATTGCAGTTCCTGCATTACTGCTCTTTATACAACGTGACGTAGGCATACGATATTACAGTAAGATAATACAGTAAGATAAATATGTATTGAAAGGATATTAAAATTTAATTGCTATTTACTTTATAACTGTAAACTGAACTTCATCAAGTTACGACTATGAAACGATCGATTTTCTTCTTTTCTAAACTGCAAACGGCACAGCACTTAACCATTTTGCACTAAATGTATTGTCACTAAACTGTGTAAACATGAATAGAGAATATTATTTAGGTAATAAGCAAATCACAACTTAAAATAAAAAGACTGCTTCACCACATTTTGATCGAAAAACACGAAAAACACTTATTAACATTAATGGTGGACACTATCAAAGGTGTCAAACTGAGATTATGATAATCGAACTTACCGATCGTGTCCGAATCGGCCGCGAATAGATCAACTAGCCAATCAAGAACTTATGGGAAGAAGTGCCTTAGATTGTAACTATCTCAGCAACATACAAACCAGTACAATTATGTATCTAGATATAAGTTCTTTAATTGGAGGTGATTCCGAAGGCAATAGTGAAATAGAAAATGCATGTAAGATCGGATGTGTCGGTAAGTAAATCACTTACCGACGTGTTATACCTAGCAACCAGTAAATATAACCTACTGTCTTGGAAACAGATCTTGTAAAAAAGCTCGATCGTGCAAAAATAATTTAAATTTGGTGCAAGCATTCTAGAGGTCATGAAGGGTTGCAAATTAGATTTATTAGAGGATTAAAAAATTTAAAAAATAATTATTTATTTATTTGCCGCGCGATGAAGAACTTTTGGGCCCAAATAGGAAGCAGTTCTTTAATTTCACTATTTTAATTTTAAAATCATTATGCCTGACTGAGAAGTAACAGCTACTGAACCGAAAATAAGGACACGGAAAAGAGAGGCTATATTTTTGTTTGAATTTAAATGTTTATTTTTTATTCTTGTACGTTTCATAACAAAATGGAAGTAATTGAAAACCTTTGTATAGATAGTAACACGGTACATGGCAGTTTTATGCCATTAATCCTTAACTTTGTTATGTATGATTTAATCTGTATATATAAAAGAATACCCTGACTGACTGACTGACTGACTAACTGACTGACTCACTAATCTATCAATGCACAGCTGGGTCTAGAAACTTCAAATTTTGCATACAGATTCCTCGAATAACGTAGGCAACCACTAAGAAGGGATTTTTCGAAATTCGACTCCAAAGAGGGTGAAAAAGGGGGTTGAAATTTTAGACTTTTTCGAAAACGGTTAGATCTAGATGCGTGAAATTTGGCAAAAATAGTTTTTGCAAGACGAAATTTCATTTTTTTCATTTTTTTGAAGGGGTGAAAACGGGGGGTATATGTTTAAAGTGCACTCGTATTTTTGAAATCACGTAAGTCAGAAACGTGATTATTCGAGCAATGAACTCTTCTGAGGAAATAAGGAGACACGTATTCGACGATTTTCAAAAAGAAATCCCCGAAAGGGTGAACGGGGAGGGGAAGATTTTTAAGCTTTTCGGAAACGGTTAGACCTAGAAGCGTAAAATTTGGCAGAAATACTCTTTATTGTAATCTGTTAGACACGAGTAACACGAAATTTCGATTTTCACTTTTTGAAGGGTTGAAAACGGGGGTGGTAATTGGTCTAAAGGGTACCCGTATCTCTGAAATCGCGTGAAACGTGATATTCGAGCGACAGGCTCTTCTGAGGAAATAAGAAGACACGTATTCGACGGTGTTCAAAAATAAACCCCCAAAACGGGTGTACTGGGAAGGGGCGGTTTTTAAGCTTTTCGGAAACGGTTAGACTTAGAAGCGTGTTTGGCAGAAATACTTTTTATTTTAATCTATTAGACACGAGTAAGACGAAATTTTTATTTTCACTTTTTGAAGGGGTGAAAATGGGGGTGGTAGATGGTCTAAAGGGTACTCGTATCTCTGAAATCGCGTAAGTCGGAAAGGTGATGTTCCAGTGACGGGCTGTTCTGATGAAATAAGGACACACGTATTCGACGGTTTTCAATAAAAGATCCCCTTCCCGCTTCCGAACGGGCGAACAGGGAGAGGGGGGATGTTTTTCAGCATGATATTTGACACATGCCCGCCCATGTGCTCTATTGTCGATTAAAATAATATTTTTTTTCGTTTAACTCGCTCTAACACAAAAATAGACAAATTGCAATGTTCACTATGAATGCGCAGTGGGTTTTCTCGGATACTATGGATGCACAGTGGGTTTCCTCGAGTACTAAGGATACGCAGTGGGTTTCCCCGAGTACTATGGATGCATAGGGGGCTTCCTCAAGTACTATGGATGCGCAGTGGGTTTCCCCGAGCACTATGGATTCGCAGTGCGTTTTCTTGAATACTATGGATGCGCGGTGGATTTTCCCGAGCACTATGGATACGCAGTGGGTGTTCTCGAGTACTGTGGATACGCAGTGGGTTTCCTTAAATGCAATGAATGTGCAATGGGTTAGAATGTCAATATTCCTAATTCCACGCAGATGAAGTTCCGCGCGGACGAAGTCAGCCAGTATTAAAATATGTTTTATATTGCCAGCAGTTTATTGAGTTTTTATATTTAATTATTATGAAAATAAACATAATAAACACGCCACACATATTGAACAGAACAGGAAAGTATGTGCTTGATTCAAAATGGTTTTTTTATTTGCTAGATATATATTTCATGTTTTTGTAAAAACCATTACCATTTTTAGGTTAAATTTATTACCAAAAATACATTGTAGCAATGATGAATATTTCACCATTTCGTCGTTTTTCTGAAAGTTTCAGTAGGTGTTTGCAATATAATATTTTGTCTATATGAAAGCCGTTTCTGACGCCGAGATAAAATTCCCGAGCTCTGATAATGATACATTTGCTTATTAATAATTCTTAATTTCCTCCTTTTTTTTTCAAGATGGAGTGTTACGCGTAAACGGGATTAAGTGGAAACTTAAGTATGTGAAGGAGGATGAAAAGAGCTTTTCATCAACGTATGGAAACCTTAATTAGCACAAACTTCGAGCATTCACTTACAAGCCCTGTACTCGCTTTACTGGTCCATAAGTATTCAAATTTTAATTCGCCCCATCGCTGACTGAATATACGAGACCTTATTAGGGACATAAATTGGTATAAGGACAAGAGCCATTTGCTATTGATCTATTATAAAACGACTCCTGCTTAAGTGGAATGTAACGACTGCCTAAGTGGTTGAATGTAAGGCAGTCAAAAGACATTCCGAAACTTATGATGTGTAACAGTTTGCAAGGAGACGCCATAGAACATCGCGATGCTCTCCAAGCATCTGCTCTGTGAACTTGCAAATTACTTGAGTCTCTTCGTTGCATACCTTGCAAGAATATATCCTGGAACAATAACTAGCATCTTTTGTATGCTATCTGCGATATATTAAATTCTTTCGAGATGAGATGCAAACGAGCGAAAACTTAACCTTTATGACGAAATTAATTAGCGTTTCCATTGTTAGATTTTATTTATTTTTCGAAATTTCATCTCGTTTGTGGGTGAATGTTGATTGTGCTCGGATCTAATTAAAATGCAAGCGCGTTTATTTGGCACGGAATTACCAGACACTTGTTTTTTTTTTATGATAATAATTATTTATTTTCTACTGATAACAAGTACAATGTATAGAATTCACCAAATTTGTACAAATTCATAGACTTTGTGAACGTGTTTGCCCATTAAATTTTTTTTATTTCTTTTAAAAATATAAAAATTTTCACTATATTTAACATATCTTGGTATAGTTGTCTACGAATGTATAGAGCACATAAAAAATCTCAAAGCTTTGCCGTTAAAGAATTAAGTGGAGGGCAGGCATGCTTTAATTTTCTACAGCATGTTAAATAATTAATATAATGTATGTATTACATCAATATTCTCATGTAAAGTACGTTCTGGCATTATCTAAATAAGAAATTAATTAATTAATCAATCATAATTTCAAATTATTTTGATATAGTTATGCGACTCGTTCCTACCGAAAATATTTTACAATGGTAATTAGCTATACTTGACGATATTTTTTTTACAATTTTTTCATGCTCACCCCCTAAAGTGGTTGCAATTATTTAAAAAATGGAGTATAGAAAATTTTAACTTCATCGGATAACGCTAGCCCGTGCCCCAAGGCAATTAAAATTCACCGTAAGACGCAGTTTTTATCTATTTTCAATAGTATCTCGTGAACTGTTGATTACATCGAAATGGTGCGGGAGCTAAGTGGCTTTTCCGACACTTATCGTTACAAGCATTTTCTTTGCGCTGATTAATTCTATCGAACTTAAATAACGACAAAATAGACTTCTGGCATATGTCAGCCCGTCGAGTTGGCCATGGTTCAAGATATAAAAATCAGTGAAATTATATCATCGTTACAAAGCCAATTTTTGTGTGTACACATTTTATGTTTAGAATGAATAAAATAAGATTGCCAGAGAGTGTGGGCCATCAGGGACGCAACCAGAAAGGTCAAAGGGGTAAAAAAACGGAGTTATATAACATCATCGTTACAACTTTTTTAAGATTGAGTATGTTTATTTAAATGTTTTGAAAACAGAAAAAAATCCCAGAAAGAAACTCCCGTCAGTAAGGCTAGCCAGAAAGAAAATGTTTGGGATTTTTGAAGAAAATTGGATTTTTTTTCGCATATTTCATCTCAGAACTCTAAACTCATCGTTACAAGTTCTGGCTCCTTTTTAAAACGTAAATATAAGCTCCTTCAACAATAGAATAGCCTCCCCGTAATGTTCTTAGTGTCAACAAAAGTACCATAGGCTCTTAAATGGGCAGTTCTACAAAGCATGGTCGATTTCACATTGACAATGTTAAAAAATAAAATGTCAGGAATTTATTGATGGCATACATTTTTGAAATGGTTAAAGTGTCTACTTTTCAGGTATGCCTTGTGGCACCAGCTTTTTTCCCCGTGACTAAAATGTTACTTAGTGAAACGTATAACAAAACACACGAAGTCACATTTATATTTGTGCTGTGTATTATTATAAATATGCTAAATGGATTATGAAAAAGTTGATTCTTTGAAGTGAAAAATATGTCCTACAAGATATTAGAGAAAATTTTGGTCTTAATAATACCCATGAATAAAATAAAAAGTGATATAACTAGAAGTATCTGTTTCTTTCTTATTTGACCCTAATATTTTCGAAATTCAGTTAACTGTATTGACTCAAATTACCTGTTTGTGTCTAAATTTTGTTACCGATAAACACTTTTGTTCATAATTTAAAGGACAATGGTCCTAACGAGATAAATACTATTTATGACACCATTGTGAATGAGGTACTGTGAGTTACGCGTGTCGATCGTGAGTGGCATGAGATGGTTGTGAGATTCGTAAAACGGTCGTGTAATTGCTGGATGAGATTGTGCCAAATTTTTGAAAATAGAAATAATATTTGAGGGTCAGATCATATGTATTTTGGCTAGTAGGAACCAAATATGAAAAAATATACAAGTTGTCCCATTTAAAAAACTTGATTTTCACGTCATTTGCCTCGAAACCGGAAGTCAGAAGTTGGTTTTTTAAATCATATAATTGGAAATTTCATCCCATATGGCTACACCAAATTTGAAAAAAATCCATTCAACCATTCAAAAGTTACAAGAGTGAAGGAGAGTAATGCCAATGAAATTTCTCATAACCGTCACTAGAGTCTCAAGACCATCACACTCAAATTTGTGCCATGTGACGGTCATGAGTGTGACGGTTGTGAGGACCGCTAGACAAAAATGACTAAGAATTATATTCACCCTAAGCTATTATTAAAGTAAGGTTAGGAGAAGACAGTGTACTGGATACCTCAAAATAAAAATGTATTTGGATATTAATAAGTTGATAAATGCTAAAATACACAACGTGACGATCATGAAAGAAAGCACAGGGCCATATATTAGACTTACCATATAAATTACTGGAAATTCAAAATGTTTTGGGAAACAGCACTTGGTTATTGTATCTCACATGGTTTCACAACGAAAACTAAAAATTTTGATGTGTTTCTGAGTCGCTGGTAGTCCTAGCATTCAATTTATTAACTAATAATGAGCGCTGTGATGGTCGTAAGTATTAACCAAGTTACGCGACTTTAATAGTTTATATATTAAATCCTAGACATTAAAACATGAAAGTTGTATCTTGCCAACAAATTTTGGATATTTTGTAATAATTATAGCAGAGATGGACACTAACCATTTCTCTGGTAACAAAATTCCCGCCAAAACAAGTGTAAATCTGTATGGTCTTGAGTTTTAGGAGGAAAAACAGCCAATATTTTATTTTTGTCGTAATTTAGCTCAAGATTTTTATTATAAAAAGGTGCGGTAAGACTCATCTAAGCGAATATTGGATACGGGTTGTAGCTTGGACCAATTTTTGATCAGTAAATCACTAATATCATGAATCGACCATGCTTTGTAGAACTGCCCAAATATACAGGAATTTAACACTTTCGGCTGACTTGACTCCGTGCCGTGCCTCAGATGTATTGTATCATTATTACCTTTCTGGCTGCGCCTCCTGACGGCCTACACTTTCTGGCGATCATATTTTATTCATTCTAAATATAAAATGTGTACACACAAAAAAAATGAGCCTTGTAACGATGACATGATTTCACTGATTTTTAAACACTCCTGACAGGATGTGCCCAGCCAGAAGTCGATTTTATGAATCGTTATCATCCATTAAACCATAAAAATATCTCAAAGTTCATAAAACGATGAGCTGCCGAAAAAGCCACCTAGCTTTGGTTGGCATAAACACCCACCAGAATATTCAGGTTCTCGTTGAAATGCCAGGATACACGTTTTGTGTTCCATGAATTAATCGAATTAGCTTCCCTCTATTGTAAGGGATGTCTTATAGCCACGCAGTATCTGTTGCGGTTGTCTGCTAGGCATTCGACCTCAGGTCGTTTTTTAATAACAAAGCTTCCCTGCGATATCGCCATCTGCTGCAGCTGAGGCTCGAACTCAGTAACGATAATAGCGACTAACCACGTTGTTTCACTCAATCGCGGTCTAGGCCATTGCTACAGTTTCGTTAACTTGCTAAAAAATGGCACTAAACATCCATACTCTAGCCAGGAACCGAGAAACCTGTGGTCTCAATAACACGTAAGCACTGAACACTGAGTCGGTCAAGTTTCTTTCACCATTTGCCATCTGATTTTCCATGAACCATTAACCATTTTATGTTTTCTTCGGCTTCAATTGTTAGCAATTATAGTCACATATTACTGAATTCACCGGTCACGAGTCTTCACGACGCTGCTAAAATCTTTCTATTTAGCGATTTTACTAATCAAATTATCGGCAGTAAACTGCCATTTTTAGCAGACAAGTTTTAAGTGAGTTTATTTCAATTTCAGAGAAGTTAAAATGACAATTTGTAAAAGCGTTTTGCATATTATTTGCGAAATATTAACATTTTGGCAAAAAGTCTGAATAATAACGTGTAATAAACAATATTGTCCAGAGATAGAACCTTATATTCGAGATAGAGGTGTCTAGAAAAAACATTTGAAGAAGGGGTTGAAAGTACAGCTAAAAAAGAAGAGAACTTTTGAGAAAAATTAGATAAACTCTCATTTTTTGGTCACATCAACCGAAGAGTGGACAATATAAAACAGTTGATATTTCAGGAAAACTAGATAGCAAAAAAGCGAAGTGGCCGATCTGCTGAACTTGTGCTGATATTGTAGAAGAACGCACTACCGGGCGTCAAATGACGCGACACAATTTAATTTCTCAAGGGGCGCCAGTCGCGTATTACCCCGTTCTTCTACCTCCCAGGTGGGTTCGAGATAAGATGCACTGAAGATAGTCGAATAATGGATCAAGGCTGCACTACCACAGATCGGTAACGACGCTCTCTCTGGACATGTGTTCCCTCGTTAGGGGTTTAGGTACCTTTTGAAATTCCGAATTTTTACATAAAAAATCCCAACCGAAGAATTTCTCTTTGGAGGAATTAATTCTGTACGTAGTAACCACGTTTTTATCTGTTAATAACGGACTCTACACCTTAGGGATTTCTCAAAAAACGCATAAAAAATCCCTATCGAACTTCCGTACAACAACTAGAAGGTCGAGTATGGGGCATTAACTCGACACATCCGGTTTTCGGTACGAAAATTCCAGGGATTATAGACCGTCAACAGACCTCAAGATTAATTAAGATGCAAAAGTTCAAAGAATTCGTTTATTTAACAGAAATGGTTACACAAAATTCTTAAGATAAGAATCGTGCCTTCCCCAATCAAGGCAATGGCTTTCAGACCATATAAGCGAGTGCGCTTACGCTAACGATCGATTTGGCAGAAAAGATTCATGCATACCTTCTCAGAATCCAAATGCGAGCTTTTTCGAGAAATCTGAGACTATTTGTAATTTCATAATTACGGCTGACTGATTTTAACTTAAAAAAAGTTTTACTAAATGAATTTAGATTCGCTAGAGACTACTTAGCTTTAAAGTTCTTGTATCGTGGCGGTTCACGTACTCAGACACATTCGTGAGGACTTATGACTGCATAAGTTTAATGGCGTTCAATCAGTCCACAACTTACTTGCCTTTATGCAGTTGTTCAATATTATAGATATGGCAGCAACCCACCTTCGAGCGACTTTTAGGCAAAATTGAATTTTTGGTTTTTTATGCACAAGGCGTTTTCCTCTATAACTTTGCCATTTAGAAAGCCCCGCTATTGGCTTTCCTACCATCGCTTTGTCGAGACCACTCAACGCGCTCGACCAAATTGCGAGCCGCTGTAACGCGAGTAACTTTTAAATGAAATTTCGGCGTACTTTTGATAAATTGATTTTCAAGCCAAATTTCGACACATCCAACTTTGTTGCACTTCTGAAAAAGTATATTATTCATAAATCCTTTGCCATTATATACTTTCGCTCTCATATCCTGAACCAAAACATATTTTCCCAAGTGAAAATTCGCTGTTTCTCCGAATTTTCACCTGGTCATTTCTGACGCTTTATAGAACTCATAACGGTCCTTATGGACTGATCTGTGCCTCTGCAGACTCTTAACAATGTCCTTAAATGAAATTTAAGGACGATTTTAGGACAATTTTGGAGAGTTCTACAACAATATCAGCAAGGAGCTAATGGGAAAAGCTTTGGAAAGGTTGTGCGGCACTGACAATGCCGGTGGGTTTGGATATATGACTGTGGACAGCCTTAGTTTTGGATTTGGAGGTTGTCTAGTTATATGTGGTGGTGTGCATTTATGGTGTGCGTGTTTGTGCGTATTACTTCAGAGTTAGATTTGATGTACAACCCTGAAAACAGATTTATTAAATTTCAAGTAATACAAATTTGAGATGATCAGTTTGAGATCATTTGGAAACGACGTAGAAAATGAAAAAATAATGTTTAAAGCCAAAATTACACTATGAAAATTTAAGAAGTCTATTTTATATGGCCAGTAATGTACACAATTTTGTTTGTAAGGTATCATTGAGAAGCTAATTCGAATAATTCATGGGATCTAAAAGAATAGCGAGAATATGAATGTTCTAGTTACCTGTTTACCCCAATCAAAACCCCATTATTTCGAAAATTATTAATTGTACGAGAAAAATACAAATAAACGAAGTTTCAGAAAATGAAATTTTCATTCGATTAAAAATGTAGAAAATTTCGATATGATCAACCAGTAACGAGATACTTTTGAAAAAAGGTGAAAATTGCTTATTTTAGTGACTTTTAATGGCCTTGGGGCACGGGTTAGCGTTATCCGATCGAGTTGAAATTTTGTACAGTTCATTTTTTAAATAACCGGAACCACTTTCGTGGATGAGACCGAAAAAAATCTAATGTCGCAAAATAAGGACCACCCTAACCAGCAGTAAAAGCCTTATAGGGACAGAGGCGGACTACGACGTCAGTCTATCGTCATATATTGAACAAACCACACTAATTATATATTTATATGTATGTAAACAGTTTATGATCTCAGTGCTTACATTATATTTGGATTATAAGAGCTTAGAGTGTACAATACTTTAACAGGTAGGTGAAATTTTCCTTTGTGTCTAAGCGTATTTTATGCTGTTGTGTCTTTATAAATATTTTGGCGGGTGGTGAATTTTTCGGGTGTTTTCTGATTAAGAGTGGCTGTGGTAAAATAATATTGTGAAAATGTTCAGGCCTTGGGAAGATCTTTAGCCTAGCACTAGCAGATAATGTCAGGAAGATATGGGTAATGGTAATGGCTCACAAATTACAGATAATGTTTCCACACAACATTTATGCGAACATACTCAAAAAGTAGTTTTAAATGTTTATAGAAGCCACTCACCTTTGATTTTATATCTGCTCTATCTACAAACGATAGAAATCATGTCATAAAATGGTTTAATTTATCTCAGAATAGGTGGTTCTTTAACAACATCTACAATTTGAACCCTATATTAAAAATATTTCAAGTTTTTTAGTTTTTGAAGACAAAGCAGCATGTTCCTCTTATTATCTGGCTGCGACATCTCGAAGCGCCTCCGCTAGATGGCCCAGTGCTGCTGCCTACTTTCGTCTAATCCATTTTATTGTTAATTAGGACTTTCAGTAGTTTGCATAAACCGGTTTTTTGTTTAGTACAGTTTTTATGTGGTTTAATGTGATTCTACAATATGTTTGTATTTTGAAGCGTTGGTTACTAAAATATTTTTTATCTAATGCCACTAATTATATTCGCATGTTCAGAAGTTTTTGTTTCACCATAATCCATACCATAGTCCTGAGTTGAACTATTTCCAAAATTTACAAAATCGAAAATTTTTTTGGACGTAGGGGAGAGTAGTAAACCCGATTATCACTCATTTCGTGTCACTATTTAACTATTAACTAATAACTACTTACTAACTGCAGGTAACTATACACCTATAAAAGTTTTATTTAACTGTCAGTTGTCGCTTGTACATCCGACTCCTACGCTGCTTGCAATTGAAGTGCATATTTAGAAGAAGAACGTCAATATAAATAAGAAAAACTAAGTAATTTTTTATCAGTATGAAAGTTTCGCTTTCATACCCAATGAAAACACAAATGTTTTAAAGACGTTAAAATTAGCGATAACCGAACGTTTAGTAACCATTGTATTATTGAATCAGCGGACGAATTTCCTGCGGTTCAACGTGTATTTCAAAGTATTTTATAACATTTTTGTAACGATTCATCTATAATATTACTTAACGTTGAATTTAACCGTTAGTCAACGTTATAGGATGACGGTTTTGTAACGTTATGTCTATAATATTACTTAACGTTGAAGTTGACCGCTAGTGAACGTTTTAACAACGTTAGCTAACGATAAAATTCAACGTTAAGTAATATTATAGACCTAACGTTACAAAAACGTCATACTATAATGTTCACTAGCGGTCAAATTCAACGATAAGTAATATTATAGATGTAACGTTACAAAAACGTCATCATATAATGTTAATTAACGGTCAAATTCAACGTTAAATATAACGTTACAAAAATATTATAAAATACTTTGAAATACACGTTGAACCTCGGGACATTCGTCCGTTGATTCAACGTCGTAATACAGTGGTTACTAAACGTTCGGTTATCGTTAATTTCAATGTCTTTTAAACGTTTGTGTTCTCATTGGGATCCATATTAACATTATTATTGATATGATTGGAAAATAACTGAAATAACCACGTTGTATCCCGAGCCACAAAATAATGATCTTTAATCTGATCCTTATAAAATCCGTCCATATAAATCGTTGTTCCATGAAAGAATTGGAACTTTGCAATCTATGTTTTTTAATTTCTATAAGTTAAGAGTATAAGCTAAAGCATGACAAATTATTGCCAGTGGTTTGTATGTATCGCCATCTACAAATAACTTCTGCAACAAACTACGTGGTAAGCAGGCAAATTTAATGCATTAAGATAGATGAGTATAAACACGTTAAAAAAACGTCAACATCTACCATTTATTTTACCTGTAGATTTAGAACGTCAGTGTATTTTAATAAGTGGAAAGCATCAGTTATTTTATTTAACGTTGTATATAATGTAACTTCAATATATAATAGTTATTAATGATACTAGTTTGATATGAACACTATATAACGAAACGCATGTGAAGTTAACCAGGAGGTGGAGCCGAGTGATTTTATCACACTAGTTTCATTAATTGTCATACACGTCTATCATTCAAAATTTAATACATTTAACTTTAAACTTTAAAATAACATTTAGCTTTAAGATATGGTATATTTGTCATTAATTTCTTACGTCAAAAACACGTAAAAATTTAATCATTAAATAATTAATATGCTAACGTAAAAATTGCATTTGATTTTCACACAAATTAATTTTTTATATAATTTTACATTCAGTAAAAATGCTTGGAATAAGCGTTATTTAATAATTTACTGAATATGTAAAAATAACGTTATGTTTTATAATATCTTACTTTTAAAACTCGTCTAAACAAAACATTTTTCCATACATTATTTATAACCTTATATTCAGTAAAATTTTACGCAACTAAAATGTTTAAAACAAACGTTGATAAATATTTAACTTTGAACGTTACGTAACGTTAATTTTTAACACATGTTGTATTATCACTCATTTCGACCAATAAAAACACGTAAAAGATTAAATTGTTAAACATTAATATGTACACGTGAAAATCACGCTTGAATTTCACAGATAATTTATTTTTAGCAAATTTTTGTTGTTTTTAGGACTGTAAAAATACACGTTATTTGATAATTAACTGAATACGTTAAAAGAACGTTATGTCTTAAGTATGATTAATTTCCTGTTAATATCTTACGTTTAAAACTCGTCTAGATAAAACTTTTTTCCATATTGTATTTATAACCATATATTCAGTAAAATTTTACGTAATTAAAATGTTTAAAAACAAAGTTTGAAAAACATTTAATTTTGAACTTTACAGTAACATTTATTTTTAACACAAGACGTATTCATCATTCATGTCTAACATTGAAAACACGTAAAAAATTAAATTGTTAAACAGTAATATGTTAACGTAAAAATCACGCTGGAATTTCACAGACAATTTATTTTTGGTGGATTTTTGTCGTTTTTAGGACGTTAAAAATATATGTTATTTAATAATTCACTGAATACATTAAAATAACGTTATGTCTTAAGGCATGATTCATTTTTCGTTAATATCTTACGTTCAAAACTCGTATAAAGAAAACACTTTTTATATGTTGTTTATAACCATATATTCAGTAAAATTGTACGCAATTAAACCGTTTAAAACAAACGTTGATAAACACTTAACTTTGAACGTTACAGTAGCGATTATTTTTAAGACATAGTGTATTTATCATTCATGTCTAACATTAAAAACACGTAAAAAAATTAATTGTTAAATAGTAATATGTTAACGTGAAAATCACGCTGTAATTACACAGACAATTTATTTTTAGAGAATTTTTGTCGCTTATAGGACGTTAAAGATAAACGTTAACCCAACATATTAGTTTAACGTTTCTTAATAGTAATTTTAACACTTTAGGTCATTTTGTGCTGTTACATTAACGTTTAAAAAACGTTCAGTTGAAAAGGCGTTTAAAAAAACGTTGTCTTTTTAACCATTAACGTTATTTCAACCAAGGCAACGTTATTTTAACGTTTTTTTAACTATGGTGTTCTCACTGGGATAATACCTAAATAATGTATAGACGCTTATCTACCAAATAATAAAATGACAAAAAATTTAAAAAAAAATCGAACCCGCCTTCAAAAAATATCTCTAATAAGTAAGAAATAAAGTTTCACTCAATTTTACAAATACCTGCCTACCTATTAGTGGAAAGGAGCAAGGAACTGTACCTTATTACTAAATATAAATTTGAAGTCGATGCAAAAAAAATTACTAATTTTAAAAATACGCTTTGCACCGACTTTAAATTGATACTTGGTAATAAGGTATGGGTCCTTGCTACTTTCCACTAATAGATAGAAAGGTATTTGTAAAAGTGAGTGAGATTTTATCTCTTACTTTTTAGAGATATTTTATGAAGGCGAATTTATTCGATTAAAAGAAAATAAAAAATTCAACCTCTTTAGTAGCTTCACATATTTCAAGGTCCCTGCCTGGAGGATAAACAAATAATACATCATAACCTCACTTTGGTTCCTTATAATAATATACTTTTAGCCCACAATACATAATATCACATAGTCGTTTACTTTTCGGTTTCCGTCATTGTACCAGGTTTCACATAAATCTACAAAAAATTTGGCTGACATTATCGCATATAATTTAAAAACCATCATGCATTGAAATCGTCATCATTAACAACATTGCAAACAATGACATGAGCGAAAGCATGCTGTATAATTTGTTTGTAAAAGCAAGTTTTTCAATGGACGCGTTTCTCAATAAAAGTTTCAGTTCATACTGTTGCCACACAAAACATTCTTCGTCTGATTCGCCTCCATGCAAGGCTCTATTTCGTTGCGAAATGGTATATGTCATGAGAGGAACTTATAATAATACCCTTTTGTTTGTGAAAAATTATCGGTATTATAAATAGCCCAGGAATTTTAGTTTTTTACCCGGAATTAATTATTGTAAAGCTGAAAATTTCCAGGATTGTAGTTTTGGTCCAGAACAACATGTAGCAAAAGTCCCCTACTCTCCCCCGTCGGCTTCCCTGTTTTTTCAGAGCAACAAGGGCCTAAGTCGCAAAAATTGCAGAGCTGACTATAAAGTGCAACAGGAAGGTTGTTACTGGTCCGATTTGGGCCGAAATGATGATTAAAGATTAGGAGAAGCATATCCGTTCATATTTCAGATGTTCCATGCATATTTTTGTTCATAATTTTTCATTCTAGTTCTGTCAACATTTCAAAAATTTAAAATAATTAAAAAAAAAATTAGAAAAATTCCGAAATGGCGCCATTGCGGGTAAATGAAGACTCAGAGGGAAAAACGTATCCCAATAAATATTTATCTTCATACCCTGGGCTTTCCATTGGTATGTCTATCTTCTCTGTAGCGTCACCCGTTACGAAGTTACGCCACTCTGAGTGTCGCAGCGGCGACACTCGGACCTTTAAGTGCGTTCATTGTTGCGTCTATCACGTCTAGTCTAAACAACCAAGAAGGCGCAAGACGAGCTATACCCTTAGTTCTTTAACTTTGACAGTTCTCTAAGTGTATGCATTGGTTCATTGATGCGGCAAAATTGAGTGATCTTAGTTAAGCCATGTAGCACAGGAATTTTAGTTTTGACCCGGAATTAATTATTGTAAAGCTGAAAACTTGCAGGATTGTAGTTTTGGTCCAGGACAACACGTACCAAAAAGTGCTCTACTCTCACCTGTCGGCTTCCCTGTTTTTGTGGAGCAACAAGGGCCTAAGTCGCAGAAATTGCAGAGCTGGCTATAAAGTGCAGCAAAAAGGTTGTTACTGGTCCGATTTGATTCGAAATGATCATAAAAGCTTCGTAGAAGCATATCCGTTCGTATTTCACATGTTCCATGCATATTTCGTTCGTAATTTTCTGTTCTAGTGCTGACGAAACTTCAAAAATTGAAAAAAATTCGAAATGGCTCCCGGATAAATGATGACTCAGATGGGAAAATGTACCCGAATAAACATTTCTCTTCATACTTTGGGATTCCCATTGGTATGTCTACCTTCTCTGTAGCGTCACCCTTTATGGAGCTACGCAACTTTGAGAGTCAGCGCGTGGCGGCCACGCCCGCCATGTGCCCGGGGGAACTGCCCTGGCTGCGCTGATGAGATCAGTTGCGAAGTCCTGTTTATATATTATTTTTTTTTTTGTAAAATTTATTGAATAAAATTTAACTTGTCAGACTCAGAAAATGACTTTATTCGGCTAGACAATTGACATTATTGATCTACTGGGAAGTAGGGTCGTCCGTATCATTATCCATATCCACGACTGGCTGTTTGTGCAGCTGGATTCTCTACAGATTCGGCACATGATGCTGTAGTTCCTGCACTCACACCAGGCACCGCAGTCCATCTTGTAGATACAAGAAATTAGCCGTAGCAGGCTATCGGGAGCTGGCTGCCTTGTGGTAGAAACAAGGATCGGAACCAGGCCCTGGAGTCCTGATTTCCACTCCCAGTCCTCCAGGTGAGGAGAGGAGTCAGGGAGAATATTGTGAAGATTTAATCTCCCGAAAAGCTTGCAGCACTCAATTAATGTGCATGTGCTTTTTGCCTATCCAACAATGGCTAGACGTCAAGGTAGGCAGCTCCCGATAGCCTGCTACGGCTAATTTCTTGCGCTGCAAGGTGGACTGCGGTGCCCGGTGCGAGTGCAGGAACTCTGGTCTGAACTGCAGCATCATGTGCCGAACCTGTAGAGAATCCAGCTGCACAAACAGCCAGTCATGGATATGGATGATGATCCGGACGACCCCACTTCCCAGTAGATCAATAATGTCAATTGTCTAGCCGAATAAAGTAATTTTCTGAGTCTGACAAGTTAAATTTCATTCAATAAATCTTATAAAACACCAATAATATATAAACAGGAATTCGCAACTGGTCTCATCAGCGCAGCCAGGGCAGTTCCACCTTGCACATGGCGGGCGCGGCCACCGCGCGCAGACTCTCAAAGTTGCGTAGCTCCGTAACGGGTGACGCTACAGAAAAGGTAGATATACCAATGGAAAGCCTAAAGTATAAAGAGAAATGTTTATTCGGGTACGTTTTTCCCTTCGAGTCTTCATTTATCCGCAATGAAGCCATTTCGAATTTTTTCAATTTTTGAATTGACAGCACTAGAACGGAAAATTATGAACGAAATATGCATGGAATATGTGAAATACGAACGGATATGGTTCTCCGAAGCTTTAATGATCATTTCGACCCAAATCGGAGCAGTAACAACCTTTTTGCTGCACTTTATAGCCAGTTCTGCAATTTCTGCGTTTTAGGAACTCATTGCTCCGCAAAAACAGGGAAGCCGACAGGATAGAGTAGGGAAATTTTTGGTACGTGTTGTCCTGGACCAAAACTACAATCCTGCAAATTTTCAGCTTTACAATAATTAATTCCGGGTCAAAAACTAAAATTCCTGTGCTACATGGCTTAACTAAGATCACTCAATTTTGCCGCACCAATGAACCAATGCATACACTTAGAGAACTGTCAAAGTTAAAAAACTGAGGGTATAGCTCGTCTTGCGCTTTCTTGATTGTATCGACTAGACGTGATAGACGCAACAATGAACGCACTTAAATGTCCGAGTGTCGCCGCTGCGACACTCAGTGTGGCGTAACTCTGTAACGGGTGACGCTACAGAGAAGGTAGATATACCAATGGAAAGCCCAAAGTATGAAGAGAAATGTTTATTGAGGTACGTTTTCCCCTCCGAGTCTTCATTTATCCGCAGTGGCGCCATTTCGGAATTTTTTAACTTTTTTTAAAATTTTTGAAATGTTGACATAACTAGAACGGAAAATTATGAACAAAAATATGCATGGAACATCTGAAATATGAACGGATATGCTTCTCTTAATCTTTTATGATCATTTTGACACAAATCGGACCAGTAACAACCTTCCTGTTGCACTTTATAGCCAGCTCTGCAATTTTTGCGACTTAGGCCTTTGTTGCTACGCAAAAACAGGGAAGCCTACGGGGGAGAGTAGGGGACTTTTTGCAACGTGTTGTCCTGGATCAAAACTACAATTCTGGAAATTTTCAGCCTTACAATAATTAATTCCGGGTAGAAGCGATATTTTGACTAAAATTCCTGCGCTAAAATAATCGAGAACTAAATTTTTAATTGATGCACCGGCGACTCCGCTAAATCTTCGATTATGCTCGTAATATAAAAAATTGTTTCCAACTTTTGTTCGCCTTACACTACATGTAGCTTGATAAATTTAGTGTAGGACTACCGCCGGACCATGGCTTATTTGTAAAAATCTACCCTCTCTATTTGACATCCTCTATTCATTAATTATTTTATTTTTTCAACGACTCGAATGTTTTTCGATATTGAATAAACAGCCTGAAATAAACAATTGCCGTCATCTAAAATGGCAATAACGTATTGTTCCATCATGAAAAAAGACATTTTCCGCAGAATTAACTAAAATACTTTATTGATCATAAAAATGAATAAAACAAAATAAAGAACGTAAATTAATTAGATGTTTTCAAGTGCAATGCAATACTCACCTGCTAGGGTTTCCCCAATTAACTAAACTGTAATATGCCCTCAATATCTACATGCAGCGTTTGATGTAGGTACGAAATTAGTGATGAGAGATCTGCAAACAGAGGGCTTTATTTAAAAAAAGAGAATCGTCTAAATCGCGGAAAATCAGTGGGAATCGCTGTCGAAGACGGGGAAGATAAATGTTTCCTGTTTTAAATATATAGATAGATAGTATGTATATATGTAGTATGTACACTTCTGACGTAAATCAAAAAGGTAATCTCCCAAAAACAAAACATTAAAAATATAAATTTTGATGTTGATGGTTTATATATTTAAATAATATATAAAAACTTTCACCGACTTATGACGACTCGACTACAATTATAAGTTTTAAGCATATCACAAACATCCTGTATGAGTGAAAAAGCTATATCCCATTAAAGTGTTGGACAAATTGTTAAAAGCAGTCGACAATCCCCTATTGCAATTTTTATCCGCTTTTACTGTGCGTGGTATAATTTTCTATTTTATCCATGTCTTTCTTACAAGCGTTTCATGCGATCCAATTCAGAAAGTTTCCTTTATTACTCCCTAAGTAATATATTATAAATAATGTTAGGAGCATCAAGAGGCTAGACGCATTACCTACAAAATTGTTATTTCCAAGTAATAATGAGGAGTTTTCGCTGCTGTACCATTATATTTCAGCGGAATATCTAGTTACATACTTCTAAATTAAAAATATTTTCCCTTTGCGTTTTTACTTATAATAATTAGTGTAGTAGGATCAAGTTAGATATTATGAAATATAGCATGTTTTTTCAGGTATAATTTTCATGCTCATGTGGACATATAGTACATTTATTAGAGGTTTAAACTTAATGGAATAATGTCATATGATTTATTTTTACAATTGATTATTTGTTATTTATTTGCTTTCATCATGATTAGAGAATATTATAGCACAGTAAGTGAAGCTTTTAAATCTCAGCCAGAAAACGATGTAATGAATTTCCAAATTTCACCCCCTAAAATTATTTAGTATTCCTAGACGTTTTTTTTTTAAATTACTCGAAAAATGTGGACTTTAATAAAAAATGCAGTACAAAATTATAGCTTTTACGAACACAAATCGAATGGTTTTATCTTTTTTTTCTCCGATGTTTAGTTTTGGAAATATGGCATTTTCAAAATGGCAGCGAAACGTTCAGAAAAATATACGACGTTAAAATTTAAAATTACTCAAAATCTACAACTATGAGACAAATTTTTATTCTTGTAAAAATTAAAGTTAATAAAATATTCTTTCGATTAAACCTTATTACGACCTTTTATAATGAAAACTAAAAAAGTTACAAACAAAAAAGTAGCGCATTTAAGGATTTAGGCGCCATTTTTTTAAGTCTAATTGGTCTAATTTCTTATTAATTCAAAATTTTTTAAAATCCTTCTAGATGTTGTTAACGCATATTATTACCAACATGCCCTAATTTTTTAGAATTTTTAAAATAATTATTTTTCATTCTGTACCCATTTTCAATAATGAAAATTTTCATAATTTTTTTTTTAAAAATCGGATTTTTGGAAATTGCTCAGAAAATATTTTTTTATACAAAATTGTAGGAGTACAAAAATAAGCCTATAAAAAACGAATAGTTCGTATTTTTTTATTTTCCTACGACAAACTGTTCCAGAGATAAAAGGTTTAAATATGGCGCTTGAGAGCATACGCAAGAAAATTATGTATTTAAAATTGAAATATCTCAAAAACTATAAGTTGATAAAAACATGATATAAGAATGAAATTAAGCTTATCAAAAAACGAAGAGTCTGGGTTTTTATTTTTTATCCTACGACAAACTGTTCCAGATATATGACAGTTTGAAATAATGTTGAGACTTTTCAATTTGTACGCGCATTTTAATTAGTTCACTTAATTTTATTAATTTGATTTATTAAAAACAATCTGTATTTTTAATAAAATTAGACATATTACTATACTCTTTTGTGCCCATTTTTAATCCACCATTCTTTTTTTATAAATTCAGACCTCATAATAATATTCAGTGACTTAAAAAACATAAATATATGGATTTTCGTGATTTTATTTGTAACATTAGAAGAATTATTAATTTTTCAGTATTTTCAGTATTTATTATTTTCATATTTCCTTTGCTTTTACCTCAAAACCATATTCAGCGACCTCAAAAACATATATATTGGTTTTCGTGATTTTATTCGTCAAATTAGAAGACATTAATCTTTCAGAATTTAGGGGTGATTTCAACCCTTAATATTTTCGTCTCATAGTTTTAACCTCACACTCTTATTCAGCGACCTCAAAAACATAAGTATCTGGATTTTCATTAATATATTAGAAGAGTTATTAATTTTTCAGGTTTTAGGGGTGGTTTCCAACCTTAAAAATAAAAAGCGGGTAATGCGACAATATAGATTCTGATGTACGTATTTTATAAAGTATATTGCAAAAAAATTTAAGGAAATTTCTTTCATCGTTTTCGGGCCGGGAATTTTAGCATTTTTACTGCTTCACTTACTGTACTATTAGGAATTAAGCAAATCACAGCTTACACATTTTGTTATTTATTATGAAATTACCTACTTTCTGTATATTGTTGTCCTAATCTAGGCACGCTGATATACTAGTTAGGTAATAGTATATTACGTAATGAGTGTTGTAAGAAGCATATTACGCACGAATGGAAAGTTACCAGACCACTTTTTTTGGTTTTGGGGGTTGAAAAACGAGCGAATTTGACAATTCTGACTTCGGATTCGGTTTCAGCGGGCCCAAGTACATAAGGATACATTGGTTTTTTGTGTGGCTGTGTAATCAATGGGGAACATTTCTTTTTATTATTTCCGCCAGAGTGCAGCAGCCGTACTCGGTTGTTTCACATACCTTTCTAGGTATGTGGGTTGTTCGCGCTGTTGAGGTTATGTTATATCCAATGTCAATACCAACAGTATTTCTTTAAATCATCTACCTGATTCATCTTTGTTAATGAAAAATTGGGAAACTCTCGGAAATTTAAATTATTGCAGGTTATATTGTATGATAAGTTCAGAATGATTAAACCGAGTACGCATGGTGCAATCTGCCGGATATATTAAGAACTGGCTTGGATTGTTTCCCATTGTAAGAATAAATTAAGAATATGCTTGTAAACTGTGAATGAATGTTTCTATATTTTACTGATGAGAACTAAAAATTTCGAAAAAACTTGTACAACTTTTCTAGAATGGAAATAGAATGTAAAGTTTAATAATTGTTGAGTGACTAAATTTCAATAAATGATTTAAGTATTTTCAATATAATTTTTTTCTTTAAAATACGAAGAATTCTATCATGTAATTCAATACTTCGTCGGTATTAGCTAGAAGAGTAGTTGTTGTTTTGATTGGTTCTCCAACAATGAGTATTTTAAAGTATATACCTAACTTGTATATTACCATGCCCAGATTATGGCAACAATATACAGAAAGTAGGTAATTTCCTAATAGTACGGCAACGCGTTGCCAAAAACCCCTATTACAACAGCGAGCTCTATCGCAGAGAAACTCTATAGATTATGAAATTCTAAGATACTTTTTGATACGACAAAAGTTCGAAAAACGAAACGGGCGGCTGGCAAACATCTTTCCGTCTCACAGTGGCACGATTCGTGATTTTTTCATTCAAAATTATCTAAAGCACTTGTTTCGCAACCGATTAGGATATTTTTTCTTTTTAAATACTCGTTATTTAATTTCCAAAGAACGTAAGAGAGAGAGCCGATTTTTTAATTGTGCTTACCAAAATTATTGAGCTTAGCCAGAATGGTCATTTTTAATTTAAATCTTAATAAAACTTACAAATAAAAAATTTTTTCTTATTCAATATACATAAATCTTGGTAGTCGGGGATTTTTGAGGTCGCTGATTACGAATCTGATATTTAAATTGTCATAAACCAACCTGCAAGATGGCGGAATCAATGGCGGTTGTAAAATGTTAAAAAATTATGAAGTGAAATATTTTTGTTAAAGTTTATGCCGAAATCGGCTCTCTTACATTTTTTAGAAATTAAATAAGTAGTATTTAAAAAAAAATTATTCCGATCGGTTGCGAAATAAGTGCTCTAAATAATTTTGAACGAAAAATCACTATTCGTGCCACTGTGCGTCTGTCGAAAAATATGTCGTAATTTTTATACCGCGGCAAGGCAGTTCTCGATTAATTCTTGTTAAAAATGATGAACAAGACACGAATTAATCCAGAACTGCCATTTTTTTTTGGCCTAAGTTCCAATAATATCAATTAAAGTTGTATCAAATTGGAGGCTGAAATAATCAAAGCAGCGAGGCTAAAATTTTTTTCTATTTATAGAGTGGGTTGTATAAAACGGTAAAAAAATACGAACTGCCGTTTTCTGTTGGCTGTAACTGCGGGAAATCGATATAAAAATTTAAGAATTTTGGTAGAAATCGATGTGGATCGGGTTCAGTGCCAAGATTATTATGACCAATCCCTGATATTATTTGCCTCCAATTAACGAATCTCCAACCAAAGCCTCTACTGTCTATCAAACTCTTCAAATGGTATTAAAAGTAGCAGATGAATGTGAATCACCATATACCGAAGTCCCATATGATCTCAAGAAAGCGATTATCAACGGGAATGTTCAGGAAATCAGATTACAATAGAACATTTTTGGAACATTGCTCAGTCTTTCTCTAAATGCCCAGGTTGACCTGCAGTTTGCTCTTACTTTGTCAATATCCCCCATTATACTTTCTTTTTGTCACCCTAGTGAAGCACATCACAAGACGGAGAAGGCGACTCTGCTTCGGCTGTTGGAAAAGAGAGTGGATTTTGAAGGCCCCGATTCTCCGGGCATATAATCATTGATGGTTTTTGCTATATTCGGTGAAAGATGCTGGTAATACATACGGCGATATTTCAAGAAGGATACTTCGCCTCTTAGATAGTAATGAAGCGCAAGAAATTCATCAGATGACGATGTGTTTAATATTTAAAACTACAATAATAAACCTGACAATTTGAATCCGTCTTTTATCATTACTGTATATACGGAACCTTGAAATTTAAACATTCTCTGAGAGCTTGTACTTACAGACAACCTTAATTTGCTTCTTTTTTTCTGTCGCGGCGGAAATAATTTTTCTCAAATGTGAACTGGGAAAAATTTCAGTTCTTATTTTTGTCGTCCTCTTAATGATATTTGAAATAACCTGAAGTGGAGAACTGCCTCACCGCGATGACTTGATCAGCCCTCAAAATTAAGCAACATGCGAATGTAACCACCCATAACTGAACTAGCAAAAAGTTCCGTTCGAACTTTCTTGTGGTCAAGAGACATCGAAACTACTCGATAATGAGCAGAACTGCCTCGCCGCGATGACCAGAATTTTGACCGGTCGCTATTTGTCATTATTTCGGTCTTTGTAACTCGGCAAATCAGTCAAAAGGGCAGTTCCTAATTTTTCCTCATCATATTTACTTTCCTCGACAAGAGGACACAAGAAACTGCCTCGCTGCGAAGATCGAGATGTCCAGTTTTTCTTTACATGTTCAAAGCCCGATTTGAATCCATTAGGACAGGTAAAAAGTTCCGTCACCCTGAACTTTTCTTCTTAGCTCCCAGAACTGATGAGAAAGAAACGCTGGAATTATCTTCGCTAAAGTAACTCGAAAATCTTGGTAACGGGCTGCCGTACTATAACAAATAAAAAAGTGTGTGTGCAGTGATTTGCTTAATATCTAAATGATATTCCTAATATGATGTGAATTTCATTCATATTTGGCAACTTAATAGTAAATGCATCAAAGAAAAGTTTCTGTATAATGCAGGGGCTTGCTAATTTATAGAGGGTGGATGCCTCCACTTTTCAGGAGGTGACACCCAAAGAAAAAAAAATAAAAACATTGGAGCTGAAAGAAAATCAAAGAGAAGAAGGTTTTATGCAACTTTTCATATAAATTGAGAGTCTTCAGGTTATAATTACTTTAAAATTGAGACTTAGCTTGAAAAAGAAGTATTTCAAAACGATTTTCATCAAATAACTCGAAAGGTATTAAATTGAGCGAAAATATGCTAGAGACAAATAAGAAAGTACTAAATTGAGGATGAATTTAGTTTCTTTCTAATTTCTATAGAATTAATGGTTTCGAAGATCAGGAAATAAGGTGCAGTCCGAACGTTTATAAAAGGAAGTATTTAGTTTAAATGTTAATTATTTTAGAAACAACTTTAGCTTTATTATTTAAACATATTTTGTTTAATATTGCGTTTAACTCTGAGAAAAATGACTCAAGATTTGCGGATAATGTGGACCAGCTGCCAGACTGTCATTTTATACATTGAGAATCACACTAGAATACTAGGAAACAAGACATTTGTATTTGGAAATCACGTAGGGTAAATAGTCTAAGAGCTCGTGAACCCTCTGGGTAACGGTCTTTCTGTAAGGCTAGAAATTCTTTTAGTGATGAGTCATAGTATTCTAAGTACGGTAACCACCACCTGGAAGACATCAGCCTTGCACGCCATCAGCCCTTACATTTTTAAAAGTGTAAATAAAATTTAAAAAAAAACTTATCGCTGTAAGCTTGAAATTTTAATGTGACTTAGTTAATTCATTGTAGAGTAGAAAAAAAATTGACAGGCGATTTCAGTGAGTACAAGTACCTGACAGGTGAATCGAAAGGTGTGCAGTATATGAGTTAAAATAAACTTTGTATATATATATACATATATATATATGTTTGAGTAAGCGATTTTGAAAAAGTGGGGACAAGGACAGGCGGTTCTGGCTAGCATAAGTCCTTGACAGGCGAGAGGAAAGATTAGTCCATGTAAAACGCGGGGTTTGACGCTCGGAATGCCCCCTCATCCGGACCACTTGTATTTTATGTTTTTTGGGTCGCTGGTCACGAAAATCGGGGTCCCGCGTCACCCCACACTCCATGGGGGGGGTTTTTGTTATGAATGTGCTAACTGAAATGATATTTTGTCAGTTCAGTATGTTCATCTAAAATAAGGACAAATTTTATGCTGAGGGTTAACCAGAGGGGGTAGTTGACGTTAAACGAGAAAATGATTGATTTTTTTTCACTTTTTGATTTGAGTTTAGATGAATGGGGATTGTACAATAAAGAAAATTTTTTTCCAACCATTCAAGGGTGAAAATACCTTATTTCGCCTTTAAATTGAATTAACGCTTAGAAAATAAGTAGAGATGTATACTTTTTAGTTTGCTTGTAAGTTTTGATAAACTTGCGTCGAAAATTAACTGAAGTAGAATTATCTTACGAAGAAGCCAACAAACGCCACACTGGTCAATTTGCTTAGATTAGAAGGACAATAGTCAATTTTTCTCAGAGTAAAAATATAGCTAATATACAGGGTGCGCCAAAGTTCTGAATTTGGTCGATTACGGCTGTATTTGAAACAGTGGAAAGATATTGTCTATAGATTATTTTCTTGGTTTTCAATTCTGAATAACCAGAAAATATGTACAATTATACAGGGTATTCCGTTTTCGTTCGCCAGGCATCAACTTCGTTATTTTAAATGGAACACCCTATATTTTTTTCCTTTATCGAGTCACCCATCTAATTATATTCATAACTCTATTAAGGTGGTAGGTACTTAAAATGAACCGCTTACGAAATAAAAGAGATTTTTTGACAAAAAGTGAGGTTTGCGGATAAGTTTTTGAGTACCTCTGATTTCATACACAAGAGAGTTTTCAAAATTCTGCTTATACTGTTATGTTGGGCATATTAAGGGCTAGCAGGGTAGAAACGTTATTAACATTAATCTTATACAGAGTGCTGAAAAAATTGAATTTATTTTTTGGCTAATAAAAAAGGCCGTAATTCAGTTTTTTCAAATGGGACGTACTAGTTTCAGTTCTGTCATCTAATGAAGTGTTTAAATATCTTTCCATTGATATATCATAGTAGGTATTTATCTTTAGGGGTTGCATAGATATTAAGGTTAATTGTCTGGATCAGATTAATTGTGTAGTAGTACAAGCAGTTTTCCATAATTACTTATTAGCCTTCTGAAATATTGAACTGAATTATTATTTTTTTACTTATAATTGTTGGACAAAGAATTGAAATTAATACCAGCACGTATGTAATAAAGAATTTACTCATAATAAAAAAACAATTATTAAGTGTTCAAAATGTTCATCATTTTGATCGAGACACATCTGAATCCTCTTCCTAAATGAATGACGCATTTCTTGCAGCATCTGCGGAGTAATGGATGCAAAGGCACGTCTGATCCGTGGGAGTGTCGCGATAAACTATATCCTTTACATAGCCCCATTAAAAAAAGTCCAGAACCGCCGGTCCTTGTACCCAACTTTACAAAACAAAGTTTATTTTAACTCATATAGTGCACACCTTCCGATTCACCTGTCAGGTACTTGTGCTTGTTTTAGAACTCTCCAAAATCGTCCTAAGTTGAAGACATAATCAAAATTCGACTTAGGCAAAAATTTCATTTAATGACATTTTTAAGAGTCTGCAGAGGCACAGATCAGTCCATAAGGACCGTTTTGGGTTCTATAAGGCGTTAGAAATGACCAGGTGAAAATTCGAAGAAACACCGAATTTTCACTTAGGAAAAATGTTTTTGGTTCAGGATATGAGAGCAGAAGTATATAATGACAAAGATTTACGAATAATATACTTTTTCAAAGGAACCACAAATTGGACTTTGAAAAATAATATTTTTGAAAGGGCGTCAAAGTTTGGCTCAAGAATCGATTTATCGAAAGTACGCCAAAATTTCACTTGCAGACTAATTTTTCAAAACTGCGTTGAAGTTTGGCTTGAAAATCGATTTTTCAAAAGTACGCCAAAATTTCACCCGCAGATTAACTTTTCAAAAGTACCTTGAAATTTGGCTTGAAAATCGATTTTTCAAAAGTACGCCAAAATTTCACCCGCAGATTAGTTTTTCAAAAGTACCTTGAAATTTGGCTCGAAAATCGATTTTTCAAAAGTACGCTAAAATTGGTCTTAAAATAGATTTTTCAAAAGTACCACAAAGTCAGTCAGTTTAAAAAGTACCACGAAAATATACATTAAAATATTTTTTTATTTTTTATTCCTCCACCAAAGACATTGACCTTTGAGGTACGGTCATTGAAAGCCCAATTCTAAAATATAAGCATAAAATTTTAGCGATGCACTGCATCCGAAAGGCAAAATAGAAGATTTTGACAAAGCCGGCGTAGTGCCGATAAGCAAAAATTGATAAAAATCAATGCACATGTACAAGGCCGGTTTCTCGCATAGAAAGAGTTTGGATTGACCCAGCGGCTCGCAATTAGGTCGAGCGCGTTGAGTGGTCCAGACAAAGCAATGGTAGAAAAGCCAATAACAGGGCTTTTCAAATGACACAGTTATAGAGGAAAACGCCTTGTGCATAAAAATCCAAAAATTCAATTTTGCCTAAAAGTCGCTCGAAGGTGAGACGCTGCCAAATCGATAATATTGAACGACTGTGATAAGGGTTAGTAAGTCGTGGACTGATCGAACGCCACTCAACTTATGCAGTAATAAGTCCTCTGAATGTGTTTGAGTACGTGAATCTCCACGATACAAGAACTTTAAAGCTAAGTAGTCTCTAGCGAAACTAAATTCATTTAGTAAAACTTTTTTAAGTTAATTTCAGTCAGCCTTAATTATTCATTTACCCGGAGTCTGAAATGATTCTGAGAAGGTATGTATGAATCTTTTCTACCTAATCGATCGTTAGCGTGAGCGCTCTCACTTGTATGGTCACTACCTTGATTGGGGAAGGCACGATTCTTATCTTGAGAATTTTGTATAACCAATTCTGTTAAATAAACGGATTCTTTGAACTATTGTTTCTTAATTCGTTAGCCTGGAAGAAAAGTGACATAACTCAAAAAACTAAATTTTTCAGTAGGAGCCATTTAAATTTTTATTTTTTTTTAAACTCGCACTGATCGAAATTATGAAGTGCGATACCTACATATTTCTACTGCTGATAAGTACGTACCATTCATTAATTGAATCAATGCAGGGACCTTATGTATCGGTTACTATTTTTGAGAAATCGCCCCTAAAAATTTTGACTTGTGTCACTTTTCATGTGAAACTAATTGTGTTTTTTGAGTTAAATTATTGAAAAAATAAAAAACAAATTTATGACATATTTTTATTTTAATACCTACAGTTTCTGATTAATACACACTACAAAATATTGAATTATATTAGGTTATATTACACGAAAGAGTTATAAATTTTGATAAAATGGCAAATAAAACTTTTGAATACATTTTTTTTAAATAGAGTAAACCATTTTTTGTAAAACAAGTTCTGGAACTTCACTGGCCTTAAGGACATTCTGGATTGTAGGGGTTGTATAATCTCAACACGTTTGAATTCTGTGACTTTGTAGGACGTTTTGTAAAAAAATGTTCCGAAATGTTCTTTTTCTACTCTTAAAATCCTCCCCGTCAATATGCTTCATTTTTTTGGAAATCCAATATCAGCCGCTAAGGTTTTCAAATCGTAAATGTCATCGTAGCACATTTCATTTACTTTATAAGGGGGTGACCAGTTTTTTTAGCACATCTTATGAGAGAAATATAATGCTCAGGAACAAAAATGGGTCCGGCCTTTTTGGCTCGACTCACTTGTTGCTCAATTACAGAATGGGCGTTGACACCTTCATTCTGACTGTGTCCAACTACAAGAAACTTGTGTGTTATACTTTTTATCCACTTGCATTTAGAGACTACGTACATGTAAATTGCAACCAGATATCGATTTTTCCGCTGGCCACCGCAATTGTCGCAAATAAAAAATGACATCAACTTCATTCGAGCCATCGGTAGTGTTGTGCTCTTCATCTTTCAGGATCCGATTTCGTTTGATCCTCTCTGGGCTTCACCTTCATGCCAAACAAAACATTAAACATCATTTGTTTTCAAATTGAATACAGTCAGATTATAGACACCCAACTTAGATACGTAGTAAAAAGAAGAAGCCTGCCCTATAGGACAAGGGAGAACAGCTTGAAGGTCATAGACAGCTACTACGGTATTATTTTCCGCTGTCTTGTCTTTTTGTTTCTCATCTCGAGACAATTTGGTCTCGTCCAGGTGAGAGTTATTAGTTTAGTTTCTAATTCGGCCTTTTCATCTTCCGTAGCATTTGAATAAGCTATTACATAGTTCACACTGATCCTTTTTAGGAAGGAAGGACAAGTTAAACTCTTCATTAAAAATTCGGGAATACATCATGTAGTTGGCAGAAGGAAGTTTATTTTCTTTGCAGTTCGCTACATAATCCCTGTGAAGATCGGCGATAGATTTACTTCCATCCTATGTACTCCTTTGATGTCACGGCACGACAATAGTGACTAGGTATTCGGGGTATAGAGTTTATATGATTTCGAATGCCATTTTTAATTTCCTCGTCTACTTTGGCATGCTTTCCGTGTCTTCCTCTAAGGTCTTCAGAAATCAGTTGCCACTGATCTGGGTTACGTAAACGTTTTTTACCTTTTTTTCTTGGTTTCACATGGATTTTTAACTTTTCTTTTTTTGTTGTTGTCACCAGTTTCATTCATGATGTTTTCGGCAAAATCATTTCTTTCAGTTATATCCTCTAGTGGCCCAGCCTCAATTTCTTCATTACTAGAAGAGCTTGAAAAATCGGTTGTACTATAATCTGGGTCAGCTACAGAGTCGTCTGAGTCAGTTGGGTAAAAATTGAGTTCATTTGAGTCGTTGTCTTCACGATTTTTTACTAGAAGATCATCCAGATTGGTGTTATTCTGGTTTCCTGTGAATAGTAAGCAATGTTGTACTAAACAATATTAGACTATAAGAATATTATGATAATACTGATTTATGAAATGAGGTATTACCCAGGTTTATGTCGCTAGTGCTAAGTTCGCACTCATTTATGTGGTTAGTGGAAATATCTGGCCTTGTATCAGTCGATGTAAATGTGCAACCTTTATCTGAAATAGTCAAAAGATCTCAATTTAAATCAGTATACTAAGAATAAAACAACTTGTATATACCGGTTTATAAACTAAAAGTTCACTAGTACTAACCTCTCTCTGATAAGCTACTGCTCAAGTTATTGTTCTGATAACTAGAAATTTTCTATTCATGTTTATCTGAACATAATAAATTTGGTTCGTTTTTCTGCTAACTAGATATCTTTAGAATTAAACACTAATTTTGAATAATAAAAAGTGAAACCTTTCATGATTTGACAATTAAAATTAATATTCAATAAACGAGAATAGTCACATCTGAGAAAAAAATCGTGCAAAATGATGAAAAATGACTCAATTCTAAATAATACCATGCATGATAAAATTAACTGTACTCACTTTAACAAGAAAAGTGTCCCAACTTTAGAAATGTCACTTTTCTCCAATAAATAATACATAAAAACAGTCACTTTTCGAAATGTGTCGATTTTCTTGTTAACACCATAAGTCCACAATTCAAATGTCAAGACGCAACTAAACATATGACGTTTTTCTTCAATGGCGACTTGATAAATCACTAGGGAGGAGAAGTGACACTAGTGCCACCTTTCGGCTATTAGTATAAGTTAAGTTATGACATTTTTCTTGTGAAAAGTATACGTCTTTGGCAGTCATTTTTTATAAAAAAAAACAAAAAAGAGCGTTTTTTGACTTGTGTCACTTTTCTTCCGGACTAACGAATTGATCTTGAGGCCTGTTGACGGTCTATAATCCCTGGAACTTTCGTATAGAAAACCGGATGTGTCGAGTTAATTCGCATTAACGTTCGACCTTCTGGTTGCTTTACGGAGGTTTGATAGGGATTTTTTATGCGTTTTTTGAGAAATATATTCCGTTATTAATAGACCAAAACGTGATTTCCGCGTACCAAAACTAATCCCTCCGCAGAGAAATTCTTTGGTTGGGATTTTTTTATGCAAAAATTCAGGAAATTAAGAGGTGCCTAAACCCCTAACGAGGGAATTCGGGTCCAGAGAGAGCGTAGTTTCCGATCTGTGGTAGTGCAGCCTTGGTCCATTACTCGGCTACCGAAGTGCATCTTATCTCGAACCCGCCTGGGAGGTAGAAGAACGGGGTAATACGCGACTGGCGCCCCCTGAGAAATAAATTGGTGTCGCGTCATTTTGACGCCCGGTAGTGCGTTCTTCTACATGCTCACCGAAATCGCCTGTCAATTTTTTTTTCTACTTTTTTTTTTTTGTTCAATCTAACTTACGTTTCCGGAATCACTGCAGCCTCTTGGGCTTATTGTGATATTCTCCCATTTGTATTATGATAACCAATCCAGCACTCTGGTCCCTTACACTAGTTTGTACAACCCCATCGCTGGTTTGGCTTCATATTCTTTTGGACTCAGTCTTGGTTGTCCATATATTGCCTGTCTTCTGTGATCCAAAGCCTCACAGTCGCACAGGATGTGGTAGGGTGTCTCCGTTGCCCTATTGCAAAATCGCTTACTCAAACATATACTGTCAGGTACTTGTGCTCACCGAAATCGCCTGTCAATTTCTTTTCTACTTTACAATTAATTAACTAAATCGTATTAAAATTTCAAGCTTACAGCGATAAGTTTTTTTAAAAATTTTATTTACACTTTAAAAAATATAAGGGCTGATGACGTGCAGGGCTGATGCCTGCCAGGTGGTGATTACCGTACTTAGCATGCTACGACTCACCACTAAAAGAATTTCTAGCCTTACAGCCTTACGTTTCAGTCTAAAACGGTCGTTAGCTCTTAGCCTATACGTATTTATATCGCGCCACAAGATTGTATGTAGGTGTTCGTGATTTGTCGAAATCAATAAAAGTGTACCTCGACAGGATATCCTTGACAAGGATACGTATCCCGCATCTGCTACAGTTAATAAAAAGCGTATCCGATGCAATGTTGCTATCGGGCAGCTGCATTGTATGTCGCTGGCAAATAAAATCGTATATGCAAATAGGTCGTTATTGTAATTAGCCAAACCTGTGGCCATGTAAATGGTAATAGTAGGCGAATCAAGCAATTAAACAACTAACAGCACGGCAACCTCTCCATTATATTCTCGGTACTGAAAGTATTACACTGAAAATCAGCTCCCGTGCTGCCTTAAAAAGAACAAATTGCTTTTAACGGCGCAGATTTTACATAATGATTTGCTTATATACCTCAATTAAAACTTTTATACGTAACCCGATTAAAATTAAACTAATGAAGGATGCTATGAAATAGTAACTGCTGGTTTACACAACTTTTGAGAGCGCTTGCGAACACGTTTATTATTTATATGTCTATGAAAATTACGTGTATTTTTTAAATGAAAATTAATTGTTCGAAATCTCGTTGTAACGACAAATCTAATAATCCAGTCATACAGGGATTCCACCTCGGAATTAAAGATAATAAGCTATAAACTTGTATAAATCTCTGTGTTGGCATTTCATAAATTGGCTAAAAAGTCTTATAGAATCTCGTGTACGCGAGTCAAGATATTCAAGGTCAAAGGTCGCAAGAATCGTTTTTTTGTAAATATCTCGTTTTCTATGCTCTAAATGACATTTTGATTTATTATAAAAGTTGTAGAGCATACAATTCTCTACAAGTTTTGTTTCGAGCAATATGTTATCCATTCAACCGTTTTTGAGATAGAACGCGAAGAGTGGGAACCGCTTAGCCGTATATATCATAACGCGAGGTCAACTGTGGAATTCAATAAATAATACGATTTATAAAGTTAATTATTATCTATTAAAAATATTATAAGTATGAAAAAAACCTTGATTATTTACTATATAATATATTATATTTATAGATATTATTCATAAATCAGACATTCGTTTAATAATATTTACTTAATTTATATAAATAATAAAATATTTAAGTGAAATAGTTTAAATACATTTTAATTATATTTTTATTTACCAATCGTGTATCATTAATTTATTACAATTTAAGTTAAATGTGAGGGGGATTTTTTAAAATTTTTATTTACTTAATTCTCTTCCTTTTCATCATCGTCTTCTTCCGATCGCTCAACTTGAATTTCAAATTCAGTATCATCATCCTCGTTGTCTGTTACATTCAACTCTAAAGTTTCAAGGATTTCAGGTACATGTTCACTTTCTTCATCGAGATCATTTGGATATGATGAAGCGTTGAGGCATGCTTGTCCATTACAATGACCACAAGCTGAAGAGCATTGCAACCCTGATTTTCTGCATCCGCAGCGCGAAAGACAACCATTCTTACAGTTGCAAAATTTTGTATTGAACAGTTCATATGGTGATGGTGGTAATAATGTTGTTATCGGTTCCAGGATTTCATTTTGCAGTACCCAGCTTCATTCCTGGGGTTCTAAGTCATTCCCTAACCAAGTCTGAATCTGGTAGTAGACACGATTGATATGCTGTCGAGCTGCTGCACTTGTAGGTGGAAGAGCTGATAACTGCACCGATTTTGTTAAGTCTTGTTGATTTAATGAATTGCGTATATTGAAAATTGTCAATATTGTGTTCTGATTTTGGAGCATTATATATTGCTAAAAAGATACGTACTCCATTTTCAAACAATGTTTCTAGTGGGCAGTTTTCTTGCTGAAATACTTGAGCTAATTGATCCAAATTAGGAAGTTTCTCTAACGTTTTAAGAAATGATTTTTTTCCTTTTTTAAAAAGCGCAGAAGTCGTATATCTATAAATATAATATATTAAATAGTAAATAATCAAGTTTTTTTCATACTTATAATATTTTTAATAAATAATTAACTTTATAAATAGTATTATTTATTAGATTCCACAGTTGACCTTGCGTTATGATATATACGACTATGCGCTCCCCACTTTTCGCGCTCTATCTCAAGAACGGTTGAATGGATAAAATATTGCTTGGTATAAAATTTGTAGAGAATTTTATGCTTTACAACTTTTATAATAAATCTAAATGTCATCTAGAGCATAGAAAATGAGATATTTACCAAAAACCGATTCTTGCGACTTTTGACCTTGAATATCTTGACTCGCGTACACGAGATTCTATGAGACTTTTGAGCCAACTTATAAGATGCCAAAACAAAGCTTTATACAAGTTTACAGCTTATTATCTTCCATTCCGAGGTTTACCCTTCTATTTACCTTATATGACTGGATTATGAGTGATATATCCAAGCATGAAAACACTTCGTCGAATAAAACTATGTTTTTTCCAAAAATTGTTTGAGGGGAGGGGGATCTTTTATGGAAATGCAATCTGTATGTTATCAGGATGCTACGGTAAAGTTTTGTCCGATCAGGCAGTGGAGCGTTTTTTTAGAAATTTTGAGAAACGTGTTTTTGTCTCCTATTTCTTTAATATATCGGGTTCTGTTCATCGAATCACGTCAAGCAAAAATCAAAATGTTTGTAAATAAATTATCGTATGTAATTTCAGTAGTGCTTAAAATTTTATCGAAAATTTTTTCGAAAGCGTTGTTGCCTGGTTATAAAGAGTGCAAATCGGCAGTTTATTATCTGATTAAATCCCGACCGCTTTAGCGGGAGGGATTTAATCTTTGATTAAATATTTGCACGAGTTATATTAACAAGGGGCAACTTAGCTTCAGAAAAAATTTTTAGATAAAATTTAAAGCACGAGTGGTATTTGAGGAGAATATTTCACGAATAAATAATTCATTAAAAACATCTTCAATATTATGTTTTGTCATTAACTACCTTCAGACGTTTTCTTGTCACTTTTTGGAGTTTACTGACCTTTATTTTCAATTTCATCATTAATTAGATATACAGAAATATTTCCAAACCGACTCATATTGTCAAAACAGCAAATCTGAAACAAACGCAGTAGAAACAACGGAGATTCGCTATATTTTAAAATAATCTAGTGACGTTTCCATGGCAACTAGTAAATAAAACGAGTTGAAACCTTAGATATTATAATATATAGACTGGCTTAACACCTTTCAGGCGTTTCTGAGGTGCAATATGACGAGGAACGATAGAGAGAGCACTACTTTAGTACCGATGTCTCGCCCAAATAAAATATACACCCATGGTTCCGAGATTGACATAGAGAGCGCCATCTAGCGCTACAAGTTATATTCCATAATAAATGTTCATCGACTCATATTTACGTATTTAATCCTTACTTTTAACTTACGAAGTTTATGAATTATGTTGAGGTTTGTTTTGTTAAGCAAAGAGAATTTTAAATACAACAAATTATAATGTTTGATGCACAGCTTTGATTCAACGAGTTACTTTTTGGTAGATTACCATATGTAAGTACTATACATTTTTAGTGAGTTCCAGAGCGAATGTGTACTTGACATTTATAATAAATGATTTGCTTACCTTTGTAACTACGTTATTGAGCTATTGAAAGCTGTGCTTGACTTGTTCCTGTATTATGAGCTATATTAAGTACAATCTTTGTATGTAATTGTTACCTGATTGAAAAGTAGGAAAACTGAAATAGTTACAGCCTATATATTTCAGACAAGATTCGCTTTGGAATTGAGGTGTGTTTTTGTTTGCTACTACATAATACAATATTACAATTTACAAGGTACGTTAACAATTAGTAATAAGCTAGAGAAGATATTTATAGATAAAACTTAAAAGCTCGAGTTGCCCTATTTGATTTGCAAAAAACATTTCACGACAAAAACGTCAAAAAATTTTCGCATATTTGCCGCTGCAGCGACCTAAAAAATTAGAGCGATAAATTTTGCATGTTGGTCCTGTCAAAAGTCGATCTAGCATGAATTACCACTAATAATGACGTTTGATTGGTGCAATATTGTGAAAAAACGGGCTCTCATTGGCTATAGCGTTAATGAGTGAAATAATCAATAAAACTGCGTGACTCCAAATCCGGTCTGCTGCTTTTTTTTTTTTTGCGAAAAGTAAAAACCACGAGAATTTCTAATTTTACATAAACAGAAATTACTAAAGAATTAGTTAATCCGTTTTAATTAAACTTGGTGAAATTATAGGTCCTATAGGGTAAACTATTATGGAAAATTACAAATAAAGATATTTATTAATTTCACAAAAAAATCGATTTTCAAAAAATTTTGAAGCTTCACAAAAAACTGTCATTTGGTCACACCAAAATTTTATTTTTCTTAAATTGTACCGTTTTAAACGTGCTTTACATCGGTGATATTTATTTTGGTCTTACTCACTAGCAGCTGATCCTTACAGCTTCTGGAAGCTTTCCTACAACCTTTCTGTTCTTCTGGGAGTATCTCGTACTTTAAAGTTTGTTGTAGATTATATTTGGTAGTGCGGCGATGATGAATTTGTACATCGTTGGTAGACATGTCATTGGGATCCTGGGCGTCCTTGTCTTTATAGAAGAGGAAAGTACTTCCTGATGCTAACCATTCGGGGACTTCCTCGGGGTGTCGTATGATATTATTAACGTCTGTTGTTAAGCTATCATGCAGAGCACTGGAGTGTTTTAACCAGAAGTTCTGTACCCTGTCTGATCCAGGTGCTTTCCAATTATGCGTTTGCTGAATTATCTCTACAACTTCATCTAGTACTAAATCTGACCAAGCATTAGGTTCACTCCTTCGGCGCTGTCTATGCTCTTGTTCGATCCACAGAGCGTTCTCATTATGAGTCACTTTGTCCTCCAAGATTCCGCGCCAGAAGTCCTCGACGTGTTGCTGTGAAGGTGATATCTCTGTTCGCCGTTCATTTGGCGATAGAATTTCTTGGCGTTCTCTTCAAAAAGCTTGTTGTGTTGGTAGTGATTGCTTCTTTTGGTATATCTTCTCAGCTTCTATGCTTTTGCTTGAAGTTTCATCTTCAAGTTCTGTTCAAGTTCACTTGATTGGATTGGCTGAAAGACTTTTTGAGTACTTGGTGCGTAGATACTCCCTTTTTATATTCCTCGAGAATCGCTATTTTTTTCCTATACGATTCTATCGTGTCCTCAATCCTCTTCTTCCAATAAGGTTTTCCCTGAGGCCTTTGTGGATTTAACGTTTCTTCAGCTTCTTCAATTACCGGTGCAGTGGCATACATCATGCAGTTGAAGTCTGTATGGATAGCCTCGCATAATTGCGGGTCATTCTGGAAAGGACTATATTGGCTTCCTTAATAATTTTTTCCTGGTGCTCCTGTTGGGACTTATCTTTTTAAGCATTTTACTTTCTCTAATATCCGTGGCTTTAACCTCCTCTAACTTACTTTTAATTCGAGCTTCCAACTGTTGCTTGTTAGTTCGTTGGTTCCGGTGTATCTGTTCCTTCGGGAGCGACATCCAATACTTCTTCGTTTTCTCGTACTGAGGTATTATCTTCCTGATATTCTTGCATCCTCCTTAATACGGTTGAGTTCATTGACGGGTAACTTTTCCCGTCGTTCTATGTATCTTCTCTGGTTTGCTAACGTATTTGGGTTCATGTTGGGGAAGATATCAGGGTTTCTCGCTCTCCAGACTGCGAAGGTACCTTTCACAATACCGTCTTTTCGTTTAGCGATGTTTTCGTACTAGTGCCACTCTATACTTATGGAAGGTTCATCTGTTCCCTAATGATCGTCCCTTTGTTGTTGGTTGAGACGGCCTCGGTATTTCCTTCATTATAGTTCGACGGTGGTTTAGCTTGTTAACGGTTGGTGATACCCCGACATTCCCCTTTCCGGATCTACGAGAGTAGACGTCTAGTTTACACCATTACCTTTATTTCTTCGTGATCTTTCCATATTCTGGTTCGAAAGCCGATGTTCCTTTTAGTCGCCTTTTACGACAGGCAGGAACATACCCTGGATCTATTCTTTTTCCAACCCGGACCCAGACGGATTTTATTATTATCATTATTTTTTTTTCATTCATAGGTCTCCTGGTTTGTCTGCTGTGAACAGGTATGTGGTACCAAGATCACAACATTGATTAATCACTTCCAAGGAATGATCTCACTATACCAGCAGTGTGGAGAATTACTGCTTTTTGCGTTCTCAGATATATAGTGTGGTTAATACCAATCTTTTGCAGTGATGTTATCAAGTTTTTAGGGATTACTCCGAACTATGGTGACCTTCCTCATGTTCTACATATCCAGAATCTCGTTTTGTCACTGCTTTATTTTGGTGAGTCCCCTCGCCTCTCACTATTGAGGTGCTTTATTTTGAGCCAATCGAAGATCTTTCCAAGATAAAAAGGTCAGTAATGGACAAAGCAAAGATTTCTAAAATATTTTACTTAAGAGGCGAGGGGACTTACCAAAATAAAGCACCCTGATGGTGAGAGGTGAGGGGACTCACGAAAATAAAGCACCCCGATGGTGAGAGACGAGGGGACTCATCAAAATAAAGCATCTTGATGGTGAGAGGCGAGGGAACTCGCCAAAATAAAGCACCCTGATTGTGAGAGGCGAGGGGACTCACCAAAATAAAGCACCCCGATGGTGAGAGGCGAAAAAAGTCACCAAATAAAGCACCCTGATGGTGAGAGGTGAGGGGACTCACCAAAATAAAGCACCCCGATGACTCACTCGTTCTTTGGAGACAGTTTACTAAAATACACAGTGTTTTAGTCTGTCTTGGTGAATGGCCTCATCAGTAAACTGTACCAGAACTTGCGTAGACAGATCTCTTGGATGCCTTAAGCTACGTTAGGTTTAAAGTTGTTAGGTTTGACACTAGACGCCTTAAGCTATGCTAGGTTTAAAGTTGTTAGATTTGAGCCTAGACGCCTTAGGCTACGTTAAAGTTGTTAGGTTTTTCATCTTAAAATGTTCTAAATACCTCAGAAAAGTGAAAAAATTTTATTTCCACGCTCGCCATTGAACAATTTTGCGAGGAGAGAGCGCGTAGTTCAAAATTTTTAATTTATTTTCAAGAAAGTTGCCGTTTTCACAAATTTATCTGCTGATAAGTTATGGATTTTTTTCAGGTTATGTCAAAATGCTGACATGGGTGAAATTTGATCATGAAGTTGATAAGAGCGTCCCAAAATATATATAGATACAGTAGTAGGCACGCTTAAATTTTAAATATTATAATATAATATTTTATATTTATAAACGTATTTTCGGTCATCTTTGAGAAGTTTTTTGAAGTTATGTCGAAATCCTTGGGTGATGGGTCAATTCTGACCTCGAATTCGTTTTCAGCACACCAAAAAGCATTCGGTATGGTACCTCACCTTTTAACTACAAGACTTTTTTGTGGGCCTGTGTTATTTGAAGACAAGCATCCAGATTTAATGCCCCCAAGTTATTTTGAGGGGAAAGTTCGTTTCTTCAAACTTGGTCCTCTCCTACAAGTTTTAAAGAATACCTCGTTAAAAACCCAAATATTAGGAAGTTATTTCTGTACCAAAGAGTTTATTAAAAATTTAATATTTTGTTACTTGCACAGTACTCTCGAGAGTTTTGGTAACCAGTGATTTTCTAACAAATTATTTCCATATAATTTGTTGTAGTTGTTAAAAATTATTTTTATTCATGGGTAGATACCCATTTAGCTCCCAACCCTTCAACAGAATAAGATCAAAGTGTAATTAATTTCCAGATCTCGTTATTATACAGGTGTACCTTTCAAGTCAATATCGTATACTGTTCAGAGTAATCGTGCGCCCAAAAAAAAGCACAAACATACCGATAGACATTTTTTTTGCTCAAACTTAAAATCTCGACGTTTCATGATATTCTAAGTCTATTTAAACAAAAATAATTTCCACGATGTGGACGATGTGTATATCGTCATGAACATTAATTAACTGCCTTTGTTGAACTATGCACAACGATGTCTCTAATCATTAATTGGGTATGTCAATTAATAATTGAAATATTAAACATTACTATGGGGCTTTGGAAAAATCTCATCCGAGCAATTTTTGTGTTTATTTAATATTTTATGTGACAACAGCTCACTACATCGAGTAAATTAATTATAATTATTGATTGACTTACCCAGCCGGTAGTATATAAATTATTACGTATTATTTTGTTTCTATTTAGTCTCCGGTTTTGACTTAATTAACTTTACTAACGGGTTTAAAATAATTCTAAATATATTCACATGAATATTTTTATTATGCATTTGTTACAATTATAATCAGTCTGGAGCAATTTGGAAAGCCCGATAAATCCATATTTATTGATTTTGTGATATTGGCAAAAAAGTTGTACAGAGCAATTAAAACTGGATTAAGCTGTTTGTGGGCCATAAAATTCTATACTTTTGTTATTTTAGTATTTTTTGTTTTTTTTATTTTTGACTTATTTATCGATATTTATCATATTTATCGATATTTATCATATTTATCGATTTTTGCGTGGATTTCTGATTCTGCAGTTAAGATTTAACCACTTATTGGCTTCTACTAGTAAAATATATTTTTATTTCACCCTTTACCTAAAAATTAAGAGAATAACTTAATAAAGAGAATATTTTCATTACTAGTACAGGGCGTACCAAATTAGGTGGAATTTGAGGTTTTCTCTAAAACTATGGCAGATAGACAAAAACCAATATAGGTATCTTGAGCTCGATTTTCGAGAAACAGACAATGGCGCAAATCGCGATCGTCTATCTTTTTCGACTACCGAGCTACAGAGCGTTTTTGGAAAATTGGCATTTCAATTACCAAGTGTCGAATCGAAAATCGAGTAACATATTCTAAGACACTTTTTTGAGTAGAATCCGTTGCTGATAAGAAGAAAATTTGCATGCTTCAGTTTTCAAGATACAGACATAACCTTTGTGTTTTTAAATGGAACATCCTGTAAATTATTTCATTTTTCGATCACAACTTATATAATATTAGCTGTCCAACGATATATGATATGTCATATTTATCTATAGAAAAAGTGGTTAATTTTAGAAAAATTTAATATATTTGTGAAGAGGCCATGAAAAACTATTAACAACAACAACACTTCTTATAATACAAAATAATTTTGCAAAAATACGAAAAACTAACAACTAATATTTTGTTTTCAAATTCTTTTGTGTTCTCCATATATAATATTTTTTAAATAACCCCACCGCCAAAAGTCGTCAGGGGTTATATCAGGAGATCTAGCTGGCCACAAAATAGGACCATTATTTCCATTATTTCCTAAAAATTAATTGTTTAATTAATTAGTCTAAACTACTTTGTTGTTTATTAATATCCAGTTAGCTATTTTAATTGTTAGTTATCAATTTAGTTAACTTAGCTAACGAGACATTGATAAACTAGTCCTGAGTGATATATAGATACCTATCCAATCCTCCCCAAATTGAGCATTTAAATAATTTCGTATTTCATTTGACGTATGACCTGGGGCGCTATTGTGTTGGTAAATTAATCTTTATAATTTTCTTACAGGCATATTATCTACAAAGGGTTCTATTTCTTGTCGTAGAATGTAAGTAAAATTTTCGGTATTCAAATTACCGTGAAAAAAATGAGGACCTATTATTTGGTATTCAATAAAACCGTACACCAAATCCCAATCGTCCTTGACGATTAACTGTAGCGGTTACGTGCGGATTTTCATGAGCCCAATGGTGGTTATTATGCCGATTAAAAATTCCGGCACTGCTTATATGGGCCTCGTCTGTCCATATAATTGTTCCTTCAAATCCTGGCACTTCACTGCACTGACACAAAAGCCACTGGCAAAAATCGAGACGCCTTTGAATGTCGTTTGAGTATAGATGGTGACTATATGTGATATATGTGATATATTAGGATTTTCTCTTATAGTTTTCAAAGAATTCTTGAAATCCTCGCGGCAGTTTTCTCGAAAACGGTTGGAATTATCAAGTTCTATCAAGTTTACCTATTTTTACGCAGAAATGTCTCCTGCATGAGATTTTCTAGTCAAGAGTGGCACTACGTTTCGTAAAATAAAAATAAAAATAATATTCATCATCAGGTATAGCTCATGAGGCACCCTCCACGGGCTAGCGTGACGTAATACATAAATTATTGTTTCTTAGCTTAAAAAATGTTTCTTTACCAAATTGGAAGAAGATCGGTCAAGAGGTATAGTGTGTTTCACGTTACTTCAGCGATATGGAAACTAGCAAAAGTTATTCCCCTTCCTAAATCCAATCCACCGGAATCTTATAAAGATCTTAGATCGATTAGTATTTTGTGTACCATATCAAAAGCCTTCGAAAACATAATTAACTCTCAAATTCAAGTATATCTGGAAACTTTTGATATTTTACCTCACACTCAGTCTGGATTTCGTGCCGCCCATAGTTGCATCACAGCTCTTCTCAAGGTCACTGATGATATACACACCGCACTGGACGAGAATAAACTGTGCTTACTTGTATTGCTAGATTATACCAAAGCTTTCGACAGAATTAATCATGACCTCTTAGTTTCCATACTACACTATATCGGATTTGAAGACAACTCAGTTAACTTAATGAAAAATTACCTCGTAGGTCGCCTTCAGGCCGTGATGTATGATAATTGTTTATCTGAGTATGTTAGAGTTGAAAGTGGAGTGCCCCAAGGTTCCATTCTCCGGCCACTGCTTTTTATCTTATACACCCACGAGTTTAGTAGATGTTTACAGTTTTGCACTTCACATTTCTATGCTGATGATACACAATTATACTACTCCTTCAACGAGAATGCAGTTGATCAAGCATGTCTGAATGTCACCGATGATCTGAATTCCTTGCTCTCTTGAAAATACAACTGTGTAACACTTTAGTTCTTTCACACTTAAATTATGCAGATGTAGTTTACGGACCTAATATATTAAGTTCAGATTCCCGTCGCCTTCAACGCATACAAAATTCATGTGTCCGTCTTGTGTGTGGTCTCAGAAGAAGACATCGCACCTCTCGATATTTAAAGGAAATTGGTTGGATAAATGTAGAACAGATGCGGCTGATCCACGCCTGTACGCTATATCATAAAATTATCATGACCAAAAAGCCTTCATACCTTTATAACAAAATTCGGTTTCGTACCGATGTGCATAATGTAAACATACGCCACAAATCTCGGTTAACACCACCTCAGCATAATACCTCTTTTTACGAATGCTCCTTTTCATATCAGATATCTAAGCTATACAACTGGTTACCCGAGAGTTATAAAAGTTTATCAATAAATTCGTTCCAACGCAAGATTAAAAAAGATTTATTACATTTAATACCTAATTTGATAACGCCATTATTTAGTTTTCATCTTCTTTTTCTTTAGAGCCACACTCACAGCTAATTAGATGTGTATAAGGTTAGGAATTTTGTTTTACTTTGACATATATTCCATAAGTAGATATTAAGTGTTTTCTTTTTTTCACTACTGTTAGTATAATTAAATAACATAATTTGAAAAATCATATTTTTTTTACCTTTTTTTACCCCCATGTGAGGCTGAAATATATTAAGATATTATTTGTTGATCGTGGATATGTTTATTTCAGTCTCATTCGGGGGCCCATATGGTTGAGTGGAAGAGCAAACTCCTGTCCTACGGACAGATCATTTGAACTCTGCCATTTGACAGGCAATGACTAACATGTTATATTGTAAATTTTGTATAATTTCCTGTCAATAAAATCATTTATTATTATTATTATATAAAAAAGCTCGCAAAAAAGCTTAAAGGACACCGACCGTCTTTGTAGCCCAGGAATTTGGTTTCTTGCCCCGGAATTAATTATTGTAAAGCTGAAAATTTCCAGAATTGTAGTTTTAGTCCAGAAAAACACGTAGAAAAAAGTTCCCTGCTCTCCCCCATCGGCTTCCCTGTTTTTTCGGAGCAACAAAGGACTAAGTCGCAAAAATTGCAGACCTGGCTATAAAGTTTAAAAAAAGGTTGTTACTGGTCCGATTTGGGTCGAAATGATCATAAAACATTAGGAGAAGCATATCCGCTCATATTTCAGATGTTCCATGCATATTTTTGTTCATAATTTTCCGTTCTAGTTCTGTTAACATTTCATAAATTAAAAAAGAAAAAATTTAATTCCAAAATGGAGCCATTGCGGATAAATGAAGACTCGGAGAGGAAAACGTACCCCAATAAACATTTCTCTTCATAATTTGGGCTTTCCACCTTCCCTGTAGCGTCATCCGTTACGGAGTTACGCCACTCTGAGTATCGGCCGCGCCCGTCATGCTCCCGTTGGAATTGCCTTGGCTGCGTTGATAAGACTTGTTGCTAATTCCTATTTATATATTATTGGTGTTTTATAAGATTTATTGAATTTAAGTGTACTTGTCAGACTCAGTCAATGAATTTATTCGGTAAGACATTATTGATCTACTGAGAAGAGGATCATCATCCATACGCACTGACTGGATCCTCTACAGATCCCGCACATGATGCTGCAGTTCAGACCAGAATTCCTGCACTCGCACGGAGCACTGCAGTCCGCCTTGCAGGCACAGGGAATTATCCGTAGCAGGCTATTAGGAACTGGCTGCCTTGTGGTAGGAACAGGAATCAGAACCCTGAATTCCTGAATTCCACTCCCATTCCTCCGAGTTAAAGTTGACGTCTAGCCATTGCTGGAACTGTAAAAAAGCATATGCACATTGCTTGATTGCTGCACGCTTTTCGAGAGATAAAGTCCTCACACTATTCTCCCTAACGCCCTCACCTGAAAGTATGCGCGGAATGAATGTTGTTCACATGCGGCACTTGTTGGCGGGAGGCTTGCCAGATCAAATGAGGCTGTCACCGACTGCTTCGCCACGCTCTGGTTGTATCGGACTATTCGTAGCTGGTCCACGCTCTCCTGCTCACTGCCTTCATAAAGGGCTACGATAAATTTTCCCCAGCGGCGGCCAGAGTCCTCTTGCCAGATGCAGGTTGTGAAAAGGCCGCGGAGCATTCCTGTAGCTCAAGTCTCTTCTTCAGGAGCTTCCACGCCTTTTGTTTTCCCATTCTGTACAGAGCTGATGTGGTGTCGCATCCTGACATGGCATGGCAGAAGAGAACGGAGTCGTTCATTTGATCAGGACCGCTCCTGATCTCCTGGATCTTAAACACTCGTCAGCTTGAATTGCCCGTGGCAGGACACAGCATTGTGATGGAGGTGTCATCTCTAGCACGGGCGACTAGCATGGCCTGGATGTCTGTGTCCTGGGCGATGATGGTGACCCGCTATCCTGACACATCCATGTCGAGAGCTGTCCTAACAATCAGGAAATCCGCATTTGCTACAGCCCGGATGACAGTGACTCCAGCATTTTGGAATTGAGCAGAGAGGAGGTTGATGAGACGCGTTTTATTCAGCGGGTGGCTCAAGAAGTCTGACTGATTGGTCTGCACAGATGACGTGTGTTCGTCGAAGACCACTTTTACGGATGCCCGCTTAGAATAACAACCCTGCTGTTCCTGTGCCTTCGTTGAATTTTGTTTATACTCGTCGAACACCACAGTAATAGATGATCCAAATCGCTTCTGAACAAACCTGACGTATGCCTGGGCTATTTCTCCAAAAGTGGAGGGACGAGGCCAAACAAGGGCGTGAAGAAGGTAACCACCGTCGAACACTCTGCAACTAGCCCCACTGTCAACAAGTTCTTCAGGTGTAGTACTTGGAAAAACTTTTGAATAACTGACTTTGCAGTCTACCGCATCGACACCTCATCGAAGAGAGCAGATGGTCTAGCAAACGGTTCAAAACTGAGGTATTTCTGCAAGTCTTCCTCGAATTTCATCACACAAACTATCCGCATGAAGAGTTGCTGAGGGTTTACAGGCACGATTTCGTCGCGGACAATACTTTGCAAGCGGCTTTACTCGATGTTTCCTGGAGAGCTTCACATCATCAAAGAATTGTGCAGTCAAAATCTTGACGGCTGCCTCACCTGCGACTTTGGCGGCTGTGTCGCAGTTGGTAGTCTCATCGCCTGCAATCCCATAGTCAGTGAATGAAGTCGATCTGACTCTGTAGACCATGGAGAGTGATTTTGCAGCCACGATTTGAAAGTGTTGACATCTCGGGCACCAATGAACCAATGAATATACTTAGGGAACTGTCAAAGTTAATAAACCAAGGGTACAGCTCGTCTCGCGCCTTCTTGATTGTTTAGACTAGACGTGATAGATGCAACAATGAACGCACTTAAATGTCCGAGTGTCGCCGCTGCGACACTCAGAGTGGCGTAACTCCATAACGGGTGACGCTACAGAGAAGGTAGACATACCAATAGAATGAACAAAGTATGAAGATAAATGTTTATTAGGGTACGTTTTCCTCTCCGAGTCTTCAATTATCCGCAATGGCGCCATTTTGAAATTTTTTAAATTTTTTTAAAAATTTTTAAATTTTTGAAATATTAACAGAACTAGAACGGAAAATTATGAACAAAAATATGCATGGAACATTTGAAATATGAACGGATATGCTTCTCCTAATCTTTTATGATCATTTTAACCCAAATCAGTAACAACCTTTCTGTTGCACTTTAGAACCAGCTCTGCAATTTTTGCGACTTAGGCCCTTGTTGCTCCGAAAAAGCAGGGAAGCTGACGGGGGAGATTAGGGAACTTTATGCTACGTGTTGTCCTGGACCAAAACTATAATACTGGAAATTTTCAGCTTTACAATAATTAATTCCGGGTAGAAATGATATATTGACTAAAACTCCTGCGCTATCGATTAATGTACCGCCCGCCGGTCCACGTTGACTACATAGTTTATTCCAACCTATCAAAATTCCGGTAGAGAAAATTTCAACCAATTACATTCAGTGGGAATGGCCTACATTGTTGTTAGGAAATATGTGACCATTTTTTTGTGATGATAATAAAAGAAGCCGAACACTTTTATGGCCTTTTATATAAATAGACTGAAAGAGTGGAAGAGTGTCGTATAGACAAACTTCGCCCTCAACAAATAAAGGCGTTTATTATTAAAAAACTGATACATGGTCGGTACTCTTTACGTTTTTTTGCGAACTTTTTTTATATCGCTGGATTATCGATGGACCAAACTATAATTGAGATATTGCAAAAGAAATTACAATTTTGACATCCTGTATCTTTCTCCGCGGCATCAATTTACTAGAGGACGTTTTGTTATATCCTCATTTTAATCCAAAGAATCTTCTATTGAACTATGGCCTATTATTAATTGCTCACCCTGTATAAATTCTAGGATATACGTTATGTGCATGTTGGATTTTTAATTGTACACTAAGATTGTTACAATAACCCTAATAATATGTAAATATTTAAGGTATATTATGTAAATGCAAATTATGTAAAACGATGCTAATTATTTGCATTTAGTGAGGAAACTAGGTAACTTCGCCAGAGGGTTAATCTGATTTAGTAGGATGCAAGAATCGTGCTGGCAAGCAATGACTTCCTGTTCCTCGAAACCGTCCGTCTAGCAAAGTCCTCCGAGATAAAGGAAATGTAAAGCGCAAAATAAAACGTCAGAAAAATTATTCTCGCTAAATTCTGTTCGGTAATTCGGATCAATTTGAAATTACATCCTCTAAAGCTCTGTAGTTTAATTCAGATGATAAATGCGGTGTCTGAGGGTTAAAACTAGATTATCGCTTATTTTTAAAAAATTTCATTCTTGATATACGATTAGTTTTTCTGCAGTTGCTATTAAATAGACAAAGCGTGAAATATTTTCTTCATTTAACAAATCTAACAACACCATTCATGTATTTACTTAGTTATATGTTGCATGCACTGCTCAGTAGTTAAGGTACCCAATTACAGAAAGAGATTTTTTTTAATCTTTTTATTTAACGTCGGCCTATTTCCGCTACCAGATCCTATCATGGACGCCGGGAGACGAGCTACCCCAACATGGAAATTTTGCCGAACCTCTTCTCGTAAGAAGAGTAGAGATATTTTACTTGCCTAACATTTAATAGACAAGGTACCGCATGCTTTACATCCCTTCCGAAGGATGGTATATCCATTACGTAATTCTCGTCTTGAAATTACATAGCTTCCGCGTATATGCTGATATACAAGCCGCTAAAAGATGGGACGAGATCGCTGTGTTTCTCAAGATGTGAATGTAGGTCTGGGCGGGGCAGATCCAGTTCGACTAAACAATAGTTAATAAGGGGGTTAGAACTCCTGTTTAAAAGGCATAAACTTAAAACTAACAATGACTTTTAAAAAAACTTGATATATGAAAATATCTGAAAATAACTAAAATAACACAATAAAATAAAATTAAATTACAAATTTAAAAAACCCCCGACACAAAAATATCGACTAAATAACTAATATTAAAAAAAAAAAAAATAACGCAACTTTAAAAATTATGAAATAATTTTGATTCCATATACGAACTCATATGATTTATTTAAATCCAGCTTACATTTTTTTTATGTCCTCGAGATTTGCTTTCTTATACGCATGAATATATCGGGAGCTGCTGTTTTGAATATAACTATTTAGTAGTTCGTCTTTACACCAGCCCTCGACATATTCATGCGTATAAGAAAGCAAATCTCGAGGACATAAAGAAAATGTAAGCTGGATTTAAATAAATCATAAGAGTTCGTATATGGAATCAAAATTATTTCATAATTTTTAAAGTTGGGATAATTTTTTTTTTTTTTAATATTAGTTATTTAGTCAATATTTTTGTGTCGGGGGTTTTTAAATTTCTAATTTTATCTTATTTTATACTTTTTAAACTAAACATATACAACAACAGCATATTATTATATCACGAGTCCCACACAGAACTTTTTAACCTTTAAGCCGACGCGGTCCAATTTTGTATTCTACTAGTCGCACACGGTCTACGGTTCTATTATAAATATATTTATGTGTTATATTTCATTTTAATAAACACTGCATCAAAATCGAATCTCCCGTTGAAGAGATATAAAGCCACAGACAGATAGACAGATAGACAGACATCCAGACAGACAAACAAACATACAAACATACGAGTCAAACTTACAACACCTCCGTTTTTAGGTCGGGGGTTAAAAAATTGAAAATTTTTAAAAACTCCCGATCAATGTATCTAATCGTACCAGTTTCTTATGACTGAATCAAAATGAGGCCGAAATCATATTCGGCTACCATAATTGTCTGCACATTTTCAATTTTACTTCAATCGGACAATTTCTAGAGAAGTTCAACATGGCGAATTCAAGATGGTGACTAAACATCAAGATCTAATATGGCCTAAAACCTTCTCGACAAAATACTCTTTCAAATAAAAAAAAGTGCATCAAAATCGGATCACCCGTTGAAGAGATATGAAGCCACAGACAGACAGGCAGACAGACATACAAACATACGCGTCAAACTTTTCTCTTTTTGGGTCGGGGGTTAAAAATTAACTAACTTCAAACTTTTGATTATTTTTTGGTGCTGCGTTAATTTCTTGGAGAAGTGTATATTCATTGCGTCGTTCCTATCTGATATAAAACTTATGGCTTAAACCGAATCCTTCACCATTTCTTAGAATGCAACGTATGAGCGAATACACTATACGATCAAATTATAGTGTTAAAACTAAAAAATTTTGTCCGCCATCTTGGGACGTCCGTTATATTGAATTTAATGTGACGTCATTTTATTTTCATATTCCTCTCAGCAAACCCTTTCATTTGATACCCATATCATTGGAGTGCATAAAAATAACTGATCCACCATATTGAATTAGGAATGACGTCACTTAGCTAACCATGCATTGTCATCCAAACTAAACGTGTATGCAAAATTTCAGCTCAATCGGTTGGGGATAACTGTTTTAAAATTCAGTTGCGTCCGCCATATTGAATTTAGTGTGACGTCATTTTATTTTCGTATTCTTCTCAGCAAACCCTTTCATTTGATACCCCGGATCCGCCATCTTTGGGAGTCCCCCATATTGGATTTGGAATGACGTTACTGAGCTAACCATGCATTGTCATCCAAACTAAACGTGTATGCAAAATTTCAGCTCAATCAGTTGGGGATAACTGTTTTAAAATTCAGTTGCGTCCGTCATATTGAATTTAGTGTGACGTCATTTTATTTTCGTATTCTTATCAGCAAACCCTTTCATTTGATACCCATATCATAGGAGCATATAAAATATAACTGGTCCGTCATCTTTGGGCGTCCGCCATATTGGATTTGGAATGACGTTACTTAGCTAACCATGCATTGTCATCCAAACTAAACGTGTATGCAAAATTTCAGCTCAATCGGTTGGGGATAACTATTTTAAAATTCAGTTACAAGATTTGACCCACAAGAACAAGGCAAATTAAATAAATGCTTGTAATCAAGATGGCGACCAAATATCAAAATCTAATATGGCAAAAACCTTCTCGACAAAACACTCTTTCAAATAGGAAAAAGTGCATCAAAATCGGATCACCCGTTGAAGAGATATGAAGCCACAGACAGACAGACATACAGACATACAAACATACGCGTTAAACTCTTTTTGGGTCGGGGGTTAATTATCGACTTCGCGTACAACACGAGCGCGAACACTTTGAAATATTGAAAACAAAACTCAACGAAAAAACAGTTCGAAGCAATTCCACCCTGGTGGTCTTCCTGCGAGGAAAATGTGGTGAAATGAAAGTTAAGGATTAAAAGAGTTAAGATTCTTATAAAATTATCGGCCTAAATGGAATTTAGAGACAAGAATTGACAAAATAACAAAAATAACAGAAAGGGAATAGAAAAGGATTAAAGATGTACTTAAGTTGAAAATGGACAAAGTTTAGGATAGTGATAAGTTGTAGTGGTGGAAAGTGTGGCTAAGGGAGTTGCCGGAAAATAGGCAATGTCTGATATGGTAGGGGGTGTCTTATATGGAAAAGTATGGTATTATGCTGTATAATTCGGGATATGTTGCGTCCATTTAGGTATAATATAAGATGTACATCGAAACAGAGATAAAGCAAAACAATAAAAATAACAATTATAGCACAATGTGAGCGACAGATACTAATAATAATAATATGTTTGTCAGGCCCGGACTGAAAACCGCTCTGCTACTGGGACTGCCCCAGCCCATTTTCACAGCAACATGATGCAGAAGATCTTTATTTTATATTAATTTAATTGCTTAAGACCTTTTTCTTTTTCTGCGGATCTTCGGCGGCCACATAAGTCAGCGGCCTACCGTGCGTTTACCCGGTTGCTCGCGTGTCCTGTCCTGTCCGGGCCTGACGTTTATAATAATAATATGTTCATTTTTAACAGGTTTTCGTCCGACATTTGATTATTATGGAAATTTTGCCTAGCATTCCTAGAAAAATTTGCTTCGTCCTGTGAACATAATATGTGACTCAAACTGCGTAACAATCTGAGGGTGCCACTGACAGAAGTTCACACGCTGTGAAAAATCCCTGGGAAGTAATGCCTGTACTCTTAGAGTATGGTACGGATACAATGACCGAAATTCGCCAAACAATTTGATGACAAATATTCTAGCAATCTTCCTCGTACTAATTTCATAATGTTCTTCAATTTCCTGGTTTTCTGTCTGTTCGAAGTTTGCCTTCCGAAGTACCTTTTTGAAAGTACTTACCAGTTTCACAAAGACGGCGATGAATAGTCGAAAAGAATCGGCTATCTGGCAAGGCACGATTAGGATATCTTTCCTGATACATACTTCTGGCTTTTGTTGCATTACCATCTGCGATATCATATACGTAATTCATTGTGGCCATTTCCGCATTCGTATTATTCACCATATTTACTGATATATCCGAATAAAAACAGCGAAAAAATAAAATAAATTCAATGAAACACTAAAAATCGAAGAAATAATACAATGAGATGGTTTTGAACACCAACAACTTACTCTATGTCAACAAATATTGTTTTGAAAATGATGTTTGTAAAAACGTATTTTATTCCAGGATAATTAGATTTGTGTTCAAAAATTATTAGTCAATAATGCTAATTGAAGCAATTTGAATTTAATTGTTTTAATCAAAAACTATGCATCTGGCGAGAAAAACGCAATCAGAAAAAATACACACATGGAACAATGTCAGTGGCGTGCAAGTTTTTTGGCAAAATATATTAGAGGGCATGTTTGTAGGGACGGCACTGGTGGAGCGATAAATTAACTTTTCTAACTAAAATATGTTGCTTTATATCCTATTAACATATACCAAAATTGAAAATAATATATAGTACTTTTTGAGATATTAAAAAATAACGATTTAAAAAAATTATTCAACACCCTGTAGCAAAAAATTTAAGCCGTTGCCGAGATATGTTCATATAAACTTTTCTTCATAAAATCATCTAAGGAATCATACACTGAAATATTACCAAGTCATTAAGGAACACCCTGTATGTTAATAGCTACAATGAGACATACATATAGATATCAGAGAATACTTGGTCTAACGGTTTTATAATAATTCTTAATTTATTAAATACATTTCTTTATACCTACCTACAAATAATAAAATTTAAATGATCAAAGTTGATATCACACAAATGAAAGACTTGGTTAAATATTTTACACATGTTAATAAACATTGGTGACTTGAATTGGATATTGGTTCTGCTCGTATCGATGTAAAATGTATTATGTTGACGAGCGTTCAGCCTTGGTACAGGAAACTTAATTCTATTTAAAAAATGAACACAGTCTAATTGATTATGTAGTATTTACTAACGTAATATTTTGTTGAATTCCTCTATACATTTTCTTAAATATATAAGGAATAAAAAACCAGACTGAAACTAACAGCCATTCTCCGGATTAATGCTACGCCTAGCGTTGGAATATAAATTACAAGCCTGGCCGCGTTAAGTGCAATAACTATGTATTGCCACAAAACGCTGAAGCTTCGATTGCGACAAACACCAGCCGAAAGAATTATTCCTATTGAAAGGTTGCAGTCTGGTTTTTCATTTCTTATATATTTAAGGAAATGTATAGGGAAGTTCTATAAATTGTTACACTAATAAATGTTCTGCCCTCTACAAGCATACTTACTAACCATGCTACTTCTACTTCGATTGCAATGGACATCAACCGCTACATGAAGCCTATCATTTTTGTTGTGGTGGTGGTTTTATAAATCTCGTCATGTACCAAGAGTGATCTAGAGTCTCATTACAGCAATTCTGGACCTACCTTGTACTGACGAAGGCCAACAGCTCGAAACTGCAGCCTACAAGTATTATGGAATGGTTGGCACGAGAGCTCCCTTGAGTAGGAATAAGCTTTTCGGCTGCTGTTTGTTGCAATCGAACCTTTAGCGTTTTGTGGCAATACATAGTTATTGCACTTAACGCAGCCGGGCTTGTAATTTGTAATCCAGCGCCTAGCGCCGCGCCGGCGGGGCATTAGTCCGTAGAATAGCTGTTGGTTGCAGGTTTTTGATTCCTATGTATTTTAGGAAATGTGCAGAGGAGTTCGACAAAATGTTACGTTAGTAAATATTCGACCTTCTAAAATCATACCTACTGATTATATAGTATTTTATATAATAATTGTAAAGCTGAACAATGTCTTCTAATTTCAAGTGAGTTTAAGTCGAATGAGTTTAGTAATATATTATGGTCTCTTTCGGGATAGAACCCATTGTATTTAAAAAACATGTATTTAAGAAATTCTCTTTGCACACACTCTACTTGTATTATAGAATTTTTGTAGATAGGTGACAAGATGACACATGCATATTCAAGCTTGCTTCTTATAAATGGCACATATGTCAGTTTCAGAGCGTTGACATGTGTAAAATTACCCCAATTCCTGATACAGTATTCGAGTACTTTAGGCAGAAGCAACAATTTTGTATATATGACCAGAAAAACTAAGTCTAGAGTCCAGGTTTCTGAAGTTTGTACACTTCTCTAGAATGGTATTATTAATTGTGTGTCAGAAAAAAATTGGTTTTTGGATATTGTAGAATGACATTACTCTACATTTAGTTACGTTTAGATTTAAATAGTTGTTTTTACACCATTCATTAACTATGTTTAATGTGATTTGCATTCATGAGCAGTCGTCAAGCTAGCTTATTTTCGAATATATTTTCAAGTCGTCTGCGAAAAATAAATGTGTGGAGCTCATACTAAGGGATAAGTCGTTAATAAATACCAAGAATAAAAATGGTCTTAGACTGGATCCTAGAGAAACCCCGGATGTTGCAAGGAAGCTGCCGGAGTTATACCCGCCGTATTCAACAAAGTGCATTCTGTTAAGTAAATAGGACTCTGATACTCCAATTGCCATAGGTTTACAAATGAGTAAGAAATGGTCGATTTTATCAAAAGCCTTTTGAATGTCGGTATATGTAACATCCACTTGACCTTGTGAGTTCAATGTGTCAGAGATATACTGATATACTATATATGTTGGGTACGAGATGGTTGATCTTTTTCCCATAGAACCGTGCTGATAAAGAGATATACGCCCTTTGATATAGTAGTATATATTTTCATAAATAATACTCTCCAAAATTAGAGAATATCATTTAGGTATTATGCAAATCACAACTTACACACTTTTTATTTATTATGAAAATACCTACTTTCTGTATATTGTTGCCCTAATCTGAGCACGCTAATATACTAGTTAGGTAAATCATGATAAAAGCAAATAAATAAAAAATAATTAATTGTAAAAAATAATCTCCAAGATCTTGCGCCAAAATTGCAAAAATGGATATTAGTCTGGAGTTAGTTATTAAGGAGGGATCTCCAGTTTTGAGGATAGGACATCATTTTTCATATATCAGGATATGAATCAGTTATTAGGACAAAATTAAATAAAAAGCGCAGTGGTGTTAGACAAGCATAGGCAGAATCTTTAACAATGAAACAAGATACATTATCGACACCGGAGGTTAGTTTATTTTCTAATTTTTTTTTTTGGCTGCTGTATTTCCTTAATTTTTCTGTTTTTCTTGTTGAGGTCCTCTGTTACAGTGTGACATTTATTTTCTTCTATAACAATATCCGTAAAATTTACAAAATAATGCAATTATCCCACTACCTGTTCCCTTGACGTAAAAGTCACAGGCGTAGAGGTTATTTTACAGTAAAATACTGAATAATTGTATTATCTTGAAGATTTCACGGACACTGTTTTTGAGGTAAAGGATCCCTACAAGAAAAACAGAAAAATATAATAAAATGATAAATCTTACAGTTTCTGTAAAAAATACTTACCTATATGACTATCAGAAACAACGTTTTAAAAAAAAGTCCAGCACAAGAGCAAAAAAAAGCACGCAAACTCAAAAGTTTGGTTGGAAAACACGGTTTGTTAAAATTTCAAACAAAAACAATAGACTTTTAATAAAAAAAATATATGAGAGTTTTCTAGTTCACAAAATCCTATTTCACAATACACTGTGTTTAAAAACCTCAAAAAGCACTCAAAAAATACAACAAACCGGCTCAAATATTCAAGAAAATACACGGTCACCGACGAAGAATAGACAGTTAAGCACCAGTGCCGACGTCACTGGCCGACTATCAACCTTCGGATTGTGGCTAAAGTTGTAGTATAAGTAATAAGCTATCCTCTTCTATATATTATAATCCTCGGGTTCGGGTCCCATCAAGGCTGCTTTTGCGCCTTCTTTGGCTAGCTTATCTGCTTTCTCATTACCTTTATTGCCTTAGTATCCTCGCGTCCACTCAATTTGTAGACTGCCCCATTTCGCCAGGGAACTAAGGCAGTTTTTTACTGTTTTAGAACGTATCTCTACTACGTCTAGAGTTTTGAGAGCTGCTTGGCTGTCAGTGATGATACGAATTCTTTTGTCAGTATAAGACCCCATATCATTTTTTGTGCACAGATCTCTATAGCTGCGACTTCTGCTTGGAACACCGTTGCGGTACTGCCCAGGTTCAGACTAATGTCTGTCCCTTTTTGGCCCCCGTAACTCCTGCTGCAGCACTTTTTGACGTCTTTGATCCCTCAGTAAACCATATGGTGTCATTTGAATGTCTTCGCAGTTGCCTTATTCCTTCCTCTTCCCTGTTGTGATGCTGTTAGACGTACTGTACAGCAAGCAGAGGCCAACTACAATAATGCGTCGATTACAAAATGACTGGCTAGAGAATAGGAAGAAGATCGACGTTTATTAATAATTGAATAATAGTTCATTTATATCTTATTTATAAGAAAAATTATTGTGTACTATTGTTGTCAAATTTACAAAAAATACATATGGCGTCACATACAATTTAAAGAAAATCACCTAGTGTAATGAATCTTTAAAAGTAAAGTGGTGGCAAGATATAGTATAAATGTTTTTAAATTATTTAATTTCTATGAATTTTGAAAACACGTTTCGACAAAGTATAATATCTGAATTGCATAAATCACGTGCTCATGTTATTTAGTAACTACTTCAAAATTACAGAGAACTTTGTAGTATTAAAAACAGTTCTAATTTCGATGCTAAACAATTAATTATCTTGTGTTTTATATTATTTCTTAGGTTATCATATACAAAACAGTATTCACGAGGTACGATTTTATTTATGTAATTGTAAAATAAAAATTCTTGAATCGATATACAGAAAACAACGAGAATATTATACTCTTCGCAGTTCTTTGACAATAAGTGTTATATTTTTAATGTAAATCATCTTCCGATGACGCCAGTGTGATTGTCGAAAAACTCATCAATATACTATGCAATATTTTTGTTCTTACAGAATCTTGTCAAAGGGCAAATTCTCGGTCGCAATAATTACCGTAGATCTTCCAATTGTTTTTAAATGTTTAATAACTTTCATATCTGTTGATCTTATTCAAAAACAACAAAGTTCTTCTTCTAGCCAATACTAACTTAATATCCAAATTTTAATCCTATCGAATTTCTCTCTCTTAAGTTATCGTGCGTAACGGGCGGACGGACGGACGTTTTTAGATAGTGCCCGGCCAATACAATATACTTTTCGTTTTGTGAAGAGCATCATACTACTCTGAGTAAACAAGAATTTTCTATGCCGAAAATAAAGTTTAAAAACGAATTGGCGCAGCCCTATCAATGAAAATTATATCAAATCAGATAAAGTACATACCTCTCTGCTTACTTTTTATGAACACAAAAATATTATTATAGATATTAAACAACTGAAAACATTTTATGTTTTTTATGTACAATATTATGAGCAAGAAAATACCAAAATATTTCTCTATCAAGTAAAAACACGAATGGTTAATTTCAATGAATGGAAGCTTATTTCAAAAAGCATTTCTATAGCTTATTACCAACAATTCACAAATGTTGAAACAAATGAAGAAAATAGAAACAATCGTAGTCGTATAAGTACACAATTTTAGAGAAATATATGCGCAGAAAATTGTAAAGTGAAAAGGCACAAAAGGTTACCGAAAAACAATTGCTCCAAAATGTTGAAAATGTGCATTTGCACAAGCCAATAGTTTATCGTCAGCTGAATCTCCAACCGTAATTCGGAAACAGCGGGAACAGACGTAAAATATGTCGAACGTCTTTTTACTCAAAGGAGTTTTTGTAATAGCTATTTTCATTTAAAGAAGTTCTAGAAGCTGCTTTGCATGAATGTTTTCAGCTGGCTGCATTCGCTTCTGTTTCGTATTGTATAAATAAAATAAGAATTCTACAAAGAACTAATTTCGTAAAAATTCACCGGCAGTTTAAGTCACTAATTAGCCTGCTCGTGCGCCATTTTTAACAAAAGATACTCTAATTATGTTAAAGTGCTGCTCTAGCTTCCTGCGAAGTTTATTTTGAATACTCTCGTTCCCAAAAGATCCTCTACTGCTGCCTTGTAAAGCACTGTTTTTAAATGTTATTTTAATTGTGCTTGGAGTAATTTATTAATTACAAAAATACTATTAAAATGTACAAAATATGTAGCGGCGTATTTTTCTTGCACGTCTTGTTGTCTATGAATACGTTTTTCTATGGTTGGTTAAAAATAATTTCGGATTTTCATCTGTAACTTGATTATATTTATTTTAATTTAAAATAGTGTTTTTTACTCCTGGTCTACATACTGAAACCATTTGTATACATAACTTAGTCGGTTTATTAATTAGTAAACAGAATAAATTATTTATACAGGGTGCATGACGGTTAGTGGCTTATTAGATGTTTTAGAAAAACTACAAATAATTTAAGCTGAAAATTTAAGGAGGTTTTCGGGGATACTTTATTTAATGAAAATCACGTATGTGACTATTCCGGTCTTACCTGGAAGTTGACATCAACTTCCCTATTTTAAATGGCATGCCCTATTTTTTGTACCGGATCCGAATTCTATTCATTATTTTAATGCATCTTTCAGTATAAGTTCCTACCCAAAATTCCAATAGTTTTTGAGATATTTCGATTTTAATGAAATCTGATGCGAAAACCAACCCATAGCTGGAAATTAATAACATTCGCTATGGTAAATTCCAAAAACCAGTTTTTCTCCCATATGTCTATGAGAGGTGGGGCTTATGTGGGTTCAAGCTACATATTCCCTAAAATATGCAGGGCGTCCGAAAAAATCGACCTCCGTTAAATCGCTTATTTTAAATGGAACATACTATATTTTATAATCCTATTTGCTTCCCTTTTTTACTACCTTTCGACCTATATTGTACATTCCCTATAGCTGTGACGTGTACTTTCCGGTATAGTGGAGAAAACAGTAACTTTCAGTGGGTCAGTTGGGAAAATTAGACTTTTACACAAACAGCAGTAAAGCATAGAATTTCGAAATACCAGTTGTTTATTTCCTATAAATTACAGTGCTAACGATACTATTTACAGCTTAACTAGTTTAATATGTACAGTACACTCATAATTTACATAAGAAAGCAAATCCAGGCTGTGAGGTGTGATAATTACGGTAAGTCTTATTATGCGATACGGTAACGTTATTAGGGCAGGCAGGAGCGAAGCAGCGGTATGACGGGTAAAAATGGCGGTGACGTGCAGTTGACAGCAGGCAGTGATAGGCAGCGGTATGATGGTAAGAATAGCGGTGACCGTACAGTTGACAGCAGGCAGTGGTAGGCAGCCGTATGACGGTAAGACTAGCGGTGACGTACAGTTGACAGCAGGCAGTGGTAGGCAGTGGTATGACGGTAAGAATAGTGGTGACGTACAGTGGACGGTAGGCAGTGACAAGTTAAAGGAGCGAATTTTCGAGTCAATCAGGTTACGGGTTGTCCTTAGATACCAGAAAGAAGCAAGCAGTTAACAAACAAAGCAGAAAAATGATTATTCTAACGGTCAAGCTTGGCTAATACCAGAAATATCTAGAGCTGAAAAAGAGGTATGATTAGTCAAGTAGCATTCCGCAACTCCTGACCTGAAAGCAACGTATGGTTAAGCGGTAGGCACACCAATAGTCTCTGAAAAGAACGACTAGACCTCAGAGTTATTAGTGTGCTGGTGCTATGCCCACGACGTACCATCAGGGAGACGGCTAGACCCTCGGGTACCTCGAGAACACAGAACTCTACCTAACAGAACTAAACGAATCCTGGAAGCGGCAACCCAATAGATGCTCTCGTCCCCCTGGTCTGAAATAATGTATGGTTAGGGCGGTACACACACCAACAGTCTCTGAAAAGAACGACTAGACCCGTTAGTGTGTGGGTTCCATGCCGACGACGTACCTTCAGTGAGACGACTAGACCTTGGAGAACACAGAACTTTACCAGTGACAGTGTTATAGGTAACAAAGAATGATTAAAGCGGTAAACGCACCAACAGCCTCTGAAAAGAACGACTAGACCCCAGAGTCATTGAATCGCCCAACCTATGCCCACGACGTACCTTCAGGGAGACGACTAGACCCTCTGGTACCCCGAGAACACAGATCTTACCAAAACAAATAACAGAAAGATATGAATCCCTAATATCAGCCAAGTAGTTACCTTTACCTATTATTTTTGAACTTACTCACTTTTCGTCGTGGCCCACGTCCGGTCTGGTGATGGTCTCTAGCAGAACTGCCTATGGTGTGGTCTTCTGAGTGGCGTCAAGATTTCTGTAAGCAAGATTAGAAACATAGAGAAGGTGTTCATTAAATGATAATTTAGAATCGAACTTAATACCTAAATCAATGTTTAATTCTACTCTTTCCAGAATCAAGTTGTCCATTAAGTAGGAAAAAATCCATAGTTCGTTTGTTACGTGAAAAAGTTAATATTCTATAGATGTATAGACCATCTAAATATGTTATTAATGCCATGTTGCATTAACATAGAATCGTCGCAATTACGGATGATTTTATACATTTTTATATCATCTGCAAATAATAAAATTTTATAATTTTTGACTGAATAAACAATATCATTTATAAACAGTAGAAATAGTAAGGGACCCAAATGTCCCTGAGGGACACCAGAGCTTGCAAAATAATTATCTGATTCGTGTTTATTGATCCTAACATATTGTTTTCGGTTAGACAAATAAGAGAGAAAAAATTGTAATAAGTCACTAGAAAATCCAAATTATCTTAACTTTTTCATAACTACATAGTAGTCAACTTTGTCGAATGTTTTGGCAAAATAGGTGTAAATAACATCAACTTGATTATTATTTGCCAAGGCATTCGTTGTGAAATCAACAAAACTTAAATTGCCACAAGTTGATCTTTTTTTCCTGAAGCTGTGCTGAAAATCGGATAACTTATTTACGTGAACATAAATGTGGTCATAGCACAAGCTCAAACACCTTGGATATGTTTGATAGAATAGCAATGAAACGATAATTTGTAATATCATGGGAATTACCATTTTTGAAAATTGGAGTAGTTTTAAATTTTTTAGGAAACTCTTTTGTTTTTAATGAAAGGTTAAATATTATTTGTAAGGGTTCGGCTAATATGTCTTTAGTGTCTCTAGTAGGTCTAGTATATATACCTTTGATTATATAGTTCGGTATATTATCGGGCCCCATTGACTTCTTCGGTTTGAGCTTATCTATAGCTTTTATAATTCTTTCCTGCTTGCTAATATTCAAGGTCACTTTCCATATTTATATTTTCAAAATCTGTGATTTCAGATACTTGGTAAACAGATTCAAAGTGTTTTGCAAATGTCTGTGCAATGGCTGCTCCTCCCTTAATTTGATTGCCATTAAATATCATTTCAGAAGGTACTTTATTTTTATTACTTTTTTTACTGTGTATGAAATTCCAAAATTCGTTAATATTTAGCTGAATACTATTTTCTACTATCCGAACATAATTATTGTATGCAATTTTCATATCTTTTTTATTTTGGCTCTTAAAAATGTATAGTCTGCTCTAAATTAGTTTTTTAAGAAGCTTTAAATTCCTTTTCTTTGATTTTATATCTCTAATAATTTCATTAGTGAACCATGGCGGATATTTGTTGTTTTTTGGCTTCGTTTTAGGAACACAGATTACAATAATTTCATGAATTAAATCATAAAATTTATCCTCTGTATTGTTCGCATCTGTATGAGAGTGGAGAATTCTCCAATTTACATCTCTTAATAAATGATACATTCCGAAAAAACCTGCTTTTTTAAATTAAAATAGGATTTGCTATTAATATTGCATTCACTGAACTTGTGGCTAATTTCTAATTGAACATTTAAACTAGGGTGATAATGATCTTCATTCACCAATGGATTGTCTTTAACTACATTACAAGGTTGATTTGATAACACATAATCTAAAAATCTATGAAGACTATTTGGTACATTATTATACTGTTCGCAATTTGCTAATTAACAAAAATTATGGACCTTGTTTAAAATATTATCATTGTTTGTAATATTAAAATCCCCAAAATCAAGAATTTATCATCCGTTACATATAGTATTTCTAAATAATCAAACAAAGAATTGTAGGTATTAAAATTCGACGAAGGTGGTAAATATACTACATAAACATAGAGAGGTTTAGGAACAAAATAAATTTTGACGCATCACAACTCAATATTTACATGTACATTAGATGTATCAATTTTTTCACACTTAAATTTTTTGTAAACCACCTCTACTTTTTGCGTCCGTGGAAGGTCTCTGTCTTGCCTAAATATTGCATATTCACTAAACAGTTCACGGTCACTGATATCATCCTGAAGCCACGTCTCGGTGATGCCTATGACGTCATAATCTGCAGCAACTACACTGGTATAGAATTTAATAGTTTTTGTCCATAAACCTCGCACATTCTGGTAAAATACGTTCGAACTCATATCCTGATTTACTAAACTAAACTAAAAACTGGTTAATATCAATCAAACTATTAATTTATTTATTTTCTTTTTTTCAGACGTTGTTTTAATTTCATTCAATGGATTTTCAGCTACTATTGACTTGTTATCTTGGGCCAGTTTCACCTTTTTGTTATCTCGTCCCTCTTCTTGAAGTAATCGTTTTTTCTCTTTTATAGAATCTATGTTGTCGATTCTGGTAGCTCTCTCTTTGCCCTTGTCGCCTATAATATCAGTTTTTTCTTCCTCAGTTGCTAGATCTCCTAGTTGCTCGACAGTGTACAGCTGATTTTCAACATGTAACTTATCTCCTTTTAGGAATGCCTTTTTACCTGCATGACATATGTAATAATTTCTTCGTTACTCGGCTGCGCTCTATACAAAATAACAACCGAATAAATGTAAAAACTACAAAAATCAAGTATTTTTGCAAAACAAGCCAATTTTTGCAATTATTTTCGTAAAAATCAAATCGAATAATAGAAAAAGTTTATATATTTTTTAAGGCCTTATATCTTGTAGATTATATAAAAAATTATATATAATAAACTTCAAAAAATAGTACTCAGGTGGGGGGCGAGCGATAAAGGCCCTCCTTTCATGTGTTTTTTATACTGCTTTAATTTTCTTTATTTAGTGCAGTGCAATTAGTCATATTATATGAAAAATGACGGAACCCAGCTATAGTGAATGGATTTGAATGATTTTTTTTTTATTGAATTTCTTATGCCATATACTAAAAAGTTTACCCATTGAAAATTACCGCAATTTCGAAAATCCGTAAAAAAAAAATAAAATTTTTTGGAATCTTATCGGAAATTATCGTTAATTTTAAATATTTATGTTAAGAAAATAATGATTGTTATAGTTTTCTAGGTTGTTTATACTGAATTTGTAAAAAATGAAACTTTTTAAAATCAATTTAAAGTTGGCAGAAGCTCCAAAAAGCGAAATAAATGAAAGAAACGTTAAATAATACAAATACATCGATTTTTTTATAGAAAATGATTTATTAACAACTTTTTATTTTTTTTAATTAAAGGTAAAGAGCCCACCTTTCGATTAAAATCGGCCCTAAAAGGGCCAGGTTAATAGATCTTATTTTATTTTAGTTTAACATAAAAAATGCGCTGGCAGCGGAAACGCCGTCAACGACAATTTCGCGGTAAACTTCTATGTTAGATGCACTAGGGACTTAATTTTTTTTTTTTTTAATTAAAGCTAAAGAACCCACCCTTCTATTAAAAGTGGTCTAAAATGGGCCAGGCTTTTCATTTTTTTTTTTATTAACATATTACTTGAGAAATTACTCTCTTGCAGTGGAAACGCTGTCGTCTGTTTTGCTATCGTCTGTGCGGGATGCGCTGTGAAAATTACTTTGCATGCTATTTTTCGTACCATAAACTCTCACAATTGGTATGCCATATTATTTTAGCGAACTTTATGACTAACTTGAAGTATAAACTTAAAGGCATACTGATTATAATGACGGCAAACTTTTCCATAATTTCGCGACGTTTTTTCTTGAATTTGAGTATGTAAAACTCGCACAACTTGTATGCCGTTTGTTATTTCACTTCATTATATGTGAGGTGGAAAGCAAAAAGGGACCTCTTGTCGGCAATTTTTGGTTTTTAGTTATTGATATTAAATGAATTAAGCTCTAATTCTGAACAATTTGGTGCAAAAATCATGTGTCTATGATTTTTTTTGTTTAAGTTACTAGTACGTTTATGAAAAGGGACCTCTTGTCGGTCCCATGTTATTTCTCCATATTTCTCCATAAGCGACAATAGATACCTTTCCAGGGCTGAACATTGACTACTTTATCGATTATTTTAAGTGTTTCATCCAATTATATCGGTTTTGTAATCGATTACAACCTGTAAAGGACAAAATCCGAAAATCGATAATTTTGACCCAAACCACTAATTTCAACTGTACTGAAAAATTGACATCGCCGACAAGAGGTCCCTTTCTGCTTTCCGCCTCACATATCATGATTGCTTCAACCATACAATGGCATACTGATTAAATACACAGAAAATTATTTTTCTATTTTACAATCTCACATCCATTTTCTCATATGACAAACCCGTTCAAATGGTATGCCATTTTACATATCGACATTTTAGGATATATATTTCTTATTGCAATACGTTCTTCATTCAGTAAAATAACGGAATCTTGTTGAATAACTCTACTAGATGTTTTTATTGTGAGGTATACTTGAACATTTTTTCTGTAGCTGATGTATAGCACAACCATCTATACTTCTTAATGGCAGCCTATTCAGAAACGCGGATAAATCATTTTTTAAATGCAAGTACACCTGACCGTGATCACCTTTTGGGCTCACGCAAACAGTATGCCTTTGACTATTCAATTGTCGTATTTTACTTGAATTTTATTGTGAATTCACGGAAGCCTTTGTGAAATCGTATCGAAACGCTTAATTTGCAAACAAATGTTAACTTTAATATGTGAAGGACCCGGGATGACTCTTTAGTTTATCATTTATTAACAACAAAATATGCATACCATAATACCCCCTAAAAGGCATACTGGGTGAAATCACAACCCAAAATCTGTCACTACCTGCCGGTCTATCACTACCTTCTGAGATGAGGTTACAGAATCGTCTCCTTCCTCCAATAGGAAATGATTTGATGTTACACATGTATTTTCTGACAATTTCTTTCCAGAGAGAGGGTATAAAACACAAGTAAATCGAACTTTTTACAATCCCTGACGAATTTTGAGCAACTATAATGAATCTACTGTGATTTTTTTACAAAATTATTGCAAATTACTGTATTCTCATGACACACTATTGTCGATATTGATGTTAATTTAACCATTTTTCTAAATAACTAACCCATTAACCGTATATTTTAGCATAGGGAATATACATACAGGTTGAAAAGTAATAAAAGAGGGAAGCGAATAGGCTTATAAAATATAGTAAGTTCAATTTAAAATAAGCGATTTAATGGAAGTCGAAGTTGGAGCTCATTTCCCTGTATGTTTCAGGGCATTTGTAGTTTGAGCCCACACAAGCTCCATCTCTCATAATCATTTGGGAGAAAAATTGGTTATCGAAATTTACCAGAGCGAATACTATTAATTTCTATATCGAAATATATGAATATCGGTTTTTTAGGTATGATATTAAGTTACCTTCAAATAACGAATATAATTCGAATCCTGAATAAAAAATAATGCATGGCATTTGATTCAACCTCCCGTATAAACGGAAGTGTCACATACGTGCCATTATTTTCATTAAATAGAGCACATCTGAAAACGTCTCTCCCTAAATTTTCAGCGTCAAATTATTTGTAATTTTTCTAAGACATCTAATAGGCCACTAACCATGATGCACCCTGTATAAATGATTCCACTATAGCCCGTCTCACTTAAAAATGTAGTGTACATAAAGTTCTTCTTCTTCTGTGTTCTTGTCTCTGATTGGTAAATTTAGAAGCTAAGTTCACACAGGGAAAAATTATTAAATCAGAACAGATTTCTTGCTAGGTCCGGAAAATACATAAAAAGTAATAATAAAACAAACTATTTTATTAAGAATATTTCTATATACTATAGGAAAATGTAACAATGTTTGTTTGTTTTTACCTATATCAAAAGATGCCTGGGGGCGGTAACATTTTAAAACGGTCATTACTGCATTTAGGTATATTTGATGTAGGTGGTCTACCAGTCCAACAGAACTAATTTCTGCGAATATGATCCATTTTCAGTTTAATGTAAATGGAAGCCCGATGACTTTAAGATAATTAATATTCGAAATCTCTTGTTCGGATTAAAGCCAATTTACTTTGGCTCTATAGGATCTCGTGTAAATACTGTGTAATATGTTCAGTGGAATAACAGTTTTGGTCCGTACTTAGCCAAAGCCTCTAGTAAAGTCCTAATAATTACAATACCTACACTTTGTATTTGCATTGTGACCAGTACGACATCCTGATATTATTCTAATCATATTCGCAAATAAGAGAACAAGTGAATGAAGTTGGAATATACAGGACTTATGTCGCTAAACTGTTGACAACGGTTACTATTGCGAAAATAAATATAAGTGGTTATATGGGTGGATATACTTGAGAATTTACCCAGAGTAACATCTATTGTTGAAAGGACAATATGAAAAATCATTATTTTACCAAAATTCATAAATAGTAGAACACGCTAAATGTTTCGAATATTTGACTCAAATGTACAGAGCCCTCATTTTAACAGCGTATATCTCAAAAATGGCGTTGCTTTTGATCGGAATATATAAAACCATAAAGTTCGCTCGTAGAGAAAAATTCTCACATCATTTTTTTCTCAGTAAATTAATGTTAGCCAGAGGAATGAATGGAAATCCTGTGAAATGTTATTTCCTATCATTTATTTATATACTAGCTGACGCCCGCGACTTCGTTCGCGTGGAAGCCTTCTTGCGCGTGGAATTAAAAACATTGACATACTAACTTATGCCTATAAAGAAGCATTACATATTCACTGAGTTCTCCTATAGTACCCAGAAAGTACACTCGAGGGAACCCACTGCGCATCCATGGTACCCGGGGAAATCCACTGTGCATTCATTGTACTCGAGAAAACCCATTGCTCATCCATGATACTCGAAGAAACCCACTGTGCATCCATAGTACTCGGGGATACCCACTGCATATTCATTGCCCTTGAGGAAACCCACTGCGCATCCATATTACTCGGGGAGACTCACTGCGCATCGCAATTTGACAACAATTCATTATTATATTTTTGTGTTAGAGCAAATTAAACGAAAAAAAAATTCACATGGGCGGGTATGTGTCAAATTTCATGCTTAAAAACATCCCTCTCCCCGTTCACCCGTTCGGGGGATACCGAACCGTTGAATAGGTGTCTCCTTATTTCCTCAGAAGAGCCCGTCGCTAGAATATCACGTTTCTGACTTACGCGGTTTCAGAGATACGGGTACCCTTTAGACCAGCTACCACCCCCGTTTTCACCTCTTCAAAAAAAAATAAAATCGAAATTTTGTCTTACTCATATCTAATAGACTAAAATAAAGAATATTTCTGCCAAATTTCACGCTTCTAGGTCTAATCGTTTCCGAAAAGCTTAAAAACCCTCCCCTCCCCGTTCACCCTTTCGGGAGTCTCTTTTTGAAAACCGTCGTTTTCTTATTTCCTCAGAAGAGTCCATCTCTCGAATAATCACGTTTCTGTCTTACGCGATTTCAAAAATACGGGTGCGCTTTAAACCGTCTACCACCCCCGTTTTCATCCCTTCAGAAAGTGAAAATCGAAATTTCGCTTTATACGTATCTAATAGATTTCAACAAAAAATATTTCTGCCAAATTTCACGCATCTAGATATAACTGTTTCCGAGAAACAAGCGCGGATCTAGAAATTTCAATATTTTTTTTCTCGTCTGTGGCTCATGGGACCCATACGAAAAATAGGAAATAATATCTCGAGAAGCACTTCTCTAACGACCCCTAAAAAATTTTAAAAAAGCAGTTTGGGACTCCTGTTTAAAATTATTTTTTTTTGTCATATGCAGATACAACGAATTGAAATTTTGTGATTTACAATTTAACAGATCACAAAATTTCAATTCGTTGAATCTCAGTTAGTAATGAAAATATTTTCATAAACTTCAGAACGTGTTGCTGTATTTTTATGAAAAGTAAAATGCATATGACAAAAAAAAAATAATTTTAAACAGGAGTCCCTAGACCTGGGGGAGTAATCGAATTTTGAAAAATTTTTCGTAAACTGCTTTTTCAAAATTTTTTAGGGGTCGTTAGAGAAGTGTTTCTCGAGATGTTATTTCCCATATTTCGTATGGGTCCCATGCGCCACAGATGAGAAAAAAATTATTGAAATTTCTAGATCCGCGCTTGCCGAAAAGCCTAAAACTTGAAATTTTTGGATCTAGCGGTTTGAGCTGTACGTTGATAGATTAGTCAGTGAGTCAGTCAGTCAGTCAGGGAATTCTTTTATAGATATAAATACATTTTATTATTCACAAACATTTTCTAATAATGTAGTATCCAGTCGTTGATAACATTTTCATGTTGTTAACTTATAGCACAGTACTTAGAGGTAAAAAATACGTATAATTTCGGAATAATTTCATTTGTAATGATAATTTTTTCTTTATAAGTTATTATTGTAGTAAAAGGTATTGTCTTCAGTTTCTATATAGTCTGGATATTTGCTCTTATTCTTAAAGGTGAAAACCATTCCTGTATTTAAATATTAAATATTTGAGGGATTACTGAATTGTTTTTTCTAATTTTGACATATAAAATGACATTTTTCAAAACTGACGTAAGTGTCAAAACGTCCAGCTTTTCATAACCAGTTATGAAAAGTTAAATTTTACCTAACTAGTGAGAAAAAGTTCATTATATCATCAATTAAAAGAAATAAACAACTCTCAGAAAGAAAAAGAAACAATGTTTATTCAACTCAAAATTGAATACTGACTTCATAAAGTGGAAGCTTTTAAATTCGTCTTTCCTTCAAAATTAGAGTTTGCAATACCGGTTAGCGGTTAACCGGACAAAAAACACATGATGATAATTACCGGTTATTTTAATTTTTTACCGGTTATATCGGTAAATTCTAAACTGACAATGTGTCACGTATTCAACGTTTCTATTTATGTCAGTGACTAGTATTTACTAAATACAGAGTGACTGTCTCAACACTGAGCACTTTTAACAATAAATAATATTATAAAAAATAAAACACAAACACCAAACCATAAGAAATACAAGTAAGAGAGACATTAACAATATCTTGCAACAGAAAATTGAATATTTTTTCACTGCCGCAAATATCCGTGGAAAATATTTAGAAGTATGTTATTCCCAATTATTATTAACTTATCGACCTACCAGTATCGATTGAGGAAGGGCATCTTCAGCTGGTGGTATTCTATGCACAAATATCAGACGACTAACAGATGAAGCTTTGAAAAACTAACCCTTAACGGGCTATTTTTTTTCAATTATTATATTTTTAGATTAGGTGTCCAGTAAATGCCCTAGTTGAGTTTATGTTTATAATTTACAGAATATTTATTTATATAATGTGTTTCATTAATATTTTTCCCTTTTGAGAAAAAACCTTTTGTTTGTTCATTATGTTAAATACGTATATAAAAATGATTTTTGTTAAATTTAGATCAATTTATACATGGAAAAAAAACAATTTCCATTTCCGCCACCTAATCATTCATTCTAAAAATTACCGGTAAATACCGGTTAACCGGTTATTTATATTTTTATTTACCGATTTACCGGTTATTAAAATTTCTGGTAAATTGCAATCCCTATTCAAAATATGCTAACAAAACTTTCTCATTAATACGATTTACCTTATGCTATCAAATTAGGATTTCAAATAATGTTATTACTTAGCCAAATAACGTTTGCCAATTTTGGCATTAAAATTATAATTTCTAATAGTAGCAGCAAAGGTAACTCTGATTACTAAAAGACTGTAAATACACCTACGCATTTTATGTGTAGAAAAAAATCTTGTATGTAACACTTTCCAAAAAACAATTTTGTGTAACTCGTGTTATTTTGCGGGATCTTGCTTCGCTCGTCCCGCAAATATCCATTCGTTCACAAAATTAAGTCTTTCGTAACTGGTTACATAAATAGCTATTAAATAATTAAATTGATCTCACTTTTGTTTATGACAACTAATGGTTTATACATTTATAATATTTTACACCTATTTACCTGTCAAAACACAATTGTATATTTATAACAAATAAAGATCTATCTATCTACCTAAAACCACTGAAGTTCCATGTAAATAAACCTTTTGAAAACGAGGACTCGTGAAAATCGTTTTGCTCAATTAGAAAACTGAGAGAGTCCGATAAAAATAAATTTAAGCACATCAATTAATAAATATTGAACCATAAGAATGCTTAACCTTCCGTATTTTTTATATGAGTATTCAATTCATGTAAAGCGTATAAATAGGAATAAATATAATTGGAAGTTGCTCCAGTAACAATAATTTGGTTCAGTTGAACCGAATTTAAGTGGGCCGTTGATAAAATTGAAAGTGCTTAAATTTAAATTTCATAACAGCATTATAAACATACCATATTCAGATAACCTCGTTAAAAGTTACTCGAACGTGTTAAATTTTTTACAGGAATCCTATAAAAAACGATATCTGAAAAAAAATTGTAGCAGCTTTCAGCGAAGTTTTTAGGTGTATCAAAATGAAAAATTGCTTGAAAAAGAAAGTTCTTAATGAATTCGCTGACATTATGTACAAAAAACTGTAATGAATATTTTACGAGTTTTGTGATAACGTAGATACTAAATAGTAAGAAATCCCTTTACGATGTTCGGTGTTATTTTATCAACCAGAACAATACCGAATCCTATTAACCATCAAGCTTCTTCATTCCCTTCCGTTATTTATATATTTTTTGCAGTATTAGACGTATTCTGTTCTTTGTAGATATTCTATAAGATGACCGTTAGTCGGTGTTTTAAGCTATTCAAGTTAGTTGAAATATTAGTATTTGCTCTTTTAATCTTTGTAGCGCGGTGGCACTTTTTTTTGTTGATTTCTGTCTAGTGACGATTGTATGTTGCACTCTTGTATTGTCATGCTTATTAGGCGAGGAAATATAACACAAAAACAGCTCCAACCTTCAATTTTTTTTGCAGTAAGTCGGATTGAGATGTGGTTTTTTGCATTTGCTTCGTTAACTCGTCTAGAAACTTTGTGCCATATTTTGGTCTTGTACTTTTTTGAAATTGCATTGCTGCATCGAAAAGTGCATTCTTATAATTGCATCTTTTCAAGTGATGAAGAAAAAATTCATATCTTCCAGAAAAAACTCCCGAATCACACGAATTTCAGTACCCGGGGTTTTTTTTGAGTCGCTGGATATAAATATGATGTCCAAGTGAGCCTCTTGTGCACCTGGAGATCAGGACGGCACCAGGAACGTCATCACCTGGAGTTTCCTGTAAACTCATGGAAAATCGATCGAAACTCGTTACCCGGGGGTTTTTCGGGTCGCTCGTCCCAATCTGACATCGGTAACCTCCTCCGGAGGACCTGGTGCGCGCGACCTGGCTAATAACTTCATCTCCTGTAGTTTTACTGAAATTACTTATCCAATCGATCGAAACTCGTTACCCGGAGTTTTTCGGGTACAAGACCAAGTACAAGACCAAAATATGGCACAAAGTTTCTAGACGAGTTAACGAAGCAAATGCAAAAAACCACATCTCAATCCGACTTACTGAGAAATATTGAGAACCTTAAAATCAGAATTAGAAATTCATGTGAGGTAAATGTAATACGTGAGGTGTCCCGTAGAGCACATTTGTGTACTGGAATACATGCTGCACAATTTGAGCATTCATCGTGGTTAGTAGAATAAATATACACATTTCCTTTTCAGTATGGAAGTATAATAGGCCAGTCAATATAGACGTGATAACCAAAAAATTTAATATCAATTCTAACGTTTTTTAAACTTTGTTGTGTGATGAAGTACCATCGATTCAAGGCCGGCCATATTGTTAAAATTGCAAAAATATAAATTAAGCGATATGTCGATGGAAAATAGTGTAACATCACAGCAAATTTTATAGAATTTATATTAGTGTTCCAAATATGATGCTAAATTTGCAGCAACTTACGACTTAAGTATAATAATTAATCGCCATTAATTAACATTTTTTCATCTAATTTTGCAACAAAAATATTTACATGCTTGCAAAACTACAGTGTACTTGCTAAAATCTCCTTACATGACTCTGTAAATTTGCAACTTAATCCGATGACGCCATGGTGCATTTTTTATAATTTAAAACTAAGATAATTATTATTTACCTAAAAAAGATTCGACAAAATAGTAACATGTGTAGATGTGGATTGCAAATGACCGCATTCGTAACTGAAACGCACTTTCTATTTTGCAGCAATCCCCGACGTCGGCAGCTTGATAAAATTTACAATAAATAATTTGTTGCCAAATTTTGACTACCAAAATAAAATTAACATCGCTGCAAATTTTACATCAAACTTTGTAGACGCTGAACGTTCATTCGAATTTGCAACTTTTTATGTAAGTGGCATATTGTTGTAAACATTTTTTATAATTATAATGTTGGAAAATGGTGTAAAAGTTTCTACAACATACCTGCAAAAATTATTTAGATTTGATTCATCGGGACCAGGGCGGTCATTAATTTGCAACTTGTTTCAGAATAAGCAATATAATGGTCAAATGTTATGATTCTATTGGTTGGAATAGTTTTCCTCACACAAGCCAAAAAAGGGTCTTACTGACAGTTTCCATAAGGCTCATGGTTGTACCTAAGTGTATAGAAAAATGAGCTTTATGGAAAATGTCAAGTTAACATTCCCAGGGCCGTAGCGAAGAGGTATGGGGGGGCGTACGTTACCCTCAACTTTGTCAGACTTGGCATAAGTTGGACAAAAGTTGGAGACGCAAGTTGGCAATTTTTATTGAAATATTTTTTCTAGATTTTCTCCCCTTCGCTCATAAATTTTTATTTCGGCCGAACTTGACAAAAGTTGGGTAAAAGTTGAAAATTCGAGATGTAAGTTGGCAATTTTTATTGAAAAATTTTGGTAAAATGAGTATACTGATTTCCATACCCAAGTAGCACTTTAAGTCAGAATTACGTAATGTAGCCCTCGTTTTGGTCCCGTTTTCCCGTTTAACCTATCCTAATTGACTTAAAATTTACGTAAAATATAAGTAAATGGGGAATGAGACGACGTCATGAATACCTCTTAAATAAGGCTGCTCAGTTATAATGACCTATTGGTTATAGAACATATTTCCTTGAACAGGTAATTTAAATGTAAAAATTTTGTTTAATTGTGGTCGCTGATAGGTAATATTTACCAAATCAGTTATCCTCTTTCAACTGCAATCTTTCTTTCTCAGAAATAACTAATATGATTTTATTTACAACAATAATGATTTACTTATAAGTCACGAGGCATAAGCAGCAAAGACAACTAGAAACCATCAGACATCTTTATTATAATGATGGAGTAGGAGTGCATCATATAATGTCATACGTAGTTGTGAAACAATGTGTCCACTTCCCCTCTGTGTGTGTTTTTTACTGCCAATCAATTTTCATTGTAAATATATCCATTCTACCTCGGAATATTAAAGGGGCCTCAAGTATTTTACGTTTTTAAAGAAAAAAAAATTTTTTTAGCTTAAATGTATTTTAAAAATATTTGTAAAAGCCTATTCAATTGCCCGGCAGGATTTTCCTGGGGCATAAAATATTATAATATTGTACTTTGTATCTGTTAAATAACCTTATATTAATGATTTTTTTCAATTAAATACTCATCAAAATTTCATTGTAAAATGGCCTCTTACAGCTGGTTGAAAAAATATGGCGAACATAGTGCCATGCGACTTCGAAGTATTCTCTCCCAATATTTTAGGCCTCATTGACGTTTTTCCTTGAGACGAAATGTTAAAACTTATATTATTTACTTTAAAGTTAAATGGGACCAATACAGGTTAAAATAATTTTGTAGTCTTCAAAATTGTAAAGTCTTTAAACAGAATTGTGTATAAATAAACAAATCCGACGTATTTATATCAAATCTACAGTGCCCAAAAGATACCTGTGCTTAGAGTGCAAATTGTGTTTTAACTTTAATAACGACTTGCGTTTGCATTTGATAGAAAAACATGATCACATCAGGGATTCGGTGAATTTGGAATTTAAAAATATTTCAGGTAAAATAATTAATCTTTTGTTGGTTAGTTTAATACTTTATTTTTTATTTGAATAAATGTATTAACAGAAAACACATCATATGAAACTTGTTTTTTAATTCTTAATTACTACTTCCCCATCTATCAACTTAAATTTGTTCATAGGTATAGGTTTAAACCTTCTATAGGGCCATAAACCATTTTTACAACTTCTCTTTGGTGAGTACATTCAGGAACACTGAATACAATCCAAATAAAGTCACTCAGTTACACTACTAACACTTCACTTAGCTTTTCATTCTGCATACTAAGTACTGAAATCTAGAGAAAAAAAATTGTTATATTGTACTAAACTCTCTGAAAGATTAACAACTGTTTTACCTGATATAATGTAGTCATTACTTCGAATGCAAACAAATCGGTAATAGAAAAGTTGAAATACAATTACAAGTATCTTTAAGTACACCGCATATTCGATATAATTATAATTATGTCCTATTTGCTTATGTACTTTTCAGTTGTGCCGGCTGTAGAATACTTTCTCGCATTTAAAACAAAACACCTCCAATTTTATTTTTAAAAACACGAAAACAGAAAACCCAAACAACAACAAAATAAATTGCTACAAATTGCTACAAATTAGGACATTATCCCTCTAATAAAGTACAGTTGACACTGGGAAGAGCATCAACATAAAACAATCATTATAGTCCTTTGAAGTAATTTAGACAATGAAAACGTAATTTTGCTTTCCAGGGAAGGGAACTAATTCTATTTTTTAAGTAAAAATAACTTTCAGGACATTTTATGGAGTAATATTTGCCTTTAGGTTAAACACATATGCTAGGTTAGTGGAGAAGTAAAATTAAGGTAAATTTTACCTAAAGTTGGAACTAGTTGTGACCATGAGGTTAAAGTTATAACCTAAATCTGACTACAAGGACAAGACAAAACTCAGGTTATACTTACGTAAAAAATTGGTAAAATTTCCCTGTTTTTATTCAGACAAAAGACAGCGACTCCAAAGTTAATAATTTAGTCTAAAATTATATAATATTTTCTTACACATAGACCTTAATATGCACTTTAACTTTAGAGTTAAATTTTAAGGAACAGTAACGTAAATATTTCTTGTAAATTGCACTAGTCAGTGTGACTTTATTAGGCATTTCATAAGAAAATATTACCTAATTATTGCTTACTACATTACTATTAAGTCCATATACCTTCAAAGTTGAAAGCAATGGTTGCAATTACGTTATATCAACTATCTTAGGTTAATGTGGCTTTAAACTGGTAATATAAACTAATTGTGCTGCTTGGGTATACAGTGTGTCTCACTTTTCATCACTACGCCAATGTCTCGGCCATTTGTTGATCGATTTAGATCAAATTTGGTATACTTCTTTTGCTTCAGATTTTGATTAAAAAGTTATTTAAAAATTTTTTTTTCGAAATTAAATACGCCTACTATGATCAAAAAAAAAATGGCAAAAATTAGGAATTTATATTAGCGATTGAGATAGGGTTTTTGTTTTTACAGAATCTTGTTCGGCATGACCTAAAACCCATGTATACCAAATTTCGTTAAAAAATATTCATTCCTCTACAAAAAAAATCATATCTAAGATTTCAATAATAATCACCCTACTAATCGAGTTATTTATTGTCGGATATTTACATAACTTGTTAGTGGTGTAATAATGACGCTAATTAAGCATTAGGACACATTTTTTATCCAAAACACTATTATGAAATGAATATTTGAAAAATGGTGGCTATTTTTTAAAATACTTAGAACTCGACATACCAATATCTTTGTTAACATGGACTGCTTTGGAATGGATTTGACAATTCTTTTTATTTCAATTTTATCAGCAATAATTAATTGTTGTGCAGCCATGTTTAAGTTTAATTTGACATTCGATGCAATTGTCAAATCTATTCCAAATCACTCCATGTTAACAAAGATATTGGTATGCTGAGTTCTAAGTATTTTAAAAAATAGCTACAATTTTTCAAATATTCATTTCATAATAGTGTTTTGGATAAAAAATGTGTCCTAATGCTTAATTAGCGTCTTTATTACACAACTGCCAAGTTATGTAAATATCCGACAATAAATAACTCGAATAGTAGGGTGATTATTATTGAAATCTTACATATGATTTTTTTTTTAAAGGAATGAATATTTTTTAACGAAATTTATATAGTTTTAGGTCATGCCGAACAAGATTCTGTAAAAACAAAAATCCTATCTCAATCGCTAATATAAATTCCCAATTTTTGCCAAATTCTTTTGATCATAGTACCTAGGTGTATTTAATTTCGAAAAAAAAAAATTTTAATAACTTTTTAATCACAATCTGAAGCAAAAGAAGTATACCAAATTTGATCTAAATCGATCAACAAATGGCCGAGATTGTAGTGGTGAAAAGTGAGACCCACTGTATAATATTTTTATGAAAAGACTTGTATCGTTATAACGACGTTAACAACGGAGAGGGATGAATCTATGATTATCTCAATAAATGAATCCATATGTACACAGTGGAAGTGGGTAATAATTCAAGCGATTTTGCACAGTGAAGAAACTTATTTTAATTCAATTAATGTGAGTTTTAATATTTGTCATGCTAATGTACAAGTTTTTTTAAACAATTTTAATTTAATCGAGTTGTTTTTAATTAGTCAAAAAATATACCTATTCTGTATATTAGAACATAGGTTAAATATAAAGAACATTTGTAACCTTACAATACAAATACAATAAGCAGAGCTGCGTGAGTACATGGATACTTTACTCGTATTTTGTACTCGAGTATTAAAAGTACTCTTTTTTAATTATTCGTAAGTACTTTTTGGTTTAGAGGACTTAATACTCGTCTTTGCAGCACATTAAAAATTACTCGTACAAAGTATTCGTCAAAAATTGTGACTTTTCACGAGTACTCTACCCCCTCTATTTCTCTGGTACAGTAGTCTCAAAGATTTAGTTTACTTTAGTGTGCAGTCATTAGTTTACCACTCAGAGCTCAGGCACTAACCAGTCAATTGTCATCTGTCGTCAGCTCAGCAGTGTATATTATATATATTTGATATTATATAGGGTGTCTCACTTTTTATTAGCATGACTTCATTAGTCGGTAAAAGACCTAATTTTGAGAATAAAAGTGTCCATAATCATTGATCCTAAGATGCTTCGTTTCTGTGACACAGGGCATTGTATTTGTAAATACATTATTATTATTATTATTATTTTTTTTTTTTTCCCAATCCAGTCGCCCTTCTCTCTGCCTCCGATACCAGAGAGGGTACGCTGGTAATACCAGTGACCACTCCCTACGCCGTAGAGTTAGTGATCACTGGGTCCGCGAATCGTGTGCTCTGAGCAGGCGTAACGAACCAAGGATAACGGCCTTCTGCATTCTTCCGGCTAAGATTTCTGCCGACTCTCGGCATGCCGGTATCGTCTTCAATTCCGAAAGCAGTGTACGCCTCACCCCACCTAGGCATCCTATGATAAGAACCACTAGTTTAACAGTGTGGTCCGGATAGAGTCTACGGAGTTCGAAGAGAAGATCTCGATATTTAGTCCGTTTTTCCTCCTCTTTTAGAACAATGTTTGTTTCCCCTGGGGCGGAGAATTCAATAACAAACATTGTCCTGAGTTGGTGGTCGAGGAGGACTACATCAGGTTTATTGGCCTGTATTTGCCTAAGGGTGGGAAACGAGTAGTTCCAATAAATTAGACACCGCTCATTCCCCACTACGGACTCAATATCTCCCGGAGCGTAAGGCAGCACTGGTGTCTCGTCTATCCCATATGTGTGCCGCAGATGATAGTACAGCACACGTAATGCTCCATCATGTCTGTGAATATAGGCCGAGACAGCGTATGTCGGACATGCCGACAACAGGTGCATAAGTGTCTCCGGCGCTCTTCGGCAGGCCCTGCAGTTTACGTCAGGGACCTCTATACCCAAGACATGACTTCGATAGACGAGTGTGTTAAAGACACCATCCTGGCGAGCCATAATGAACCCTTCGGTCTCAGACTTCAGCCCAGCTGACCTTAGGAAAGCAAAGGTCAGCTTCTCAGATAAGCCCCTCTCTTCAATGTTCTTGTAGAAGACTCCATGCAAGGGCTTATCTTTATGCAGTTGCAGAAATTTCCTTTGCTCTGCTGCTTTTGTATGGGCTTTCAGCTGGGCGGGTTCCAGCTCGGTGACAGAGCTCGGGTTTACCCGCCCAGTATCGAAGTCGAGACCAAGTTCACCGGCTGCTCTTTGTGCTGCCTTAAATAAGAACGCTCCTATCCCTGCATTTTCATGGTCGCGAACCATGCAGAGAAGGGGATCCGAACTCTTGATGATCTTGCAAGCTCCATCCAGAGCCGACCTGCTATGTAGATACTCCAAACTCAAGAGTCCGCGGCCTCCCTGTTGTCGTGAGAGGTATAATCGCGGAACGGACGATTTTGGATGCAAGCTTCTGTTGAGATGCATCATCTTTCGGGTTCCTACATCGAGTTGGCGCAGCTCGCCTTGTGTCCACTTCACTACCCCAAAGGAGTGTAGGAGGATTGGAACGGCAAGCATGTTAGTTGCAGACACCTTATTCTTCCCCGACAGCTCTGAAGACCAGATCTGCCGGAGGAGGTGCTGATACTTGCCGCGGAGAGCGTTTTTCACTGTTGACACTTCTTGGGTGGAGCGTTGCTCAACACCCAAGTAGGTGTACGACTCTCCGGCATCTAGGTGGTGCAAGATGCTTCCATCTACAAGCTGCGCGTCATCTCCGTAGTCACCGCATCGCCCTCTCTTGAGATGAACCAGTGCACATTTGTCCAAGCCGAACTCCATTCCGACAGCCTGAGTGTACTCATGTACCACCCTGAGAGATTGACGTAAATCCCTCTCGCTGGAGGCATAAAGTTTAAGGTCAGGTTTATTATTATTATTATTATTATTATTATTATTATTATTATTATTATTATTATTATTATTATTATTATTATTATTTAAAATACCCGCTCGCAAAAAAATTCGTGATATTGCTGCTAATGACTTCTTTGAGAGCAAATAAATAATTCAATACTGAAAACCATTGGTTGCCTATTATTACCAATTGAGAAGATACGAAGAAATATTTATAAAGAATATTAAACAGCATTCAATTTTAATTAGAAAATGCCCTTTTGTCAGAAATCGATAGGACGCATCGTTTTCAAGAAAAAGCGACAATACTGATTAGAAGCCAAATCATTATTTTACATTGCCTTATTTATTATTTTATTTTATTGTATTTACTTTCGGGATAACATTGAATGCCATTTCATATTTTTTGAAAATTGCTTTATTAAATAAAAGGTTTTATTTTATTTTAAACTTGACTGAGTGTCTTTTTATCTGTTCTTATCTATATAGTTAAAAAGTTCTATCTAAAGACTATGAAGAGAAAATATTAACTTATTTTAATGGTTATGGGTACTCGTACTCGTTACTCGAATTTATGATGGTTTTGCGAGTATTACTCGTACTTAATAAAATACTTACGAGTATTGTACTCATAAGTAAAATGAATCGAATTTTTGCAAGTACTTTTTTTTGGTACTCGGCACAGCTCTGACAATAAGTGATCTCGAATTTTACTAGAAAAGAACATATGCACGGGGCGGGGGTTCCCTTAGGTGCGTCCTTAGGCCTATATTTTTGTGGCATTGGATTTTCTCCATTACAAAATATATATATTTGTTGCCTAATTAATTCCCTAAATTAACCTAACATGACAGTAGAAAAGATACAAATGATATATCACAGGGACACTCTTTTCTCGTCCAGTGGTCTGTCAGTATATTTTTTTTAAATATAGCATTATACAGGTAGACCACGGGAAGGGGGTATATGTCACAATAGGAAAGACAATTAAGGAATACCAAGCTAACCTAGTCAAAGCAACAAAGCAAAAATTAACTAACACATTGTATATTTGCATTTTTTTTTAACTGCCAATACCCAACTAGCACCAAAGTAACAGTAACTGAGATGGGAACTTCGAATGAGTAACCACTACGAATCCGTCACTAAATTTACGACTTTGATGTGTAAATAACTTCATTTGACATATCCGTCGTCACTGCCTCGTAGTTTTTACCACTGGCGGTTACTTTAGAGTTATGTGATTTCTACGCAGCTTTTCCGGTGCATATGGACGCCCTAGCTACCAGTGGGACGACCTTCGAAGTCGCAACCACTTCCAAGTAGCTTTGATAGTGGCCGCGACATTCTGGGAACCTTTACTATCCGTTTAAAGTCGTGGACCTTGTTAGTAACATTTATTTGTGCTAATGACGTTACCGCTATCTGCAGAACTGGACTTCACCGTGCACGGCTACTACGAAGTGGGTATTTCACCTTGAAGTATATTTCACCATCTAGTTCCCATTGTTAACCTTATATAGGAAAGGAGGGGCGATAACGAGACTAATGAAATACCTGATATAGTTTATGCTTGTCATGTGGCTTTTATCTTTTCCAAATTTGAGTTGTTTATCGTTATGAAGTAATAAAAATATTATTTTGCGTTGAATTTCATACATTTATCTTTTCCGTTCAACACGACTCGTAGAGTGAGGAAAACAACTAGGTATTTTTCGGATTGTGTTAGTGTTTTTCAAAAGATAATGAATGTTCTATATAGGTAATATGAAAGAGTACGATGTTGCTCCATAATATTAATTAATTAGAGGGTACGGTAGCTCAGTGGTTTAGCGCGTCTAGCTTGCATACTGGCGTACCTAGCGAAGCAGGTTCAATCCCTGCTCATCGCGAAATAATTTTAATTATAAAATTATCCCCAAGAAGTGGTTCGGACTCCACTATAAGCTGTAGGGCCTCGTTTCTCTTACCTAACACAAAATCATTCTGGATTTTCAAGGAGTTACTTCGATGACTTGAGAAGCGGTTAAGAAAACATTTTAAGAAAACATTTTTTTAATGTTCTAAAATAACTGGTAAGAGTAAAAGTTATTATTCAGTGCCTAAAGACAAAAAAAACTTCACAGTAAGTGGATAATAACTTTAAGAAATTGGAAAACCACCTAGCAAATGTATGTGTGTATATAGTCAACATTTTCTACAGGATGATTTTTTCACTAAGTAAGTTATTCATATTTGTATCTGCATTTATAGATATGTTTCAAAATACCTATAATAATCTCTTGAGTTGGAATTTGTTTCACTTAATATAATTTGCTAGATGGTTTTCCAATTTTTAAAGCTATCTAAAAAACTTTTAAACTTTATGCACTGTTACTGAACATTGTCTTTTGCACTTACTAGTCATTTTAGAAATTTAATTGATGTTGTGAAGTAATTTTGCACTCTATGTTGAACTTGCATTTTTTTTTTGAGAAACATAAACAGGTAAACAAATACAATAGTACTGAAATAAAACAATTAAAAAAAAATCATTGATTCAAATTTCTCTTCTTTTTCACAATAGCATGTAGCATATGATTAAAATAATTCCTAGTTTGCTTATAATATCCGGATTGGCCACCTTATAAATTAATTCTAACTTCATGAGAGCAAAGATTTGTTTTTTCACGGCGTCTTCGACTTAGCAGAGAATTACATGTCCAGCTCTAAATACCTCTTCACCTTCCTTGATGGGTCTACTTCTGCATGCAATTTGAGTAAAAATGTCACACAATTCTAATTCAACTTCCGGCGTATTTGAAGACAGTTTACAAACGTAAGAAAATTAATAAAATAACAGACGTAATGTTATGACAGCTACATGTTTTCGTCACCATTTCCGATATATTGGATGAAAATATTGAAATTCACTGATACCATCTGCTGATGTGATTTTCCCCTATAGACAAAAGTCAAAATTAGGGGCGCGTTCAGTTTAAACGTCGCGCGTGGGATGTATGGCAGCACACCAGGGCATGGCGTTCAGAATCAATGTTGGAAGAAAAGTAACTATGAAGTGGCAGCGGGAACCTTGCTGCAACTTTAAAGTGACGCTACAGTCGCATTCGTTACTTTGTAATAAATGTAACTTTAAAGTTACATGTTTTCAGTTCCTGTCACTATCTTCAAGTAACAATTACTTTCAAGTCGTATTTCTTAGTCAAAACGACTTCAAAGTGATTCTTTCTGAAATACGCCATCTTGATGGCCGAGACTTATGACGCCATTATTACAAGACGTGAACCATAACTTCATAAATAACTTAAAAATTTAATTTATCACTATTTCTGTACCAAGTATAATAAATTAATGGATAAAAATTATTTTCGAGTTTCAAAGAACAATAAATAATAGCTTTCAGCATCCAGGTTCACATATTCTCGCATGACGTTAAATATTTTAAGGAAAATTTCACACCACATGTTTTAACCAATCAGAGGCTTGTTTTTTGTTAAGTTACCATGGCAACCCAAAAAATTTCCGGAAATTTTTTACATTCTGTCAAATTAATAAGTGGAAATTTTTCTGTCATTTCAAATGTCAAAGTAAAGACGCGACGGAGCTGGAGTGCTTTTAGAATTAAATTTATTTGGCGACGCAAAGGAGGATATTCACGAGGATATTATAAGTACAGAAATTAATATGTTAATATTTATTTTTTTGTTTACAAAAATAAAGTTGTGGGTATCACAATAATATATATTAAACTAACAAATTTTATTAACGCATGTAAGTAACATAAATGTCTACGTTTAATAAAATATATGAAATATTTCGACACAATTTTATTTAATTTTAATTTAGATAGTCTATTAAATTTACTTGAAGATATTCTTGGATTCTTCTGAATAGCTTTACATCCAATATTTCTTCATAATGAATATTCTCAACCAATTGTGACAAGTAGGTAAGCTGACGTGATATTTTTCAATGTCTGAATATTTTTTGCACAAAATAACAATCCATATGTTTTAGAACCTGGAGCCATTTGTGTGATATATGCCCACGCACTTTATTCTTTTGGCTGATAATCAAATTTTGTTATGATTAGAATGTAAAAATTAATCTAATGGACGTCTGTAAGTGCGGCAGCCATTACTATCTTGTTACCTTTTATTATTCCATGGCCGCCTAGAAGTTGTTAATTATTGGCTCGGCGACAAGAATGAATACATTCCCTGTGCTCGCATTTAAGCAATATTATCAGAAATAAATGATGTTCCACCAATTTTAGTAGACCAAAGTTAATAAAAAATGGAAATATAATATGTTTTTAAGTTATTTATAAAAAGTTCATGTAACTAAACTTGGAGAATGATATGTTATTTCACTAAGAAATTTCTTATTTTATTAAACATATAAATCTTGAAGTAGGTAGGTACTTCAGAATAATTATCAAAAATAAATGATGTTCCACCAATTTTAGTAGACCAAAGTTAATAAAAAACGGAAATATAATATGTTTTTATGTTATTTATAAAAAGTTCATGTAACTAAACTTGGAGAATGGTATGTTATTTCACTAAGAAATTTCGTTTTCAAAAACACAATCTAATAAATTAGCGAATTGCACAAACACAATGACTCGATGACAGATGGTGGAACTTAACCACCCGTTGTTATTCCATGGTTCACTATGATGAATGAATTTTTGTCATTCGTAATAAAAATGTTCAATTTTGGCATAATATTTATAAAATAATGGTGTGAAATTTTCTTACCGAATATCCCACGAGCTTAAATTAATATCCGGAAATTTTTCCTCATTCATGAATATTTTAAGAAAATTATCCCTCGCCTGCGGCTCGGGATAATTTTCAAAATATTCATGACCTCGAAAAAATTTCCGGAAATAATTTAAGCTCTAGGAATATTATAAGTGATAATATTTTAATTAAAAAATGCATATTATCAAGGCGCGTGCCAGATTCGAACGTTTTATCATTATGTTTGACAGTAAACTTGCATTCGTTTTAATTTTGATGCTTAGTCATTGGTAAATTGTACAAGTTTTGCCTTTTTAATATTATACTATTCTAGTATTCTGTTAAGTTTCTGGGTTAGGGAAATGGATAGCAATAATCAGTAGGAATGAAACACAAGTGTAATAAAATCAGTTGCAAGACAAAGCAGGCAACATTAATTTGATAGAGTGGGGCGTGGTAAAGTTCCCCGAAAGTCGCGGTTTCCACTCCGCGACGTCACTGCTACATAACCACAACGCAATTGGAACGTAACCGTACTAGTTCCGGGAACGTATCCGGAACGTTGCGGTAATCGAAAAAATATTCCCCATTTTGGTTGTACTCACGTAATGGGAACTTTCCTGTTATGCTCTTGTGACTAGTGACAGAACACTTTAAAGTACCTACAATAGTCTTTGCTACGTTCCAGCAACTAATTGTGCTAGTTGGGTACATGCTATTCGCATTTGTTGGAAAAGTTTTTAGGCCTTTATACATAGTTTTTCGTTTTTTTATGTTCATTTTGTACTCGTGTTTTTATTTATTAGATGTTTGTTTGTATTACATTTTAATAAATAATTACTGATGTAATTATTATAAAGTGAATTTTTACTATTATGTCATAGCTGATTTTTACGATTCTATGAATAATATGACGAGAAAATAGTATTTACTCGAAAACATCTTCTGGCTGCTCCATATAGCGCAGGGATTTATTTAATCATTTAATAGAACCGCAGCCTAAAAGCCAAAGTGTGGAAATAAATAATAACATTTAACGCTGTCGCACACTATATTAAATCACACAGCGCTATTGTTTTTCCTTTACACGTTCTGCCAAGTTAACTGTATTGTCTCTTTATTTGCAGGTTTCCTGAACGCCAACACTGATCCCTACTCCAGAAGTCCCGCTAACTACGGGCTTATGGATCAGATCGCCGCTCTGCACTGGATCCAGGAAAATATTGCCGTTTTTGGCGGTGATCCAACCAACGTCACGTTGCTCGGCCACGGGACGGGCGCGGCCTGTGTCAACTTCCTGTTAACGTCTAGCGCTGTGCCTGAAGGTATGTGTAAGCTCTTTAAGAAAACCAATAATCCCTAATCACTTCGATAAAGGAAGCTGATATAACATTCAAACGAAATGAAAGTTTGACAGCGAGAATTTTGTCTGCAAGGGAATCGTTGCACAGTGGTCCCGCGTCCATGTAAAGATGCGTCAAAAATTAAAATTCATTGATGGGTGGTTTTTAAAAATAATGTAGTATAAATATCTTCACAAAAAAAGTAAGAAAAAATACTTGGAATGGCCATAAAAATAATATTTATAGTGAAGTCAAGTTAGAATTTTATTGGGATTTGTCTGGTCAGGGCAGTTTTTCTGTTTTAACGTTTTCAGAGGTTTAAGTTCACAGCTCAGTTTTGTAGTTTCTGTAAGGTCGGCGTATCGTTTTAGACAGTGTTTTCTGTCGATTTTTTTTTTAATATCTCGAAATCTATAAGTTCTATGGAAAACAATCAAAAGTAGTAAAATGTTAGTTTTGAGCTGTACAATAATAGTACATAAACTATAATTCATTCCAATAGGGTTTTACCACTAATTTTATTTTAACATTTTATGTCGTGAAAATGATATGATAAAACATTCTATTAATTTATAACAATTTACTTTTCTAATAAGAATCACTTCTAAGAAAATATCGTTGACAACTTGCTGATAATTTCAGGGCTTTTCAAAACGGGCATTTGAACGCGCCAGAATGACGTATCTGCCCGGAAAACCAATGAGATTATGGATATAATTAGTTAATAATAGGTTCTAACTGTGTGTTAAAGGAAGCTTTCCTCTAAAACTCCTCAGAATTTCCTCTTTTATTGTTTGTACTGTGATTGGTCTAAAGCAGTGGACTTGCAAATATTGGCCAATCAGAATCCAGATAAATACCACACAAGTTATTCGTAAAAGGGTCGGACGTTGATATTTTGTAGTTTAGGCTTAACCTTCACCCGCTTCTGCATTGACAGTTCACATCAGATGATTAACCTAAAACTTTATTTATACGTTGATGTTTGGATTGTTTGGAGTGAAAATATTTTATCAGTTTCTGGTTTATTTTTTATTAATTCTACGATCAAAATGAGTAAAGTGGAAGAGGGATATGTTAAAGGTGCTGCTGATAATTTACCTAAAGTGGACTTTGAAATGGTGAATAATTTAAATCTTTTCCCAGATGAAATATTTGTTTAGATTTTACAGCAGAAAACCACTTTTTTCGTCTTTCAGTATTGAGTGGTACTGTCAAAAATAATATTGAGGGAGCATTTTCACTAGTATTATTACACAAAGGTGCAAAACAAGCTATTTTAGGCATTTTGATAATCCATTACTACCAGATAATAATTAAAAAGTGCTGTCAATGAATAGAGGTTGTTTTATATTTTTCACGGCTATCTTATGCCGACTTTTTATTGGATTTCAGGGCGTTGACGTCACAACGCGCTAATTTATGGCTGTTTAAAATGAACCCAATATTTTTCAAACTTTAAGTTTTTTTTTCGTTACTATTAGTAAAATCAAAAAGATAATAAATATGCCATAAATCATTTTTTTTACGTGAATTATGTATTTCAGCAATAATTTTTTTTCTGGGAAAACCCTGTTATTATTATTTAAAAAAAATGAACATTGCAAAATTATGCGTTCTTAAACAAATCACTGTTCTTTCAAAAATAATGGATAATATCCAATGAAATTCTGAAGAAATATAGCTCTTATAAAGAACAATCACCACTTAAATTTCAAATCAAAATTATTACTAAAACGGCTCAAATATACAATTGTTGCTAAAATTTGCACCCTTGTGAAATCCTGCCATCAAGACTAAGAAATGTCTACGATGGCTCAAATTGTAGCATTCTAAAAGTACTTTAAGATCACTGAGAAAAACATTTTTTATTGCAGTTAGTTGTTTAAAGTTTTCAAAATTTTAGTTATAAACAAATTCAAGTAACTCTCTGGTTTTTTTATGAAATCAAAAACGGTAAACTAGTAATGAAACTAGATTTAAAAAGCCAACTTTTGAAGAAAAAACTAATACTCTACTTGCATTTGGAGCTGAGCTACGTTAGTTTTTACGTTCACTTATAAATAAACAAATAAATGTCTTCTTGATATTTGGGCTGGTTATTCTCCAATGCTTATTATTTGTTTCTGCTATTTGAAGATAATCCAAAGCTACAATTGTTAAATTAACATCGAATAAAGTGACTTTGAGAACATAATGCTCATTTTCAATTTTTTTTATAACTTTTTAAATTTTTGTCACGAAAATGGTAAACCAACCTAACTTGAACCACTATCATTTTGTTCATGTATACAGTTTTGTAAAACATTTAATATTATATACAATAAAAAAATATATTTCGCGATCAGGATTTGAACCCGAGTCGTCCGCATCCTGAATAAAAAGTGATAGTCGCCTTACCCTCTGAGCCATCTTACCCTCTGAGCCATCTAGCGACTAAAGTCCGGTTTATAAAAACATAATATAACATTTAGACATATTTGGTGATTTTCGGATCTCTAACAAAATCGCTAAAGACCCCACTTTCGGGCCTCTATAACAATAGGTATGTACACTAGTTTTCAATTATAACGAAATTCGAAAGCTTTAATGGTCTGTAAAGATATAACCAACACAGAAACTTTTAAAAATTAAAATCCAATTAAATAAACGCAGAATAAAAATGCCGAATTTAGCGAGGCTAGAAAACGTACCCTACGCGAGACTAGGTAGGTAAGTGACATTGTGACGTCACTTACCTACCTGATGCGCACGTAAGCTACACTGCTCTGCTTGCTTTTGGCCGTAGATTTCGCCACGGCCGTCTCTGTTATTAGAGATGGCCGTGGTTTCGCTATAGTTAAGTGTAAAATGACAATCTCTTATAGAAATGCCAGCGTTCTACCATTTGCATAGCGCAAGCACTGGCGCCGTACTCTCGATAGAGCAAGTGACGTCAGACAGCGTTCAGCGGATTTAAATAATTACAGTATATTCGCATGGATTTTTCCAACAGAACGCTTTTTAAAATTTCCTTAAATTTTATGTAATTTTAAGACTAATTTAGACGTTTTTATTGTATTTAAACAAGATTTAAATTTTTTGTGGACATCCCTATTGTAGCTTTGGATTATTTTCAAGAAACAGAGACAAAATAATAGATACTGTAGTATTACCAGTCAAAATTTCAATAAGAAATATTGATTTGTTTATTTATAAGTGACCTAAACGTAAAAACTAGCGTATATCAGCTTCAAATGGATGTAGGGTATTCATTTTTTTTGAAGTTGGCTTTTTTAATCTGCTTTCATTGTTCCTTTACCGTTTTTGAATTCATAAAAGAACCAGAGAGTTATTTGAATTTGTTTATAACTACAATTTCGAAAATTATAAACAACTGCAATAAAAAGGGTTTAAATTTTGAAAAGAAAAAATTCTGTCTCCGTGATCTTAAAGTACATATAAAAGGCTGCAATTTGAGCTACGTACACATTTCTTGATTTTAATGGCAAGATTTTACAAGGGTGCAAAGTTTTAACAGCAATTGTATATTTGTGCCGTTTTAATAATAATTTTAATTTTAAATTTTAAGTGGTGATTGTACTTTTATAAGAGCTATATTTCTTTAAAATTTCATTGAATATTATCCATTATTTTTGAAAGAACAGTGATTTCTTTAGAAACACATAATTTTGCAATATTCATTTTTTTTTTAATAATAATAACAATTGGAATGAATTCTTGTTTATGTGCTTTTATTGCACAGACCATAACGAACATTTTCCTTCTTTTTGTTGCTTTCCATAGAACTTATAGATTTCGAAATATTCAAAGAAGACCGATGGAAAACACGGTTTCAAATATTTAATTGTTTAAATAAACAATACGCCGTCCTCGCAAAAACTGCAAAACTGAACTGTGAACTTAAGTTGATCCCCTGAACATGTTAAAACAAGAAAACTGGCCTGACCAGACAATTCACATTGCGAAATTTTTTAGTCCTAATTTGACTCCACTATTACCGCATTTAAAAAATTTAAAAAAATTCAAGAATAAAAAAAATAGACATTAAATCTATCCAAATATAGAAATACTTACCATTATTGATTAAGCATAAAAACTAGTATATTAACATTGTTTGCTATTACGGATACAAACGTGTTGGGATCTTTCAGTAAAAGGTAATCTATTATCTGTATAACTATGTCAAATTTCAAATATTCTTGAGAACATGCACTGCTGAGATGTACCCGTGCAAAAAAAAATCGGAAGTAAAAACAAAGTCACAAAAGTTACATTATCTTGCCCAGATGCCGACGCGTGTAGACAGTTGCTACCCAAAATCGACTCTGAAGTAGCAGATGAATTACTTAAAATCGGTGAGAAACGGGAACCAAATCTTTATCAATCTGAAACTTATTTTGCCCGAGGGGTCAACCGCTTCCAAAATTTTATACAACAGAAGGCTGAAAAGAAGGCTTATTTAAGACATAAATTTAATAATTGTAATATTAAAGAGAAATGGGGTGAGTTAAAAAAATTAAATATTGCTAGAAACCGAAAGATTAATATACCTGAACAGTTAAGTAATGTGGATGCTATTAACGATTTTTTTATCAATTCCTCTAATAACAATGATGTACCTAAAGATGAGTTAATAAATTTTTATAATACCAATGTTAAAGAAGGCATAGATAGTTTATTTTCTTTTGAACTGATTTCTGATTTGGACGTAATTAAAATCATTCAAAATATAAAATCCAAAACTTATGGATATGATAAATTAAATATAACTTTAATACATTTATGCTATCCTTATATAGTTCCATTCTTAACACACATATATAATGAGTGTATAAATACACACTACTTTCCTAAAGCTTGGAAAATAGCTTTAATATTTCTTCTACCTAAAATCAATCAACCTAGCCAATTGAGCCACCTGAGATCCATTAGTGTTTTACCTGTCTTATCAAAAATTTTTGAAAAAATCTTAGAATTGCAAATTAGAGAATTTGTGAATCTCAATAATATACTACCATTAAAACAGTCGGGATTTAGATCTGGTTTCAGTTGTGCTACGGCCCTTGCTGACGTAACTGATGACATCATTGGAGCCACCGATAATAATAAAATCAGTGTATTAGTATTATTAGATTATATGAAAGCTTTTGATATGATAAATCACCAATTGCTTTTTTCAATTTTACACTTCTGTGGCTTTGAACGAAATTCCTCCAATCTAATTTTGTCATTCTTGTCGGATAGAATTCAACAAACAGTACTTAATAATAATATTTCACAACCACTGACGGTAGTTTCAGGTGTCCCGCAGGGAAGTATACTTGGACCGTTATTGTTTACAATTTTTACATCAAATTTTCACAATTCCTTGCAGTACTGCAATTATCATTTATATGCTGATGATACACAGATTTATTGTTCATTTCATGTTGAAGATCTACAGGAATATAGGAATTTAATTAACAACGATACAAAGAATTTGGTGTCAGTCTCTACTGACCATCTACTTAAAATTAACCCAAGTAAATCATCTACTATAATATTTTGCAATGACAATGCACGTGAATTTGTGTAGAAAGAAATGAATATACAGATCGGAAATGATACAATCGCCTTTAATAACAGCTCGAAAAGTCTTGGTCTTATTATTGATTATAAATTAAGGTTTAAACAGCATATTACGAGTAAATTAAGAACAGCATATGCTGCTCTAAAAATGATATATACTCAGAGACGCTTTTTAAGCATGGAAGTAAAAAAAATGTTGTGTGATTCTCTAGTTTTGTCCCATTTTAATCATTGTGATTTGGTTTATGGCCCTTGTATTGACAGCATCGAGACCCGGCGTATACAAAAAGTACAAAATTCTTGTCTTCGTTTAATTTTTGGAATTCAACGCCGTCAAAGAATATCTCACAAATTGAAAGCTGCAGGATGGCTGAATATGTACAATCCCCGCAAACTTCACATGGCTTGTTTTTATCATAAAATTTTAAAGATTAGATCACCACCTTACCTCCTCAACAAGCTCTCTTTTAGAAATGATATTCATAACATTAATATTAGACGAAGAGATATTTTCACCATACCACAACACCGTAAGGAAATATTCAAAAGGTCATTCTCTTATAACATTGCTGCCTGTATAAATAAGCTACCCTCTAATGGAATCACCCTTTCATGTGCAAGTTTTAAAAAAACATTTAAAAAATATTTAATGCGAAATCAGTAAAGTGTAATCTTACCTTTTCCTGTAACTTCTCTATCTTTTTTTTATTTCTTTGTTCCTTCCTTTATTTCCTGGCCTTCTCTCTCCTTCTGCTCTAGTCCGCCTCTTTTTCGCTCTGCTTTTATGTATTTCTTTTTTAATTTTCTTATGTATTATATTTTGTCTAGGTATGAATATAAAGCCACATTACATGTACTTATATTTTTCTACTTCTGATGTTTTTATAGGCGGTAGTGGAAGAACAGTTTACTGGCTTCGACAGTAAACTGAACTACTCGCCTTTTATTTACGTCTAGTGTAAATGTAAATTTATTTTTGTAAATTTTTTGAATTTGGGTAAATAATAAATGCTTTATTATTATCGGTTTAAAATTCTCCACTGAAGGTGGGTACTGGAACAAGTATCGGCTATAGCAAGATACTTGTTTGTTACTATTACTCTATATAGATGAATTCAGAAATGACCGTACGATTGAAGCAGTGGATAGTATCACGGCTTTCTGGAGGGCTACAATCTTGTTTATAATACCGAGCTTTCTTAGGTTGTTGGTAAGCGTTTTAGGAATTACTCCGGTCGTTGAAATTATTAGTGGGATTGTAGTTACAGTTTCTTGGTGCCACATTTGTTGAATTTCTTGCCCGAGTCTCTGGTATTTCCTTTCCTTCTCAGAAAAGTAATTTTGGATGTTATGGCAGTTAGGAATTCCTACGTCAATCAACCAAGTTTCCTTTTTTTCCTTGTTGATCAGGATAATATCCGGCCTGTTGTGGATAATAGTTCGGTCCGTCAGCACTGATCGATCCCAGTACAGCTTGTGAGCATCATTTTCCAAGACCGCGCTGGGTACATACTGATAATAAGGAACCTCTTCTCTTACCAGGCCATGTCGCCATGCTAAACTTTGGTGTACAATTTTTGCCACTTGATTATGCCTCTCAAGATATTCGGTGGCTACCAACATCTGGCAAGCACCCGTAATATGTTGTATAGTTTCGGAATGCTGGCGACATCTTCTACACAGGTCATCTTCTACATTGGCTCTCATGATGTACTTGAGGTAATTTTTGGTGGCAATGACTTGGTCTTGAATGGAAACCATGAAGCCCTCAGTTTCAGTAAAGAGATTAGCATGTTTCAACCAGCCAGATGAGGCTTTAGAGTCAATGTGTGGTTGACTAAGGACGTTCGCATATCTACCGTGGAGTGGCTTCGCCAACCACTCCTGTCTCTTTTGTTGGATATAGGCTGCGTGGGTAGAGAGTTCATGGCCTTCCTCCTGGAGCAAGTTCAGTGGGGTATACCTGTTGTCTGATTTCCTGATAGCCTGATGCAAATCATTATTCTGCCTTGCAAAATACTTTTGAAGTACAAACGTTTGCTTTCTGCAGAGTCTTCTGATATCGACTAGGCCGCGTCCTCCTTCATGGCGGGGAAGAATTATCCTCTCTAGCGCTGACCTTGGATGGTGTACCCTAAACTTGGTCAGCAGCTTGCGTGTAGCTCCCTCAATATCTCCAAGCTCAGTTTCCGTCCACTTAACGACACCGAATGTATAGGTCAGGGCCGGGACGGCAAAGGTATTAAGCGCCTTAAATAGGTTTTTTCCGTTCAGACTGGACTTGAGGACATCATTAACTCTTTGAAGGTAAACATCTGTAACTCTACGGCGGATCTCTTTGTGTTGAACGCGCTTTGTTTGTTGGAGGCCCAGATATTTATATGCCTCGTCCTGATCCATAGCATCGATAGAGAGCCCATCCAGTAATTCAAACCCTCGGTGGACTGTCCGGCCCTTTTCAACGCTAAGTCTACGACACTTGTCCATACCAAATGACATCTTGATGTCATTGGAGTATCCTTCCGTGAGTTGCAATAAACTCGTGATTATGTCTTTCGGTGGAACCATATAATTTAATGTCGTCCATATACATTAAGTGGGTCAGTCTATATTGCGTTGAATTAGCCCCTTTAATAAGAAAGCTATATCCGGTTCCATTAAGTAGTGTCGATAGCGGGTTCAGAGCAAGGCAAAACCAAAGTGGACTGAGGCTGTCCCCTTGAAAAATGCCTCTCTTGATGGGAACAGGGTGGGAGATGATAGAACCTCCACTATGACACAAGTGTACGACAGTCTCCCATATTGACATCACATACCTAAGAGCTTCTATTATAACGGGAGCTATTTTATACAGTTTTAGCACACGGATAAGCCAAGAGTGGGGTACACTGTCGAAGGCCTTTTTGTAGTCAATAAAGGCGGTGAATATATTCCGAGACTTATGGTAAGCCTGCTCCATTACCACTGCGTCGATGGTGAGTTGCTCTTTACATCCTTGTGACTTTTTGATGCAGCCCTTTTGCTCCGTAGCCAATATGGAGTGTTCTTCCAGGTGGTTATAGATTTTATCCGCTATACAGGAGGTAAATGTCTTGTACAGGGTACAAAGGCAGGTGATGGGCCGGTATTTAGAGGGGTCTTGTGTGTTATTAACATCTTTTGGGAGCAAAAACGTTCTTCCTTTTGCCATGTACACCGGATTTTTTTGTGGATCTTGAAGGAACAGAGAGAAAAACCTAGCGAGATATGGATGCACAGAGGGTAACCTCTTTAGCCAAAAGATATGGACACTGTCAGGGCCTGTGGCTTTCCAGTTTTGGGTTTTGTTCACTGCAGTTGTGACATCTTCAACCGAAAACTCCACATTCTCCATAGTATGCATCTCAGACACTCTCTCCTGTTCAGATCTAATCCATGTGGCATCCTCAACATGTTCTACCTCGTTAGCCCATATTCCTCGCCAAAAGTCCTCAACTCTCTCACTAGTTGGGGGGTCTTTTACAGTTGTATGGCTGCCTTCTCTCAGTCTTCGGTAGAAATCTTTCTGGTTGTGCAGGAATAAGAAGTTTTGCTCCCTTCTTCTGGCCGACTGTCTGTATCTTCGTAACCTGTTAGTTTTTACCGATAGCTTCTGGCGTAAGGTATCCAGAAGGAGTTCTGGGGTGCTGTTTGGTGGGTCTTTCTGCGTGTGCACTGTCATTCTTCTCTGCAGTTGTCGGTAGCAGTTTAATATTTTGCGGCTTCTATTTCCGGATATATATTGCGTTAGCCTGCCGATTTGCTTTCGTAGTTCTTCAATTTCTTGAGATAATCGGTGGTCCCAAGCAGGTTTCTTTCTTCGGGGTGGAGCGTTTCGTGGGAGGCTTATGATTTTTCCTCCGAGGTGCCTAACGATTGCGACAGCTGCCGCATAAATAACAGTCTGCAGATCCTCAAACTGCTTCACTTTCTCCTCTAAATGGGCTGGCAATATTGTATTTTTCATCGTCGCTGTGACACTTATTATTATTATTATTATTATTTATTTTTTTTTTTTACTGGCACTATAACCGTGATTTGTTAACCAGGCTATGATCGGCCCTAAAGGCAAGATCACTGCTCCGGGTCTAAGGTTCCAGAAACGATCTTACTATATTAGTGGCATCTAAAATAACGGATTTCTGCATAAGATGGTAGGTACTCTCCGGGATATTCAGTTTTATTAGATTTTCTTTTAGGTTCTTAGGGATCAGTGCCATTGAGGAAATTATTATTGGGACGATGTCTACTTTCTCCAGTTTCCATATTCTTTTTATTTCTCTTTTAAGTTCGGAATATTTATTAATTTTTTGTTGATGTTTTTGTTGCAGGTTATTGTTACTAGGAACAGATATGTCAATCAAGAGAGCTCTTTTTTGTTTTTTGTATTATTATTATTATTATTATTTCCTCTTTGACGAAGATTACACAGAGTTCCTCGGATTTCCTCTTTGAAAAAAAAATTTTTGATGAGCGGGCAGGAGAAATCTGAAAATAAATTTTTGAAGAGCGGGGGGGGAGAAATCCGAAAAACGATTTCCTCGGATTTCCCTGAGATTTCGTCTTCGAAAAGAAAAAAAATTATGAGCGGGGGGAAGAAAACCGACAAAAACGAAAAAAAGAAGATTTCCTCGGATTTCCGCAGATTTCCTGGGATTTTCTTGGATTTCCTTCGCGGTTTGCCCCATTACGCCAGGATTTTTTTTTTTAAATTAAGAACAATTTTTTTAAACCGACTTCATATTACGAGATTAATAGAAGATTTGGCGGAGTAGTTGATAATATCAATTAATTCACAAGCAGGGTATTATTTTGTAGTAACATTCACATGGTGCCCAACATAAAGAGAATTTACAATAGTTTTCTTCACTATGTAGAAGTTAAATGATTAAAAGAAGAGACTGAAAAGGTTGAAAAATATTTTTGTTTAATCTTCAATAAGTATCTCTTAAAAGTAAGAAATAAAATTTCACTCAGTTTTACAAATATCTGTCTACCTATTAATGGAAAGTAGCAAGGAACTGTACCTTATTACCTAATATTAATTTGAAATCGGTGCAAAAACTATTAATTTCAAAACGTGCTGCGGTTTTCATCTACTTAGGTTCCCTTAATTTAAATAAAATTCTGACATGATGGGGCAAAATAAGTTTCAGATTCGGTTTCAGCGACTTCAGAAACATGTGCTACACTGGGTCTGGTCCGGCGCACCTCGCAAAAATATTTTGTGGTCTTTGTGTTATCTGACTAAAAGAAAATGTGAGTCAACTTAAAAAAAAGACAGTTGCAAAGTAGTCCCGTAAAATACAAAATATATCATGAAATTATATAAAAAAGTATATTAAAATATTTAATTTAATAACGAGGTACTTTATAGTTACAAGAAGCGAGGTACTTAGTAGTTTTCTTTTAATCTTGTATATGTTGTAGAGAGTATGTAGAATCCAAGTTTTAGACCTACAAACCCTTGGTAAATTTTTATGTGGTCGAAAACAAAATTAAACACGAATTTTTGGCAGTTTTTTCAGTTTGTGGCCTATAACTTAAAAACAATGCATCCAATCGAAAAGCCATCTATTATCAAAATTAAAGAGCATTAAATTTCTTTTCGAATGAGTTGAAATTTCATCAAGAGGTATAGGCGTATTTTTTTTATTTTATTTTTATTTTTTTAATTTTTTTTTATTTATTTTTTTAGGAAATGTATGAACTTGAAATTACATGCTCTACAACTTTCATTCTATGAATTTTTTCATTTAAATTAGCCGTTTCAGAGCTGAAGACGTTTAAAAAGTTACCCAGTGTGAATTTTTTACAAGTTGGTAAAAATTGTTGTTATTCGACTGCCAATTACGCCAAAGTTGTAGAGTATATAATTTCAAGTTCATAGATTACCTAAAAAAAATAAATAAAAAAAATTAAAAAAAATTAAAATAATAAAATTAAAAAAATACGCCCATAGCTCTTGACGAAATTTCAACTTTGAGGTACTCATTCGAAGCGATATTTAAGTCTCTTTAATTTTGATAATAAATGATTTTTCGATTGAATGCATTGTTTTTAAGTTATAGGCCACAAACTGAAAAAAGTACCAAAAATTCGTGGTTTTTTCATCCACACAAAAATTTGCCAAGGGTTTGGAGGTCTAAAACTTGGATTCTACATACTCTCAACAATACATAGAAGATTTTAAAACATCTACTACCTCGTTTAAAGTAACTATCACCCCCTTTCGATGACGCTGTTCCTGAACTAATTCTACATACCTTGTTCTATAATTTCCATATTTTAAATAAGTTCGCGCAACTAAGAAATTTCTGAGAAGTGCTAAATAACAATGGACTTCACTAATAAGATGCTGATATGGGCGCACGATTCACACACATTCGACAACAAAATTAGAAAGAATGCAGTTTTTATTGTAATATATTTATAGTTCTGTCAACCTCGGACTTAGTAAATAGCACACGAATAGGTAATGGCTGAAAAATATTCCAGAGATGAAAAGGTTGAAAGTTGAAAAGTTGATTACTTATGGAGAGACGCAATGCAACGTTTTATTTTTGATGTCCGCCATTATTTCGCTAAAACTAATATTTATTGAGATATTTGTAAAGAAACAATAATTTTACTTTCTTCGAAAATCTCTTTATAGTTTAAAACGCATTTTCTTTTCTAAGCAAGTGTTGTAAGTTTAAGAAAAAAATTGAGGGTCTAGATCATAATATATATCAACGGAAAACTGTATGTGAGAATATATTTTTTTAATTACTGACTATTTACATTAACAAAATAGCGACGATTTCATTAAGAAAATGTTATCAATTTGTTTCTATCATAGCTTCTTTGTTTGTTGTACTATAAAAATAGTCAAAAAATCATTTGAAAGCTTAATTGATAGACTTTCTTCCTTGTCTTTAGCATTTTTGACATAAGCGCCATAACTTCTGAGATATTTAACATTCAAACTAAATACTTCGTCTTATGAACGTTCGCACTTCCAAATCTTCGAAGTCATTAACTTCACAGAAATTAGAAAAAAAACCAAATTCATCCTCAATTTCTAGTTGTCTTTAGCATGTTTTCTCTCAATGTAAATACTTTTCGAGCTATTTGACAAAAATTGTTTTGAAATGTCTCCTTCTTGAAGCTAAAGTCCCAATTTTCAAGTCGATGTAACTTAAAGACCTATCAATTGATATGAAAAGTTGTATGAAACTTTTCTTCTAAAAATTTGGTTTTCCTTCAGCTCCAATATTTTTGTTTTTTTTTTTAGGGACCACCTTGAAAAGAGGTGGCATCCACCTCCTATATAGGAAAAAGATTCGGCTGCCAAAATATCAACAAAACGCTTTATTCTTATATTTCTATTCTGATTCATTGCATTTGTCAAACAGCGCCCTCTAACTGTTCTTTTCACGTAAAAATCACAAGCGTAAGGGTTATTTTCCAGTAATACCTTGGATATTTGTATTATTTTGTGTATTCCATGGAAAATTTCACACGTCACTTTTTTAGCCAATCAGAAGTTTGTTCTTGGTTTCGTTACCATAGCAACCGAAAAATTTTCCGGAAATTTTCATCCTCCAGGGTATTCTGAACGAAATTAATAAGTGAAAATTTTTCTGTCAAATTATTGACATATGATCATATTTGACATTTGCTTTTACATAAATAATAATGGAATTTTGTCATATTAAACGAGATAATTATAAAAAAAATCATTGAACTGGTGAAACAACATTTTATTTCATGTTTAATTATGATATTGAATATTTCAAATGTGTTTGAAACTGAAAAACTCCTCGCTTTTCAATGGTGAATACATCTATATCAATTAAATGTCTATGCTTGACTACATAAATATAATATTTTGAAACAATTTTATTTAACTTATCTTTTCTAGTTCGTGAAAACTTAGTTGAAGCTTCCAGTAGCTTTCTCTGTACTACGCTGAAAATAACTTCTCATTTTGGTGTTCGTCCATATTATACTTTTTAATCAGGTATGACAAGTATTTCAATTTTGGATGGCTTTTTTTAATCTAACAAAGTTGTTCACAATATTTGCATATTGTGCAAAATGTATATTTCTGTTCATTTTCCATTCTTTAATATCTTATTCTTTAAAAACCTCGAAAACAACTTCAGCAATAGAAATATTAAGCTTACACTGGTTAAACTGTCAATGAAATGATGGTAAGTAGCTAATGACGTTTTATTTCCAAGCCATCTCTGTTAAGTTATAATGTGCTGAAACTTAGCTATACCATGTGCATAAAACATGAAAATAAACTAAAAAAACAATGTTCCACCTATTTTAGTGAACAAAACTTATTTCAGAACACACAAATAGAGTTGTCTTCAACAATTTTCAGTAAATTTTGAAACTAAGATATTATTTATCTATTATACGAATATGGGTATTCCGGTTCACCCAAACTGTTGTAACATTAGAAAATATAAAAAAAACAGAATTCCACCCATTTTAGTGAAGAAAACGTAATATCAAACATTTCAGTGAATATATATATTAATCCCTAATGTAGTAACTTGTTGCAATTAAAATGGGTGGAAATATTTTTTTTAACATTGCGTATATGTAGATATCTTTCTTACAATATATCTAGTGTTATGGTATTTCAAAATATAAAAAACGTGCTCACTTTAGTAAACAAAACATAGTTTTTAATGATGCAATAGATTTGCCTTGAACGATTTTCAGTAGTTTTTCAAAACTAAATTCGGTAGAACGGATTTTTATCTATAGGTATGCAAGCTGAAATTTTTAAATAGAGTGAACATTGCAAATAGACCTAAAATTTCGAAATAACAATATTCTGCAAACTTTATTTAATGAAGAAGCTTTGTAAATATATCTTTTATTAAGATTAACACTAAATTACAATACAGGTAACTTTCACTTATTATAATTATTATTTGTAATATTAATTGGTATAATTTTCAAAAAATTCATGTACTCAAAAAATTCCCAGCAATAATTCAAGCACTTGGGAGATTGCAAGTGATAATTTTTTAAAAATATGCGGTAGAAAATTCCAGACTAAAAACAAAAAATACACTATACTCTTCGTTTCTGCGAAGAGTATAATAATATGTTGTGGGTTCTGCCTTGACCAATCAGGTAAACGTTCTAATAATCTTACATAAAAATACCTTAACTGCTCACATGTAAATAGTTGATTTTTGGTTGTATAAAGTATGCTTTTCTATTTCACATCTTACGCCTATAGAAATTGTTGGGTAGAATAGAATTCCAACGCTTTTACTACAGAGCAGGAGTAAATTCACACCTCAATTAATAACGAAACTTCTAATCCACATCTCGTTACATTTAAATAATCCACTTTCGCCATGATTTTCTATTCCGTTAGGAGCACAATAACGGATGGAAAAGTGTAGGACCTGAGGGGCATTTCATTTCCATCACTCAGCTACTGATGCTGACATAATGAAAACCTGCATTTAATTTTAATTAAGTTTGAAATCCAGGGCAGATCGTTATGACAAACACTTTGTTACTAAAATAATTAATAACACGACTCGTACCTCGCAACCCCAGGTATGGGGTTGAAGTCTTAGAATATTACGTCTTGCGACAACCTGTCTCTCTATTTGTAGTAATAATCAACTTGGAAAATCCCCGAGTTAGAAACATTATCTTTTAAGCCGTGTTAATGATATAAAGGCGATTTTACTTTCTGTTTAGTTGGTTTCAGTTACACGAGGCTCACTCTCACTATCCAGTAACGTAGTAACTTTGGTGATTGTCGAGGTGAAATATATTCACTATTTTAATTTGTTTTTGCTACAGTCGGGTAGATATGATGTGTAACGTTCCATTAAGGTATGTCTATTATTGGCTATTAAGGTACTATTTTTAATTTTGATGATTTTTTAAGATGAATTCATAAACCATATTTTCCTGCTACGAAATGAAGGCATGATGTGAGTGTATGGTCAACTTTAGGCAGAGTCTGCCAGGCAGTTTCTACAAACCTTTGCATCAAAGGGTTTGTGACGTTGTTAAGAGGATTTATGTTGACCAAGTTAAATTTAGGTTGACCACAACCTCTAGTGACGTGGGCAGCGTCACTGGTTTTACCCTGACTAGCACAGTAAAGGCAGAGTATAGAAATTAGGTATCAAAATCGTATATTACAACGAAAGTTAACAAAAGAGAATTTGAACCATATCAAAATATCGGTGATAATGTATAGAAAAATTTTACTAATACTTAAATATAACAATACATTTCAATAAACGATATAACGGAAGGTAAACTCGAAACTATACCGAAATTAAAGTAAATATATCTTACACCAAGAATATCCCTCAAATTGTCTCAATAATTTTTAACACTTTACGTTGTAGAAAATAGTAAACGTTATACGAAACTTTAGAATAAGTTATCAAAATACAAAAATACTTATGGTATACACGTTATACAAGAACTTATAACACATAAACCGAGAAAATACCAAAAAAGGCACTTTTGGTATACACGTTACATAAAACACATTAAAATACACCAAATAATATATTACAAAAATACCGAAGAAGGCACTTCTGATAAAATGATTAAATATCTTTTATTTACACAGGAAACAACATACTAAAGTAACAAGATACCATAAAGTTGACACTTATACAAACATAAAGTGATAAAATATATTACACACGGAACAGATATTAAGATAAGATAATAAAAAACCGCTGCCCAAGGAATCACTACTTCCACATCCGGATTTTCTATCCAAGTCACACAACGAAAAAATTTTATATCTGGAAATAATCGTTTATGGAACTTTAATAATATAATATTTGAAATCCTCTACCCCAAAAACCCATAAAACGATACCCCACATCGGTAGTGGGGTGGGGGTGGTGACAGGGGGTGGGGGGTGGATAAAGTAAAAAAATATTTTGAGGTTTCTGGTTCTTGTACACACACTAAATCACATTTTTTTTCATCCCCTTTAATAATGGGGTGGGGGTGGTAATAGGGGTGGCTAATGTCAAAATTTTTTTTGAGACCTTAGCTTATCTTGTCTATACTAAATATCAATTTCATGAACTTTTACCTGCTTGATTTACCTATTTACTCCAAATTTACCCCAATTTACCACCCAACCCTTCGACGGAACAAGATAAAAATATAATCTAGTTCTAGATCTCGTTAAAGTACATATGTGTACCAAATTTCAAGTCAATATCTCTAACGGTTCCAGAGTAAACGTGCGCACAAAAAAAGTTACAGACCACAGACCGACAGACAGACAGATTTTTTTTTCGCTCAAACTTGAAATCTCGACGTTTCATGACATTCTAAGCCTATTTGAACAATAACAATTTTTAAAAAAATTTTTGTCGTTACTATACTTCCACTGGATGTGGAAGTAATACGTTATATAGGTATTCATAACAAACATAATTAGGTAATAAGATACTCTAAAAGATATGCTGCAAAATTCAGAAAAAGGTAAGTATTATGATTTACTCTCACAACAAAAGATAAAAAAATATATTACACAAGGAATCACATGTGGCGTGTGAGCATTACCAATTATATAGTTACAAAACTTATGCAGTGTGAATATCTAACATATCATGCCCGTCAGGCTAGCACAATAAATTTAAAAGATATTTACATAATCCTAGATTATAACATATTCTACGTGCTAATTTGGAAATATTTAAGTATGGTTATATTTGGTAAAAATTTGCTTTCAGCCGACTGGCAAGCGTGAATGAAACTACTATTTGCCAACGTGAACAAAATCCACAAATGGCAAAATGTGCATAAAACTTGCTGTTGGAAAATGTGAAAAAACTCTACTAAGCAATACTCCAAAATAATCTCTGAAGTAAATAGGTACTTAGCTTTTCTCTTATCCATGTGCAGGAAATCTGGAACTATAGATTTTGCCCTCGTGAAAATGTGGAAAAGGAACTCTTACAGTTGAAAATTTCTTCTAAACATGCTCACGTTTTACAATGATGAGAGATTAAGATAACATTATGCTGCTCTAGGATTGCTGACCTCCATTTTATACTCGACCACATATTTTCTACACGCCTTTGCCTTTGGTTTTACGTGACGTTTAATAAGTTTGATCCATAGTAAAATATTAACTAGACCATGCCTTTCTACGTATTTTAAAGAATTTCGTTACTTAATTTCCATTTATTGTGATGACAAGTTTTAAAAACCTCGTGCCATTGTTTCGTTGGTAAATGACAAATTAATACAGACATGGTATCAGAAAAATTGTAATAAGTAATACATGAAAGCCTAAAACAATATTTAAAGTTAGATGGTATTTGACGATATAATTATTTAACCTCTTACCTTATGCGTCCATAAGGCTTTCTACTTTACTATCCCCATTATAGGTTTACAAAAATTCAGACATGTCCGCGATGTCAGACAATTCAAGCGAAAAGAAAGTATTTTTCCGCGTATTGTTTGATATCTCGTGAAGACGCATCATCGTATACCTCGCACCGAAAAATAGTTCCAACATTTTGACGGGAATGTTAAGTTAAAGCAATTAAAGCAAAGATCTATATATTGTTTAGAAAATTCTACATTTATTTAAAGCTGAATAGATTATAATTTGGCTTGGTCTGATCGTATTAATAATTTATTTATTTATTATATAATAGCGTGCGCAATCTATTATCCAAAGGCGAAAGCGTTCTTCAACACTTTAACTACTAGATATTCTACCATCGATGTATTAGTACGGGAGCTTGTTTGGAATAAAATATTGATAGTTAATATACTTTCTAATAAATTTTTATTAGAAGTGTAACGTAAGATGCTATTTGACATATAGCACGTTACAAGTTACTATGAAAAAAAATGCTATTTACTTTTTACTATTTTTAGTCCATTTTGCTTTATTTGAAAATTGTGTTGGTAAAACATCTGGGAGTTAAATTTCAGATTATGACAAATTTAAATTTATTGGTACGCAAGCATACATAATTAAATTAACATATTTATTACAAACAAGAAAGAAACAATGTATTCTGACACCAAATTTGTGATGATACAGATGCTTAAGCACGCTGCGGGTTGATTTGCAAAATATCAACACAAGATTTGGCATCTTACATACATATTAAACCATTATAATATTGTAAAAGTCACGCCTCTTTCAATTTCAATTGTCAGTGTCAATACCCATTGTGCAAATATACATTTGTATAGTTTACGTCAGATTTATTCTGCATATAAAAATTGTCGGGGTGTATGATGGTGCTGTAAAGATCAAAGACGCCGACATATTTTATATGCAGAATAAATCTGAACTCAACTATAATGGTAACGAAATGTTTTATTCCTGTGTATGACCAAAATCATAAAGTCAATAGAGCTATAAACAAGAACAATTGTAAAGTATTTGTTATACTTGATAAGTATGCTAATAGTCCACCCAAATTAGACATTTTAGAAGAAATAATTTAAGTAATAATATTTGAAATGTGTACTTCAGACAGGGTTAAAACTAGATACCTGAAAAGTTCCCCCCCCCCACTTAGAGGTAGAACGTCCCTTTTTTTGCAGCAAGTCCTAACGAGGACTTGCTGTTTTTTCACTTTTATCTTGTAAACCGTTCGCCGGAAGAAAAAAAAGTATAGGAAATAAAAAATTTGTTGTTAAATTGTGCATAAAAAATGTTCCATTAACCTAATAAATAAAAATCACTTGTGTGAAAACCCGCTATACATGCATCTTTTAGAGATAATTCCACTCTATAAATTCATTCCTGAGCATTTTTCTCGTTAAAGTAATCAGTTTTAAGATATTCGTTGTGAAACTTCTAATAGGATTGATTTTTACCTGTACGCTCCAACCTACCTCTCTGCTTTTACGCTGTTAGCACGAAATAGGTGAGAATAAGCTACAAGGTTAATAGAACATTTTTTATGCAAAATTTAATGACAAATTTTTAATTTCCTATGCTTTCTTCTCTTCCGACGGACGGTTTACAAGATAAAAGTGAAAAACCTCAAGTCCCTATATAGGGGTGGTTTTTTGCAAAAAAGAGACGTTCCACTACAAATAGGGGGGGGGGGGGGACTTTTCGAGTATCTACTTCTAACCCTATCTAGAGTACGCATCTCAAATATTATTACTTTATAAATAATTTCTTCTATTCACTGCTCTTTAATCTAATTTGTGTGTACTATAATGAAAACCCTTGAACCTAATCGGTATATCTGTATGTTAAAGCCTGGACCTAAAAACAGATAGCACAGGCATATTTACATCACATCAGCACATATTTACATCAGTCAGGGACATTGTTTATGTGGCGCTCTCTAGAATTTACACCAAAAATGGAAGCAGATTTAAACTTCTCATCTTAGAAAAATTTCAAAAGCTCTCTGAAAAAATTAAAAATATGACATTGACTTGACTCTGTTAGTATCAATTTTTGGACTAAGGTAGGTTTGCTAAATAGCAATATTTGAATGTCAAAAATCTACAGTTGCTATGTGAACCATTACTTACGAACCACCCTGTATACGACTTGACCTGTTTTTGCGTTAAATGTAAAATTTTCCACATTCATAATTTTTACCGAATAATTATTCCATGAGTTATATATTTACTAATTTTTGCTAGTTGAATTAAATCCCTGAACAACTATAAACACCGACTAATCCCTGACGACGGAAATACCTCGCTAAAAGTTACCCACCTCAAATATGCAGATCATAAACATAGTTTTATCTTGAAACACCAACTGCAAACCTTCCAGGCTGGGAATAAATCAAGTGATAACAGTCGGGCCTACATTCAATTCGATACCTCTAAATACGTATCTGTATTCAAACCAAATTGCGGCAGCGCTATCTGGTATCGATAAATCATACTATGGGCGTCTTGAAACTTTGCCAACTTCCATTGTCCGTAGCGAACCCTGTAATTGACTTATTGGCCGGAAGTGAAGTGACAGCGATCGATAAGGAGCGTACTCTTTCAAATGCCATCTTCAAGAAGCTCATTTCAAAACATTACTGACTCTAAATTGTTTTATAATGAACTTTTCTCGGGGGGGATTATGCCCTCGAATGTCTGGGAGATTTTTAAGTTAGTCGAATGTTGTTTTTGATGATGTGATTAATTAGGTTATTCACGAAAGGAACTCACTTTCCAGCCTGTTGAATTATTTTTAATGTAATTAAGACGCCACTTATAGGATGAAATGGCCTGGCGTTGTATAAATGACACGCCATTTTTTCCGAGTTAACTTGATATTTGCATATTATCTTAGAAAATAATCGTCTTTGTCGTTACAAGAAATAGTTCAGTTTAGCTAGATAGAATGGGGTTATTTGAAAATTGTTCAATGAATTATAACCTATTTTGAAAAACTGTTTATTATTGCCTGTACATCCACATATAATAGTGGAGAGGAAGTGTAGTAACGTTTAAAAAAAATGGAAATTATTTTTGATCAGATAGGCTTAGAATGTCGTGAAACGTCGAGATTTTAAGTAAGCAAAAAAAATCTGTCTGTCTTTCTGTCCAACTTTTTTGTGCTCACGGTTACTCTGGAACCATTTGATATTGACTTAAAATTTGGTACACTTATGTACAAGGTGACAATCGGGAACCGGACGATTTTGAAATAAGTGTTACATAAAGAATTTGCAAAATAATAAGGTTTTATTAACACCAAAATGAATCTTTCGCAATGCCATTTACGATGTGTATCAAGTATGGAAGATAATGTCATTGAGATGGTGTCCGTCGCGTCGGATGCAGTTTTTGACCCTCTTCATCAATAGTCATGATTTCCTGACGAATGACATTCTTCAAGTCGGCCAAATTACGGGGCCTGTGAGCATATACACGACTTTTCAAATACCCCCACAGAAAGAAATCACAAATTGGCAGGTGTGGAGACCTTGGGGGCCACGGCACATCTCCAAAACGTGAAATGAGTTTTCCTGGGAACATGTTGCAAACAATATTCGTTAATGGGTGAAACCACACATTCCTTGGATTTATCCGTTTTCCTAATCGATTCCCGATTCATGTTCAATTCAATTTCATGTTTTCGGGAGGACCGTGAAGGACTTCTGGTGAGCGCCTCTCTCACCCGCTATATTTTGTCAAGGGTTCTTACGGTACGTTGTGACCCTGTGACTTTTTCTTCATTATACTACCAATTGTTCTTAAATTATTGACCCATCTTATGATGGTGTTGCGAGGCGGAACAGCTCCCCGTCAACCAATATTAAAGTGAATGAGAAAAAGTCGCTGTGTAATTTTCACTGACTTCCCATTTCGGATAAAAGTGACGTATGCAAATATTCAATGCTCTATTATCCACTGCACCATTGTTACTGAAATGGCACAACATTACAAAGGTAGTAACATCGCATTTGCCCTCCTCTAACAGCTCTGTACTTCGTACAATGAGTTTCAAAAACATCCGGTTCCGGATTGCCACCCTGTATTATAACGTAGTCTAGAATTAGATTATATTTTGATCTTATTTCAGTGAAGGGTTGAGGGGTAAATGGGGATAAATTGTAGCATGCATATTGTTGTTTTATAAATTATAACATATTTTAACTCAAGCGTGAATGACCGCGGTAGTTTCAATTATTCTTTCTTAAATTTACTTCATAAACAAACACAACGGTATGCAACCAGAGTTACGTCTAAGCTGTACTCAAGGTAGCTGGGTATTCTAACTTAGCTTTAAGAGTGGAAAGGGTAAAAAGACGACACGATTTTACATACTACGAGTAAGGAACAGAATTAAAATTTTCTCCGTTACATGAAGGTACTTGGTACTTCGTATTTTGTCTGCTAAATTTTTGAATAGTGATGTGACCTCATTAAGTTTCTTTTTACGACTTCAACATCGAAAGGATTGATAGTCCCTCTTCATAAACATGAAGCAGGCCAAATTGTTTTTCACCGGTTTGATCCGTAAGTAATTTATAAAGAAATAATTTTTTTTTGTAACTTAGATTTGGCAAACGGCCATTTTGCAGCAAGTCACACTTACACTTTATTTCTTTCCAGGGTTCTAATATTAGATGCAAATCTTTTAAATTTGGATGCAAATCTTTTAAATTTGGATGCAAATCTTTTCAATTTAGATGCAAATCTTCTAATTTTGGATGCACATCGTAGATATGCATTTATTTTAATTTGGGTTGGACACTTTAATTTTTTTTAACCCTCCAATGGGGTTGTCTTTCTTCTTCTCTACGTAATTAGAAGACGGAATGTATATATTAGTCTAGGACAACTTTTTACGGAGATCGTGACGATAGTATGGTAGAATAGATGTGATTTGTCCTTATGGAATTTCTGGATGCGTCGAATATGGTACGTCGAATATGGTACTGGGAACTTCTTGACTTAATATTGGGCTCATCTAGAAGTCAGCGATTACGTCAATGTGGGTTGGATTTCACCATCATCATCCCTCACTTGGAGTCACTACTTTTATTCACTGAGAATCCCAGATAAGTGTCGCAAATAAAATTTTTATCTGATTTTTTTTATATATATCTCATATTTTTATGCTTTAACATTTCTAGAATTCTTTAAAGTATCAAATTGCAAATGTTTTTTTTTTGAAACTATTTCCATTTTCAATTTTATCTTTAATATGTTTTCAACGAACAGTTAGTATTTTCAATTATTATTAAGATGTAAATTATCGGCATAACGTCTAATTAAAAACAAATATATAAAAAGTTCTGTAAAGACTTTGTGATCACAATTTCTATGAAACGGTTATATTTAAATAATAAATTTTGACC